>OX465579.1:108638860-109238860 GCA_950022655.1 Alentia gelatinosa
AATGATGGTTTTGTGAAAAGGCGAGTCTGTAAACCACCCAAGGTTGACCTGGTAATACACTCGCTAGCGCCCATGTATTACTACGTGTCAACCTCTCTTGGTTTACTGCCGCCGGTTGCAGGACGTTAGGGCCCACCACCTTAAAGTCGGGACGTTAGGGCCCACCCGACACCGGAAGTGTGAAAGCCTCAGTCGCGCCTCGGCCGCACCGCGATGCCGCGGTCGCACCTGTGGTGCCGGGAGGGAGATGTGGCATAAATAGACGTTAGGGCCCACCTAATTTTGCATAATTGGTTAATGTTTGAATACTGGAGAACTCGACCCATAAAAACTCGACCCGTAAGGAACTCAACCCATTATAAATCTTCCCTACTCAAGCATCTCAACTGTGAATAAATAGTATATTTAGTAGTAAATATAAGTAAGTATCCCTATCCCTAACCCTAACCCTATCCCTATCCCTATCCCTAACCCTATCCCTAACCCTATCCCTAACCCTAACACTAACCCTTACCCTAACCCTTACCCTAACCCTAAACCTAACCCTAACCCTAGGTTGGCTTTAGGTGGGCCCTAACGTCCCGATGAGTGGGCCCTAACGTCCCCACTTTCGGGTGGTGGTCCCTAAAGTCTACATACCCTGCCGCCTGTCCACAAAACCATCGTTTATTGTCTATTTAATCACCGTAACGGAGGTGTCTCTTAACGCCCCGGTAAAGGTGTGCAGGCTCTGTTTAACCATTCCTAAATCATTAACAGCTTTACAAAAAAATACCAATAGCGTTTCCTACATCTGTCAGAACTGCACAATCGCCACCACTCAATTCCAAGTAAGTGTAAGATTAATCCTGCCTCAAAACAGTTTGCCTCCTCCCACCCAAACTCGCAAAGGAACAAAAAAATGCAAATTGATAGTCCACCTGTCTCAACAGGCCCGGATAGATTAAACAGCCCGCCCAGACGAGACCCCACCGTGAAATGGGCGGCAATATATGTTCACTCCATTTGCTATAGTGGCACTAACAGAAAACTGTATTCTCGTGAATAGTCGTGACACAGAAGTAAAAGCTTCTGTAATCATTACATTTATGAACTTAAAGTCGCACTGACTGAACTCTAATAATTCTTAAGGCCGAGCCATATGACCAGAAGAAGAAAACCGAACGCCTAAATGATTAAAAAGTTTATAATAATTTAGACACGACAGTTGATAACTGCATTTGTATAGCTTGATACTTCCTATGTTCTGCATTTGTATGATTTTGGTAGAACATATTAGAAATATGGAGTAATACTTTTGTTGTTACACTGGAAGAACGCCCACTATCATGGGCGAATGTACATCGTCTCCTTTTTCTTGAATAAAAAAACAACAACAAAAAACAACGTTTAACACTGAAGCCACCGTCAAAGTTTCCTATGTTGGGAGATAATTCAATGAGATTCAGGGTAAAAACTATAACGCTGTTCAATGTGGCGGGAAAAATCGCAGCTAAAAGTCGTCTGCTGCGTCTGTTTGACCCCGAGACCTCATGAGATCGGTCCTGCAGACTCACTGCAGTCCTGAGGCCTGGTTTAAACATTAATTCAGCAACCACCACGCCCTCGTAACAATAAATATCCACCTGCCGGGCAAAGGCTTGCCATTTTATTTCAATTACTTATAACATCCGTAAATCACACAAAGTAACAACAGATATAAAGTCTACATTAAAGATTAAAAAAACTTTTATCATTATATCATGAACATTTGAATACCTCCTGTGATAGATCCTAGCTCCTGCTAGAAAGTTATAGAAAGAAAGTCTAGCTATATAAACACATTTATAGCCTCGGGTGTGTAGATCAAAAGTGTGATGGAATGCTGTACATTATACAGTAGACTTGCTCAAGTCTTTGATTGTGAACATTCATTAAATGATTAAACACAATCAGAATAAAGTTCATTATAGTATGTATCCTTTTCTGAGTGGTCCATGAACACTGTATCCCATCGAGGAGGGTAGCCATAGGATGTAGGGACTGGAGACAGTCTAATTATACATGTATACTATGGAGGTGATGCATGATTGTTGATTAATTAGAAATACTTGTATTTCATTTAATATACATGTAATTATGTTTTAGTTAATCATCATCCTCCGAAATCGCATGCCAATTTAGGAAATATCCCAAACCAAATGCACGTTCCCCAGTGGCAGTGCTATATAAACATTCTCCACTCTATGCTATCAAGTATACATACCGACTATCAGTAACCGTATATATATATATATATATATATATATATATATATATATATATATATATATATATATATATATATATATATATATATTATATATATATATACATACGGTTACTGATATATATATTATATATATATATATATATATATATACAGCATCTCATGCATGAAGACCACTTATAGCAAAATAAGAGAACCCGTAAATCAAGACTATGTTGACGACCCTCACAGACTGACACCATGAAGCGGCCAAGCTGGCGGACATCAGGCAGGACAGTCGTTAGACTGGCAGTCCGGAGGTAGAGCACAGTAACAAATGCGGTGTCATCAGGGCCGAGGGTGACCGGAGGACGCGTCCGGGTGTCTGTCAACGGCGCCTGTACGGCCACGCGCCGTCAGAGGTCTGTGCTCGTCTCCGAGCTGCTCCGAGCGATTCACGAGCTGCTCCGAGCGATTTCCGACGTGCTCCGAGTGATCTAACAGGGTCCAGTCTTTCAGCGCCCTCCCGAACATTCGCAGTCTCATCCGAACGCTGGCAGGGACCCTCCATGCAGCTTCATCCCACCTGTTACCCTTCACCTCAACTTTATCAACTGAACCTGTTACCATTTACCTAACCCTCAGCACCTTAACCCCACCTTAACTGCCGCTCTCTATACTTCTACCATTGCCTTTTCTATAAGACCCCGCCCCAATACCAATTATAGCAGGTTACCTATAGGGCCCATAGCTACCCCAATGAGGAGCCACCATGTGTTCCCCGAAGCACCACTCCCCAAGCACAGAACCTGAGCCGATGGTAAGTGCTAAGCCCAAGCGGCACTAAGGATCTGCTGGGAGGAATCAGGGCGCACTCTGTGCCTCATAACACCCCCATCGCTGGTCCAAGCAGAAGTACTATACCTCAAATTCAACTCATCCACTTCCACTTTCATTCCCAAGTGCCCAAGCATCCGTATGGTGAAGTTGTGGAATGATCTAACTGAGGAAGTCTAGTACTGTCCCACATTAAGAGTTCAAGAATCGTAGGGCCCCTACATACTTATACAATCATCTTCTCTAATTCATCTCATAGAATTCATCATCTAATATCTAATTATATTCACCTGTAATAAAAACTAATTTACCTATGCATCAATGTATCATTCAATATACCAACGATGATTGTAACTGAAATACTTGTATTGGCGAGAGAGTACAACTAATGAATATGAAAAAAATATGTATATTACTGACCCCTACATATATATGGATATATTTATACTGCTCTGTCGGGGACCTACAATTCATTAATTCTCTATTGTTGCATTTCCTAATTCATTGAATTGACACTATTTCTGATTTATAAGACTCCTCATGGTCACTTTTATCATAATTGGGGTTCTGATGAATTTACCATTTCAGAATTATTTAATGCGGTTGGACAAGACATAGCGGTACAGCAGCCCTTCAGACTCTTTGAACGACCACCATACAAAGATGTTTCACTACAGCTCGCAAGATATTGAACTAGACCTACTCAGAAGCATACTGTCCCATTTCTCTGCTCAAATTACATTACCATTTGGGTTCTGCATAAGGTGTCTTCTGACCACGTCAACAAGACCTACATTACATCTCCGGAATTGAAGAAACAAGAAGCAAGAAGCCCGTGTAGGACCGACATTAGAAAATGTGTTTGTATTCTACATCGTGGGCGGCTTTGTTTTCTGAGGAACACAGCCTCAAATAACCTAAACCAATAGTACCAGAACAAAACACCAGGAGCTGTGGGGTGCGCCCCCTGGTGGCGATGAAGGACGTCCACTTCCGGTGAAGTCACGTGACGAGTGACGTCGCTGGTAACGGGTGTGCCTGAAGCCCCGCGCCATGCCCGGCCGTCACCAGCGGGTATGGTTAAGTGGTGCACCAGGAGGTGTGGGAAGGGGACCAGACGGGGGACTAGACCGGGGACCAGACGGGGGACCCATCAGGAGGACTGATAGACTGGTGCCCGACACCGGACCCACCCTACACTCCGCGCGTCGGCATTCCCAACCCTGGCCCCCCACACACCTCCTTGTCATGTTTTACACATTCATCCAGGCATCTAGTTCATCACTCTCATTCAACTTAGTCATGTCCATAAACGTGTGGCACGCTAAAGCGGGTTCTTAAGTCATTCCATGTTCTTTTTGTTTATATCTTACGATATATTTTGAAGAATCACAACAAAAGTGTTGAAAGAATAGGAAAAGAAACACTCCTAGACATAATATCCAGATAGGTTATTCATTTTACAACTGGAAAAACATTATCGTAATCTTTTTAAGACCTGTGCAGTTTGTATGATTAACTTCAATACTGCACTTTCTTATAAACCATTTATAAGGAATGACAAGGGATATTTTATTCCTTTAATTTTTACAAATATGTACTGGAAATGCTTCATACTTCGATTACAAAGAAGACGTTGGTATTTTTTCCAGAATATGTTATAATATTTTCTAGTTTATTTTGATTGAATAACTATATCATGGAGGGAACGAGAACAAAAGACAATATACGTCAAGGTAACTTCGGGTTTCACCATTCGAATAGGACTTCTTACATGCCAGGGCTTGATAACATCATTTCATATTGAATTAGAACCTCAGGAAATGTGTAATAGCTGCCGGTCAAAGAGGCTTCCCCTGACCACGACCAATAGGTGGAGTACAATGCAGTAATTCCACTGACCTCACGTGATTCAACACAAGGCAATACAGCGATGTCCATACGGATAAACACGACCCCATGGCAATATCGCGAATAATAGGACAACTGGCCACGGATTCATTTCCCAAGTGACAGCTTTGAGTTGGAGATTTATTGAGTCATTACATGTTTGAGGAAAGTGGCCGGCATTTCATCAGGAATCCTGACGCATCCTCAAAAGGCGAGTCAATAGCAGAGCGATCACACACTCCAGCCTAGAGCCAACGCGGGCCAATCACACTCACCCTTATTAATAAACTAGGGCCTTTTCTCATTTCCGTTCATTTCCGGCACATTCCATCCTCCGCGTCTCGTCTCCGGGGAGAGTTCCAACCTCAACTCCGAGCCGTGCTTGCGGCTCCTGGTTCCTGGCCACCGCCATAGTTGCGGATGCTGGTTAGGGGCCATGAATGGCACCTGATTAAAAGCCTCGTTTTGATGTGCTTGCTGCGTGTCACGTGAACAATGCCCTGCGCCTGCGCACAACAATAGTCTCGGCTAGTTAGGCGGAGGTGAGGGCCCTCACCATTGTGTTGTACATGATTTCGCATGAACTCTCAAGCCGCTTGATTCTAAATGCCTCCTTCGTCAGATAATATTATCACAGCACTTGACTATGGAATTACATCTGAACACAGTTATCCTCTGTGTCAAAACCTACATTGACCAATACCAATATGTATGTGGAACTATGGGAACATGATGTTAATATTTATACAAAAGAAATGCATGTACAATACAAATGATCTATTCTTTCAATCAGTTGGCTACAGAGTATTATCACTATAAAACACGACTAGATCTATTTGGAGAAAGAAAATGTGTGTAGGAAGGCATAGACTTCCGCCATCTGTATTTGTGTGGCATAGGAGAGATAGATTTATGATGGATACTACACGAACGTATTAAGAGTAGAGGACAGCGTGGGGAAATGGTCAAAGTGCAGTGTTAGGAATCGGGTGCAAAAATCGTTGGTTTTGTGGATAGCTGGTCGTAAACTATGACAGGTTGATGCGTCGTAATACACAAGTGTTAGCAAGTGTATTACGACGTCAACTTCAAGTGGTTTAAAGAGCTGCCTGTCCACAAAACCACGGTTTATTGTATTTATTATCCATTTTCTCGAGTAAATTAAACCCAGGAATTGCCATATTATAGGGTATATCATCTGGACTGTTTTTTTTGCTCTATAGCGCAATCAATGGCTTTGAGGGCGTATGCCATGGATTTTAAATCCGTATACAATGGTTATGGTATCTTCTGTTGAATGAGGCAGTCAAATCCACAACCTGTAACTACCGTTATGGTTATGGCATCTGACAGATTTTAAATAATGGGTAGTGTTTTCCTGAGTCTCCATACATTTTCAGTGGAGACTTTGTATGCGATGGATAATAAACCAACAGCTAGTGAAGAGTAGACTATGGATGTCCTGTTACGGGTGGAGCATGCACACAGAGGTAGATAGTGTATGAGATAGGCAGTACATGTAATAGGTTGGTCAAAAAATTCAATTTGTGCGTAGTTGGGAATAAGTTAGGCAACAACAGGTTATCGGCAGAAGATAGTGTGTGTTGGAGTATCAGTGAGGTGGTGGAAGGTGGTGATACAAGTATGAGGGGAGTGGCATGGGGATTGAATAAGCAGTGGTGGTTGGTTGCTGAGCATAAAATGGGCAGTAATGAATAGAGATCAGAAATATGGCGGAACCATGAGGGGTGGGAGGGAAGTTATGAATACTGATGTGTGGGCAGGTTAAGAGTAGTAGGTTGTATGAACCTAAAGTGTACAGAACTAGATAACTGGTAGATAGATGGTGGGTGGTCATACACATATTGTAGGATCTAAGGTGGGTAGTGGCAGATGGGTGGTGGAGCGATGTGGATGTATCGGATTGTGGTATGAGTGTTGGGTGGACAGTGGATGTTAGTAGGTAGTACCGTGGGTACAAGATGACAAATGGCGCCTGTGTATATTCTAGGGGGACTAATTAGGTGGGCAGGAACAGGTCTCAGGTTGCTGGTGGATAACTGGTGGGTGGCAGACACCTCAAGGTGGGTAGTAGGTGCCAAGTTGACTCATCACTTAACAGTCAATAAAGTTGTGCATAGCTGGGTGTGGAGGCGAGTGATCAACAGCGAACTGACTATATTGGCAGCCTGGTAGCGAGTGGGTAGCAGGTACAGAGTTAAGATTTGTACTTACTATTGAGCAGAGATGGGCACTATATGAGTAGAGTGGTGAGGTCAGTTATGTGCATTGAGCTAACTATTGATTGACAGGTGAGAAGTGGGTAGCAGGTGCCTATGTGACATCAGCATTTAATTGGGTTGTGAGCTGAATGTCAGGAAGCAAGTGGGTGGCAGGTGCGCATTCAGTAGTAAGCTGAATGTAGTGGCTGTGGGGTGGTGAATAGGTAGTAGGTCACACATTGAGATCGGCATTTATTGGTGCATAAAGGTTTACTTTGTATGGGCAGGGTGGTTAGGTGAGTTTTATATGCAGTAAACTGGCTGTGTCGACTGTCGGGTAGTAGGTGCCAGGTTAAGTTGACCGGGGGATGAGACAAGTTATGAGCCATTCGCTGACTGTGTTGGTTGTCGGGATGCAAGTGGGTAGCACGGGTCAAGGTGAGTTCAGCATTTACGTGTAAGTGAAGGTGTAGACAGGGCATTACAAGATGGCGCCGAGGGAATTACCAGATAGTGCACTGTAAGGTGAGTGATGAACTGCCTGTTGAGTTGTGAGTTGGTAGCAGGTATTTAGTGGTGAGTAAAGGTATAAAATGATCATGTATTTCTTTGATCATGTACTTCTTGTGATTGACTGTATGTACACCATGTGTTGGCTGTTGGGCTGCGAGTGGGTAGAAGATGTCAAGTTGGGATCTGCATTTAGCGGTGAGTAAAATATGCACTTTTCAGACAGGGAGGTGAAGTGACTTATGAGCAATGAGTTGACTGTCACATTACAAATGGGTAGCAGGTGTCAAAGCATCAGAATTTAGATTGAAGATACAAGGTGAAATACATTTTTAATCCCAACTGATGCTACCTTGAAAGTGACAATTACTCGTCAGATCCAAACCATTGCTATGCAATCTCCAGGTAACAGTGTCATAAATAACAATGCAGCATAACAACCTCCCTTTACAACAAAGATATCACATTATTGTGAGTGCTTTTTTACTATGTTCTAGATAAGATAGTGTTACAAATAACCAAGCATAAGTCTGGTTACATAGACTGTCTCTAATAAACAGTTGGGGTGGGGATCAAGGTTTCATCCCATTTGAACTCTTCAGGCATCTTAAATTTTGGCTGTGTCAAGTCATATGAAATTGTCACATTTAGAGAAAATAGTCAGTCAGTTGACTTACAAACTTTATTAAAGTTTAATTAAGTCTTGGGAGAGAAAACCAACAAATTCAGGTGACAACGTAACCATGTTTCTCTGGATGAGAATAGGGTCTAGGACAGATGGAAAAAACTCTCGCTAGTCAGTAGTGAGCAAAGATGTGTACTGTCAGGACGGGGTAGTGAGGTTAGTGGTGTGCAGTTCCCTGACGGTGTTGGATGTAGGCCTGTGAGTGGGTAGCAGCTGTCAAGGTATCAGAATTTCGTGGTGAGAAAAATAAAGTAGAACCCCGCCTAACCGACACCCTGCATAAGCAGACACCCCGCATTAACGGACACCTTTCCTGGAACGGATCCCTCTATTAGATTTTATTTTAACCCCGTGTAAGTGGTCACCCTGTGTAAGCGGACACTTTGGCCCGGGACAGAGGGTGACCGCTTATGTGGGGTTCTACTGTATACACTGTCCAGCTATGGTGGAGAGGTGAGTGGTGTGTAGTTCCCTGATGGTGTTGGCTGTCACGTTTCGAGTGGGTAGCTGGTGTCAAGGTGGGATCTACATTTAGTAGTGAGCAAAGTATGCACTGTTCACACTGGGCGGTGAGGTGAGTGGCGAGCAGTTCCATGACGGTCTTGCCTGTCGGGTTGCCAGCGATAGGTGGGTGGGCGGGCGGGCGGCAGGCGACCATCGCACGAGAGGCGAGGATCTGACTGACATCGCAATTACAGAGTGAATATTCGCTGAGGCCCATGTCCATTACACATTGCAATATTTGGGGCGGGCTGATCGTCCCCCGGGGAGACGGCGCTATACGTGATCCCCACCCCGCTGCATTCCGCCCTTAGAATGCCATTTATCAACCCGGCCCCATCATTGATTAGGTACGGCCAGTTGCCAAAGAGACAGGCGGGCATTCTGTCACCTGACACTGACAGAATTTTCACATCTCACGAGCCGAGTGCCAACTAAGTCGGCGGGCGGCGCGCCTGTCAGCGGACTATGTGCGGCGGGCGGACGGGTGAGGCTGAAATGAACAAGTGGGGACGGGCAGGCACGGGCGACGAGACAGGTGGGTAATTTACTTGGGGGACATCCACCCGCGGCC
Organism: Alentia gelatinosa; assembly: GCA_950022655.1. Lineage (NCBI taxonomy): Eukaryota > Metazoa > Annelida > Polychaeta > Phyllodocida > Polynoidae > Alentia > Alentia gelatinosa. The sequence goes on from OX465579.1 coordinate 108,648,307, forward strand.
GGTCCCTCTCCAATCCCAACGAACCACACGCTACCTGCCGCGCACGCTAAGCAACTGGACGGAGCGCCATTGGAAGTTGTACTTTCCGGTCTGGCAATATCGTATTTTAGTTTGTTTTGATTTTCCATTATTCATCGTAGGGATTATTTACATTCAGTGGTGAGGAATATATTTCTCAGCTTGGCTGAAATAAAATGTGTCCCGAAGTATTGCAGGGATGAATGTCGGGACTGAGGAAAAAATCTGGAAATAAGTTCTGTTAAGAATACGAGGCAGAGACACTTCTAATCACAACCGATGAAAAAAATAGAAATTAGTTCTGGTAACGTGTACGATTTCTGTTAAGTAATGTATTTGATAGATTCCAACTGGACAATAACAGAAGTTGGGAAACATCCCTCATATGCTAAGTCTAGATAGAGCCACTTGAAAACTCCACTGATCAAAGACATGTGAGCTTTGTCTCCAACTCGTTTAAATGCTATGTGATATTCACTTGACTGTCACCTCGTTCATATCACTCCGCATCAAACTCATGAACGACGGCTTTGACCAAAACTTGTTGGTTTCTTCTTTATTATTTCCAATTTATATGCTATATTGACCTGGATTCCAATTGAGAAAAGAAGGGATGTTTGAGACGTCATGTCATCATATTAGTTGTAAATTTGTGATGTCTCAGGACGAAAATAATTCTATCTTCGAAAAGAATATACATATATCATTGAAATAGAATGGTGGATCTGGGTCTATAAAATAGTAATTGTACATTGGGCAAAACTATTTTCTATATATGGGAGTGAATAATTGTCATTTTGGTATCATATATCCTTTTTAGGAGAAATATACCCTATAAATGTATATATGTGTTTAAATTAGAAGTCCTAGGAGGAGCGGGGGCGGGCGTACTGGAGGTACCAGGAGGGGGTAGCGTACTGAAGAGGAAACCAACAAGTTTTGGTGAAAGTCGTCGTTCTCCACGAGTTTGATGCGGAGTGATATTTACGAGGCGACAGCCGAGTGAATATCACATAGCATTCAAACGAGTTGGAGAATGACTTCTTTGACCAAAACGAGTTGCTTTCTGTGTTTATCCCACCCCTATACCCACTAAAAGAATGGACAACACACAGGGTATTAACCATGGAGAACAGACTGCAATACTTGTACGGGCATGGAGAACGAGTTCCCAATGTTAAGCCTATGGACATTTATTCCAGGGGTGAGATAAAGGAGACTAATGATCCCTTCCCCCTCGCGTGTGTCACTCTCCGCGGTGACCACTCACTTCCACATGCTCGCAGCATCAATTGAATAATTATCATCTTGGTATCCTATATCTTTTTTTGTTCATAAATTCCATAATTTCCATAATTCCCAATATGTCAGAGAAGATCCCAGAACAAGGAGACACCGTTACATGTACAGTAATCCTTAGACTCCGTTAACTCCTAGGAAGGTTGACTATACCGCTCATCCTCTTACATCGCTCTTATTAAATATCTATCATCATTAGACATGTATCTTTTCACCTGTCCTCAGGTTTACCCACTCTCGCTTGACATATATGTATTACACCCTCTATGTATAGAGACAAGTTGGAGTGTTCCGTACACACAACCACTGTATACAATCCCGACTTGACATCCAGGTGTTGTAATGGGGATAAAATTGTTACGTCGCGAGAACCACACAGAAAGCAGCCAGGCATGGCGCTGAAGGAGGCACGGAGGTGTAAGTGGTATAATACCAGTTCTATCATGATGCACTTGGCTCTTACCCTGCTACCACCGGGAGCACAGGACCCACACAAAAGCCATGTTTGGTACTTACACTGACACCACAGCCATCATCACAAGGATTTAGGGGGAGGGGCAGGTACTGGTAGTGCCCATGGAAACACGCTCTCAATGCTCTTGACTGTTCACATTCCTCTTTTCCCATGCCGTGCCTTACCCGGTGACACAATGCCGACCCACCACACTGAATCTCCGGCCGCCCCGGCGCCCCGGCCCGCCTATTCACTGCTGGTATCAATCGGCAGGAGTTGGGCCGAGTTGCAGGTGTGTGGGAGTGAGTTTCCCCGTTCATTGTGCGCATCCGCCGGGCCCGTCCTCCTCCTCCGCCCGCCCCCTGTACACACCTGAGTATGCGGCGAGCGGCAGGGGGCCCGGGGGTCAGGGGTCGGCGCGCCGGTGATAAACGGACAAATTACCTGTCAGCCGGGGCGAGATATTCAGCATGAAACGCGCCGGCAGAGGTCCATCAAGGGCCTTAAGAAAACACACCCTGCGAGTCCCCTGTGTGGGTCGCACGAAGTGAAGCCCCTCTCGCCTACTCCTCCCATCGAGCCTGAGGGCCTGATGACTCTTGGTATAATGCCCCTTTTCTGCGCAGCGGTGGGGGCAGACCCCCCCTCCCCACCCCCCCCCCCCCCCCCCCCCACACACACACACAGAGGGACGTGACGGCCACCCAGGGAGACGCCGTACGGACGCAGGAGGAGCGGAATCGGTCGTCAATACGTGCCGAGGAGAAGGGACCAGGGCAGGGGTGGTCACAACATGTGGGTCGGTCAGAAACCCTTTACAAACAGCACGAACCTCCTTCCCACCCACCATCTACCCTCCATCACTTATGTGACACAGAGTGATTGCTAGTTCCGGCATCATCCACCAGGAAATTGTAGGATAGCGCCACTGTAGTCGGGGGACAACCACTATTTTTCTGTTGTCATATACTATAGATAATCATGAGACAAGGCTAAAACCCTTTAATGGAAAATAATAAAAAGATTTTTTTTAATGAAATCCATTGATAACTGGACCTGCCACTTGGTGTTTTGTTTAGCGTTGGGGGGGGGGGGGGGGGGAGATGGCCGCCTCTATAATACAACATCTATGTGCTCTATAGGGTACATAGCCAATGTGCTATGGAGGAGGCCATCTTGCCCCCTGACGCCATCCAAAACACCAGGTGGCGGGACCAATTATCAATGGATTTTTTCAAAAATATTTTTTGGGGCTTGCCATGGAGGAATTTTAGCCTCGTCTAAATATCATCTATAGATTATAACAACTGATCCCAATGGTTGCCCCCCAACTACAGTGGCGATACCGTATCTTACAATTTCAGGCCGGATGATGGCCGAACTACCAATCACTCTGTGCCCTCTGTGTACACTCATCACCCTAGATCCTAGCTGCGGCTTCACTTCCGAGTCAGGTGCACATCATTACTATTCAGGTGCGAATTCCGCCTCGTGAGGGGGAGGGCGCTCAGGTGTGCGGTGTGGAGGTGTCGTACAGGTGTGCGCGGGGGGTATGTATCAGGGGGGTTTCCTCTCGTCAATGCTAACAGAGCCCGGCACACCTTAACCCCGGGGTCTCAATGGTAGCCTTCCCGTCGGCTTTGTACCTCGCCTCCGCGGCCGACTTCATCGCCGTTGGCGTGGCAGGCCCGCGCCGCCCTCCGACGCCCGCCGCCGGCAAAGTGGCGCACTCGGTCAGAAAATTGCCAATTTAAAAAGTGAGTTAATAAATAAGAGTCGGCGCGGCCGGGCCTGGCCGCGTGTCATCATTGAGACATTCATCCCGCGCGGGACCGGTGTGCGACGATCCCGGGCAAGCGACAGGCTGCACACATGACCGTGTAAACATGACACCCTGCGACATGCTCCACGCCTCCTACACACGGACCTACACACTGGCCAGCATAACAACTACACCCTAGAGTGCCATACAAACCCTTTATCTCACCCCTAATAAAAAACGCCATAGGCTTAACATTGAGTTTCCGTATGTCACGCTAACTGGCATACGGAGTTTTATATGCCACTAGTGGCATACAGAATTATTATCATGTAATATTACAAAATCGGGGAAACAGGGTAGGATAAAATCAAAACCTGATTTGTTTTTAATCTTGGCCATCGCATTCCACTCCTGGAGTTTTGGCTCCGGACTTCACTCGGCTTCACCTCGTGAAATCACTATACCAAACCCCAGTCCGTGGCATATGGTGGCCAAGATTAAAACTCATCCAGTTTTACGATATTATCTCACCCCTGGTATTTTTGTCCATAGACTTAACATTGGGAACTCGTATCCCATGCCCATGAGATATTTAGGAAAAATATCCAATGGGGGATTATGTCACAGATGTTAGACCATTAGTCAGTGTGAAGGGTGAGATAAATTCAGAAAAACGTTCAAATTTCGGATCAGAGCTGGATCCCACCTCATTTGAATGCATAATTCACACGGTTTCACCTTGTGAATTACTACGCGATTCAAACTAAATGGGATACAAGCTCTAACCCTAAACTTTCATAAGGTTCCTCTATAATATTTATCCTACCCCTCAGATAACTCTCTATACACTTAACATGGTGTGACTGTATGCTACGGTTATGCTATTAGATATTTTTATGCCATTGGGTGACATATGAAGTTTAAAACAGGTGTCAGGGTAGGATAAAATCTGAACGTCACTCAATTTCATATAATTGTTTACATGCCATTCATTGTCTTCCACTAAAAATATCACTCAGCTGCCCTTTGTGATATCATTTTGTGAAGATAACTCATGCCATATAAACAATCATATTTTGTGAAATTTTGTGATGTTTCATGATATCATCTTAGCCTGGTATAAATGTCCATAGGTTTACCATTGAACTCGTACTCAACAGGCTTGGGAGTTTGGTAACTAATACTCAATGTTCGATAAATAGATAAATATTTCCATGGTATGATAAAATCCGGAACATGTACATGTGTCTTTTGTCTGAGCCCCCGTTTGCCATCTCGTTTGGAGCACTTTGGAATATTCACTCGGTTGTCGCCTCGTTCATATAACTGCACGCTCCACTCTCGATGGGAAATAGGAACACAGACCAAACACTCATCAGTTTCGCTTTTTAATATTACTCTACCCGTCATTTTAGTTTGTTATAGCTTAATCTACCGCTCCATGGTGTTACTGTGTGAAGAATCACTCCATGTGAGTGCATGACCCGTAACGGTAACGTCATGACATCACTGCTTGACCCATCACTCTGTGATGTCACTTCCTGACCCATAACTCCATGAAGTCACTACGCGACTCTTCACAGTATAACACAACTGCCTGACCCATTATTCTGTGATGCTACTGCTTGACCCATTATTCTATGATGTTATTGTCTGACCCATTACTTCCTGACTTCAATTTCAATCCCACTACTCTGTGATGCTACTGCTTGACCCATTATTCTATGATGTTATTGTTTGACCCATTACTTCCTGACTTCAATGTCAATCCCATTACTCTGTGATGCTACTGTTTGACCCATTATTCTATGATGTTATTGTTTGACCCATTACTTCCTGACTTCAATGTCAATCCCACTACTCTGTGATGCTACTGTTTGACCCATTATTCTATCATGTTATTGTTTGACCCATTACTCTCTGACTTGTCTGCCTCTCAAATTACTCTGTGATGCTACTGTTTGACCCATTATTCGGTGATGTTATTGCCTGACCTATTACTTTGTTCAGTCATTGTGTGACCCATTACTCTGTGCCGTCACTCTATCACATCACTGTCTCATCTCCCTTGTACATCATTGCTTGACCTAAAACTCCACTGTTTCTTCCAATAACCATCACTCCCCTCAATCACTTTTTGATCTGTCGCCAAAATAAGTTAATGCCTGGGTGTGTCCTTACCATATCCATCATTGACAGACCTATCACCATTTTCAATTCTCGATTCAACTAAACCTGACCCAACCTTATCTGACCCATCAATATATATCGCTGTAAGACTTGTTGCTACTCTATAGCACATAGCCATTGTGTTATGGAAGTAGCCATCTTGCCCCTGATGCCAAACAAAACACCAGGTGGCAGGTCCAGTTATTATTGGATTTTATTACAATATTTTTCTTGGCTTGCCACAGATGGGTTTTATCCTCATCTCACGACTATCTATAGATTATATATAACAGCTGAAAACAGTAGATCTTGTCCCTCGACTACAGTGACACTTTATTACAATTTCCCTATGTGGTTGTGCTGACCCATCAATGACCTGTCAAGACCATGTGAATTTCTGACCCAATCATCACTGCCTGACCCAGCACTGACCTACATGGTAAGGCCCTTCCTCATGATTAACCTACCTGCCAATGCCATATCACCACCTGAACGATCACTGCCCTACCTGTCTGTACGCTAGCCACCATTGTACTAACCTCTTACTGCAAAGCAACTTCCTCTCTGACCTATATCACAGATCAGCCTCTCCACCCACCTAGTCAATGACCATCTCTGCCGACCAAGCCTATCCCTTCACTCTCCAAACATCCCTCTTTGACCCATCACCTCGAGACTATCGTTTCACGTCTATCAAAACCTCACGCGGCCACGCCCCTTCTATAGCTGACCTTCCGCAACCCGTTGAGCCGTGACCCTACTATTCCTCCCCCTGCTTCTCCTCCCCACCTCCAAATATACATCGCCTTTCACTCGCACCACGCCACTTCCTCGCAGGACAACACTCTGAGGTTATAAGTCATCTCCTTTGTTACAGTTTTCATCATATAGAGATGGGCATGACAAAGTACCTTCGTTTTAAGCAAGAAATATTGTATATTCACATAGAGAATGAACTGAATCTAAGCCTGTCTGTCACTCGAACATAGAATATGAGGAATCAATGTGATAACTACAAACTTGTACATTTATTTATACTTAATAAGACTTCTTGACTGTAAGAACAAATCTTGTATTTGATTTCAAGAAATAAAAACCTTTAAAAAAAAAGAAAAAAAAGCTAGCTTTATATTGATCATGTATAAACGCAATCCAAACCACTAGAAGATCTCTGAAGCAGGTGCTTAAAATATAAAAAAAAAACGAATACCGAAAAATATTGGACCGGCTCTCTGTACAAGGGTAATCTGTTTTGGGAGAAATTACCGTTGGATATACAGAAATTGAGACAAGGGGATGAATTTAAGAATAAGATAAAGGAAATAATGTTGAGATTATTGTAGCTACTTTTTTGTGCTGTAAACTTTGTCTTGTGGTGTCAATGTGAACTGTTTTGTATATGTCCTATCTATACTTATGTTTACTTGCTAAGGACTACTTCATGGAAGAACGCCTAATTGGTTGGCGAATGGAACTATGTCAATAAATGTTTACAAAAAAAAGGAATGAAACAAAGAAAATCTAGCCAATTCAAAGTTTATATACCTTGCTATTATAGTTGTATCCTAGGAGGAAATGAATAACGCGTCTGATATTACTTTCATTTCTCACCTCTGAATTTCAATGGGAAGCGTATTATACATATAATAGCATTATCCTTATGGTCCTTCAATAGTTTGAACATCGTGGAGCAACAACCCCCAGGGCCGAACACATATGTCCTAAATCGTATTAATAAAATAGCCATCTTTCACCTTCACTTTCGGACGATTTGTTGGGTTTCACAGCTGTATATATACCCCTTACGCCACATACATACCCTGTATGTCAAATAAGTGTTGTAAGGCCTTAAATATGACATTGGTAGGAGCGGGCGGTATACATAGGGCATACGGTCACAGGTGCATGTATATAATGATATACATGTAGTAAAGACAATTTGTTTTCATTTCTGTGAGTTACAGATTATAGGGAAAAAATTCAGAACACTGCACGCTAATTTCGCGGGAAACCGCCGGGAATATAAAGTTAAACTAGCTAGGGGCAGGCCTGTCTTCACTGTGGCCGTGAGCTTACGCTGCTACGTCAAACGCATTGATATGATAATTTATTATATACCTTTATACACACTGTTTCGACACATAACGTAAAAATTCAGTACGGAACAGTGTTCCGTAGGGAAAATACGGAACGCTGTTCCGTACACGTCATTTAAAATATTAGTTATAATATTAGTTATTAGCCAAATTAAGTTAATCATTTTATTGATTTTGGGTATATATTAAATGTAAAACGACCCATCATGCTTGTACAAGCTACAAACTCGATGGCAATTTACGGTTCGTACCGAACTCTGCATAAATCCTCGTTCCGTACGAACCGTAAATTATCATCTCGTTCTCTAGCCTGTACATAGACAATAATCGATGGTTTTGTGGACAGGCGGCTGTGAACCACGCGAGGTTAACGCGTAGTAATACACGAGCGCTAGCGAGTGTATTACGACGTCAAACTCGAGTGGTTTACAGAGCCGCCTATCCACATAATCATCGTTTGCTGTATTTATTATCCATTATTTCGAAAAATTAAACCCAGTAATTGCCATATTAAAGGGTATAACAATAGGGACTATTTCCTGGCTCTATAGCACAAAGGGACTATTTTTCCCCTATACCATGGTTTTGAGGCCGTATACCACAGATTTTGAATCCGTATACCACAGTTATGGTATCTGACATGTTTTATACAATGGGTCATGGTTTACTGAGTCCCCATACATTTTCAATGGGGACTTTGTATACGATGGATAATAAAGCATGGTCAGGTCGTTTAATATGAATAATAAACGCATTGGTATAATGATATAGTAAACCATTGCAAAACACCAGGCATTAGCTCCACCACGTGCTGCCTTCTCTGGGCCGAGCACGACGACGTATGTATTTGTGTGGGAGATACATCCTTCAGCAAGATGGCCGCTCTCTGCCTGACACTCTGCACCCTCCTCAAGCCGTGCACAGGCAGGCGGCCACTCAGTGGCTAATGCGTCCGAGTCTGATCCCAACATCCTCCAGCCAAGGACCCATCTATCATTCATGCTGTTTGGGCTGCTCGCTGGGCGTGCCACCCACAACCCTAACCCACAGACCTTACTTCTCACCCGACATCCCGCCCCGTCTCGTACACCTTTAACCGTACGTAGCTCACTCCACCTACCACCCCACCCCAACTAACCATAGGGGTTTTCTTAGACTGGCCCCAGTCCCTGTATACTATAGCTACCCCAGTCCTCGTCGCTGGGATACAGATTTAATTCATGGGCCAGTCAGGCAAGAATACATATCCTGATTTTCTTCAATCATTTAAAGAATGTTCATAATCAAAGGCTTGAGCAACTCTAAGGTTTTCCCACTCTATTTTTGATACTTACTGCAGATAACATGCTACTTTTGCTAAAAAAACCATTAGAGACTTGTGGCTTAGTTGGGTCCTTCCTGATTTCCATCCTGCCAGATTGTTTATCTGGTGAGTGAATCATATTGATTTGATCTTAGATGGTAATTAATAAAAAGACATTTTTTTAGATAACAAAAGCATATACCTTCATTCTTATATTACTGAGAATTCAGAATACTCTTTAAGAGCTGGTTCCAACAACATGATGGATTTGCTATGTTATATCTTGTTATATCTTACATTGCCGTGATATGTCTTACTGCCTTTGTTGCCACACTTGGCGCACAATCATATGTGGACTTTTTCCGATGTTGTGAGTATAATTCGGTGCTCGACCACAGCAATGCCTGAAGATCTATTGCCTAGATATTGCAACAGGAACGCGGCGAATGTGCTTAACCAGACCGATGTATCGTGGGAGATATGCACTAGTGTAAGATTGTTCAAAACCTAGCAAGATTTAGCATGACAACTAAACTGTGACCAATCTCACTATATCTTGTGTGTTGGTGGAACCAGCCCTTCAGTCTTCCACTACATAAAATAAACACTACTTAGTATGCCCAGACCTTGACAATAACGCGTCATCAGAACACTGGACTTCATATCTTTACGTTTACTTATTGGTTCAAAGGATCACAGCTATCGATAAAGATCAATCCCACGCTAAAATACGACCGCAATTAATCGTTCTTTAATCAAAGGCAAAACGTCAATATAAAAAAAAACCTTCCCCTAGGAACTAAGTAATTTGCTTAAAGCATTTGAATGGCAGTCAATTCGGTCCCATTAATAATGTATGCAAACTGTGGTCGATGATTTCACGTCTCTCTTTCATCTGTACGCTAAAAAATACACCGAGGTGGCGCCTGATTGAACACAAACTCTGACCGAGCGACAATTCAAAGAGTTAAACACATGGACGTGCAGTGTCGAGGTGCCCAGCTGCCTTGTTGCCCCCGTCTCTGTGAATATAATGGGTGAAATCTGCCCGCTGACCACTAACCATCAGGCACCATGCTACCATAACAGTCACGTGACCCGTCACGCGTAAAAAAACACTGCCGCCACCTTGCGGAGACGCCTGACAACAGGCCGGCTGAAGTCCTTTCATCGACGACGCACAGCTAAAGCAGCAGCGACGTGGAGATGCGCATGAGTGGGCGTCCGCTGGAGGTGAGAATGGCCGTTTATCTTAATCTGTGATGCTAATTGTGCGCACCTTAACATCGGCAGCCGAGCGAGCGACGCGCTGCCGAGGCTGTTGCATCCCGGGCGCAGATTAGTGGGTCGGGAGAGCGGCGACGTTCGGCCGGGTGAGCCAGGATTGGGCAGGTGCTCGGCATGTCGGCTACAGACAGGGTCCGTTGGGACTAGACCTGTGGCCCCTCCATTGTAGACTTTGGGAGTAAGGGACTTCTACCAACTGATATGACAAAGGTTTGTACTATTATCTCACCCCAGATATTTTTTCTCTATAGACTTAACATTGGGAACTCGTATCTAACGCTCATGAGATATTTAGGAAAAATATCCAATGGGGGATTAAGTCACAAATTTTAGCCCATTAGTCAATGTAAAGGGTGAGATAAATTCAGAAACCTATCCAAGTTTAGGGTCAGAGCTCAATGCCATCTTGTTTGAATCGCTACATAATTCACGCGGCTTTGCCTTGTGAATTACTATGCGATTCAAACTCGATGGGATACAAACTCCAGATGACCCTAAACTTTCATGGGTTTCCTCTATAGAATCCCATGGCTGATCCTAGATGATCACAAATGAGGGGTGTCCTTATACAGCACATAGCTTTTGTGGTATGGAAGCGGCCATTTAGCCCTACGATGCTAAACCAAACACCAGGTGGCAGGTCTAGTCATCAATAGATTTTATCAAAAATATTTTGTGGAGTTTACCATTAAAGGGTTTTAGCCTCATCTAACGATTATCTATAGATTATGACAGCAGAAAAATGTGGTTGTTTCCCGACTACAGTGACGCAATCTTACAATTTCCTGGTGGATGATGGCAGAACTAGCAATCACTCTATGCCCTATAGGGAGCCAACATGAACCAAAGCTAAAACGGCAGATACCCGTACTCAAAACACCACCTCCAGAGGCCAGCCATGGGGGGTTGAGGCTGGAATTTCGTTTTTGGTCTTGTTTACTACTATTGAAGTGTACTTTTACGAAAATTGTCTCTGAATAAGTTTGTCTCGAAGCTACGATGACAGCTGTTAAGTGTATCAATTTTTTTTAGGGGCAGTTCTATAAACTGCCACTCAAGGTAGCATCGCTAGGGGAGAAGGACGTCGCCTCGTCTCACATTGTTAAGTGTATCAAAATATGTAAATAAAAGATTGGATTTTGAAACATTTGATCTTGAACCAATATAAGTTCTGAGTGTCCATCTTTGGACATCGATAGTTATCCATATGATCTGATGTAATGAATTAGTAACACTCGGTATGAACTATATTGCGAGTAATAGTAGGAGCACAAGAAGTTCCTCAAGAGTAAAATTTAAGACTAAGAATCATAAGACGAGTAAGCATGAGAAAAGCCCCTACTACAGAGGTATTCGTTTATGGGACAAACTAGCACCTGAGGTGCAACACTGTAATAAAATGGATGACTTTAAAAGAAAATTAAATGCAGTACTGAATGAAGAGAGTGATATATAGTAGTTGGCACGATCTGGCCGAGAGGTAGTATGCTAATGCTAAATCAAAAACAATCTGAATAAATAAAGAACTATGTAGATGCTATTTGGATAAACTATAGGCATATCTATTGGCAAGAATAACATTCATCTCACTCCATTTCATTATTCATTATACTATATATATTGTAGTACCAAAATCGGTTGTACTCATGATCGTTGGTTGTATCTCGATGTATCTCAATTGGAAGAACTCCTCTTGTAGGAGAAATTGAAATAAAGTATAAATAATAATAAAAAAAATATATGCCATACCCTCGTGCAGTAACCCGACTGTGATAAAGGAGGCCGCCATGAACCAGGCCAGACAGCAGGTAGCGTTGGTCATATTATACATGAGAGTAATGACCCACAGCTATGGAGACTCCAATAAAATTGGGTTCGTGAAGCGCAGACGTTGAAAAGAATGCCAACGATCTGACTAATTGGTTGACCAGAATCGGATCAAGGATACTGGTACGGTTATTATAGGCCTAATTTTCCATGCATTTAAAAGGTACGTGCACAAATTCAATTCTTGAAAAACATATGAATATAATAGAGAGGGCACTACATATCAGGGCTGAATACGCCTGCGTTACAATCCAGTGGTTTCCTTTACTATAAGCTGTATAATGCACAGAGCGTCCTCTAGTTCCAAGCTCATCCGCCACGGAAATTGGGTAGTTCCAGTACCACCCGTGAAGATGGCACCACTAGTCGGGAGCTAACCGCAATTACAAATTTTGATAACCAGGGATGTCAGTTGGAGTCGTGAAGAAAAAGGAAATATTTTTCATGTGGAATTTACTGCCTCAGAGACTGAGAAAAAAATACAAAAATAACACATACTTGTTGGCCACGGGATGGGGCTGTGGTGTATCGGGAGGTTTGAACCACTACTTATTGGCGTATATGAGGCCAAATTTATTCACTCTTTATTTCACAAAAGAAAAAAACGACAAGCACTTCTTTGAAAAATAGGAAAACTACCATCTCTGGATAACACCACACGCCACCTGATGTTTTGTTTGGAAAATGCAGACCTAGGGAAGCTGGTCTGCGAGTATAATTCTCCTGAGGTATGAAAACTCTGCAAGTTAGGAATACCCGATGAAAGAACTGCAGTCAAAACCTATCCAATCAACCATGGAACACACTCGCAAGTGCTCACGGCCTTTTCTAAGGCAAAATCAGAGACGAATTCAGGGTGTTGTTGTTGTGGTAAACCGCTCGCCATTGGGCACAAACCCGACTGATTCTACACCACTGAAAAGCATCATTCAAGGCCTCTTCAACTGAGGTTGACAGTTATGTATTAAACTGACGTGATAGACTCAAGCTTGCGGCGCCCCTAAATTGATTCTCTGTGTCATGAGCAATTTGTCCTTTAACACTTAATATTCACTAGCACGTCCTTCCATTGAGGACGGCTATTTCAGGACAAACCTTCTGGTGTTAAAAAAAGACTCCCCTTCCTCTCGTACCTGAACCTCGGGGAAAAAGTAATGACAAACATTTACCAAAAGGGGTGAAAAAGTGTAAGAACGTGGCTGACTCTGGCAGACTTCACCAGTCACATGGCTAACCACGGGAGAAACCAGGCGAATGAATCCGCGTTTTATTCAGTGCGCTGGCCACATTTCGCTTGGCTAATCGGCCACTGTGTTCAGTTTGATTTATAGCTTAATGTGCGTGCTTTCGCCGGGGATGAGGTCGCCAAAGAAAACAGTGTCAGCATGGATGGGTCGCTGTAAGCGACGCCCGTTAGGGGGCCTGCCGAACCCCCCTGCCCCCTCTCCCCAATCTCCCCAGCCCTTGGCGAGATTCAGTCACTAGGAAAATCACTAACACAAAAGTTTGATTCAGGCAGCCACTTGTAACTCTCCACTCGATGCACTGGGCAGGGTGGGGCCTGCCTTTATAGGAGCCCGATCCTGGGCCCAGAGCTGGGGGTGGTGTGGTTGGGGCCCTGGAACAAAGCGTAGGGGGTGGGGGGACGGGTGGACGGCCGGAAGGACCATCTGTAGAAGGGCGGGTTGTGACACGGAACCTCATTGTCCGGCCCCGGCCCACGCTCGCCTGAGACAATGCCCCCGATACTCATCTGGTATATCCCGAACATGATAAGTCACAAAGCCAACTCCAAACTCGAGTTCAGTACCCCTTTCTCCTCTCTCAGTTTTTGTGCACGTGTGTTTGCCTATTGTATGGGGTTTCGCTGGAAATAATCAATCATGGCCTACCGCGAGAGATCAAATAATGACTTTCCAATGACGTATGACAGGCGTGAACACAGGGAGAAGGGTCATTAAGTAAAGACCGAGGAGAGAATTGAAAACAGGCACCGTGTAATGCGGCCAGCCGCCAAGTGGTTGAGACCAGCACTGCACCTTTCTGCCCTCTGGTGGACAAAACGTGCACCATTACACGCCTGCCTGCATGGGCTGAGCTGGTCACAGTTGTCTGTTGGATTAATCATTTGCGGTTAATCCATAATTCAAACGGTGACAAAGTTCCTGTATCTTCGTAATGGACGTGATGTAAATTAAATCCGTTGTATAACTAATAATATACATATTCACAGGTATATGTAAACAGGGATGTCAGTTGGGGTCATGAGGAAATTTTTTTATGTGGAATTTGCTACCCAAAAGTGACTGAAAAAACGTGGAAAACACATTGTTATTAGCCTTGGCTATCAATAGAATCCATAACATGACTACTTATATACTGCGAAATAAAACTAATAGTAACATCAGTTATATGACTGATAATATAATCCATTATATGACTAATATTATCAAGAAACATCCTGAAATTCCAAATGGTTGTTTATATTGTGTGAGTTGTCTTCGCAGAATGATTTCACGAAGTCTAGCTGAGTGGTATCTGTAGCGGAAGACAATGAACGCCATTTAAACAATTATATAAAATTGAGTGACGTTTGGATTTTATCCTACCCCATCACATGTTTTTTAACATCATATGTCACCCGTGGCATATAAATATTTTATGGCATGACCGTGGCATACAGTAGCACCACATGAAGTATATGGAGAGTTATATGAGGTTATGATATAAAACTAACAGTATATTCAGTTATAGCACTCACAATACAACTCATCAAATGACTATGATCATAATTCTTCATTTCACAACTAACGCAACCCCATCGTAGTGTTAGAGTGTAGTCTCTGGCAAAATAAAGTACGGAAATAAGATGAAATATCCATTAGCATATATACCAAATGCAAAAAGAAGTCAACATGAGCTTGACCAAACAACGCTTTTCCCTTTCCTTCATTATTTCCTTAGGCCTTGTTTATTGGCCCATTTTTCCATTTACCTGTAATGACATCGACACAAACACACAGGTGACGGGACGAAACGGTGATGGGACGAGATGACTGACTGACTGACTCTAGAAGCAGCGAGCGAGAAGGACAAAGACAAATGGGTCTTTTCCTTTGGAGCGACGTTTTGTAATGCATTTGTAAAGTACATTACGTCTAGGTATGGAGGAAAAACTGGCATAATTTACACTTCTTGAAAAGAATGTACGCTACAAAGGGAGGTGGAGCGTAAGGAATACGAAGTTAAGTGTATTCATTCAGAGCCTGTAGTTGTAATCCACTAGATCACAGGGATATATTACCATGGATTGTACGCAAAATGACTTCAAACTCTTTCATGGCGTAACTAGAATTGAGTATAACAAGGCCTAGGCAGATGGGAGAATGTTACCACCATATTTTATATTGTTATCAGGGTAGTAGATAAAGGGATGTCAGTTGGGGGAAGGAAAATCATTGGAAATATTTTTTCTTGGTGAATTTACTGCCTTGGATAACTGCCATCCTTGATCATCCAGTAGATATCACAAAGCATACATAAGGTGTATCATAACTGACGAATTATCCTTTAATTTCAGCTTTGCTATTAATCTAATTATGCATATATTTAGGAAAACAATGATCATATCACGAAAAGAATATTCCATTTTAAAGGTACCAATATTCCTTTTACATATCCTTTTATTTCCAAACATAACCATTTACAAAGTTGCTAAATATATGATGTCATTTGCATAGTATTGGTGAATAGAAGCAGGCTAAGCATCCCTGCAGCGGTCATAGCATTACAACGAGCTAGTTACCCGTTAACACGCAGTGCGATTGAACTTCCAAGTAAAGATACTACTATGGAAATATGGTTAGTGTGACTGAATGAAATCTGTTCCGAGTTGCTTTGGTCGAAAATTTTCAAACTCGGTGGATATTTCCAAATAAAACAACAAGGAACAGTTGTAATTCATTCACACTCACTATGTCTCCTTATTATCATATACTGGAAAAAAATTAAAATGTCATTTAAAAACTCACTAAATAGTAGAGTAACAGTGGTCACATGTTGTGGAGGGATGTATGAATCCGCCCATGGGTATATAATGATATATCAAATACACATGGAAATTACATGAATAAGCCAGTTGAGATCATGAAAAAAAGGTGGAAATATTATTCATGCTGAATTTACTACCACAGAGAGACTGTGCAAATATGGAAAACAAATCATTATATTGGCTATGGAATGGGGAGGTCGGAACCACTGTTTTAAGGCGTGAATGAGGCCCAGTTTATACTATCTCTGTTTTATACAAGAAAAGAGTTTTATAAACTGGAAATGAAAACAAGGATTGCCAGGTGGAAAACTGCTTGCCATCACTGAATCAATGCATGTGGACATACTGAATTACCACATTGATTTTGTAGTGTAACCAGTAATGTTTAAAACAACGCCACGTGTGAGATAATGTAACTATCCAAACAGATCATAGATGTATAAAACAAATGACTTAAAATGAGAAATGGGCCTGTCACCAACCTGTCAGTCATAGGTCTGCTTGACACTGTCTGGTACACCCGGTGTCATTGGCAGCATTCCAAATACCTCTGCTTGTAATGTTTATATTCATACTACATTCGTGTATTTACAACAATGGAGAACATGTTATTCTGATACACCGAGAATGATTACTAAATTTCTTTCTAAAATCATCACTGAAAAGGGCGAAGTTAATAGAGAACACCAATGTTCTAAAACGATGTTGACAAACTTATTCCCAGAAGACTTCTCTTTAAATTGTCTGCACTTAACTTTCAGCAAGATGCATTTTTGAAAGGCATAAATGAAATATAAATAGTATCTTTAAAAATACACTAAAATCGGTAAGATCTAGTATTGTTTTGATAAAGATGAATAGAATTGGTAAACATCATATAAAGAATTATATTGAAAAGATCATATCCAAGCTATCATAATTTTCTTTCTCTGTATTTTCATTTGTTGAGGTCTATTCCCCTGCGGTGGTAACTGGACGAGGCTAAAGTGCTGGTTTCACCAACATACATGCTATAGCGAGATTTGTCACAACTTAGTTGTTTTGCTAAATCTTGCTAGGTTTCAAGTGATTGCATTCATATTTGCAGCGATGCATGAGTCCGGTTAAGCACCTTTGCCATGTTCTTGCTGTGACAGATCGAGGTATGCCGCAATATGCTAGCAACAGTTCTTGAGGTGTTGCAGTGATAGACACACATCATCGCGAAAAAAAACCCAGCAAACACTAACCATCGCGCCCGATGTGTCACAGCATAGGAGGTAAGACATATCGCGATACTGGAAGATATACCAAGATATAACACGGCCAATCCATCGTGTTGGTGGAACCAGCACTTTATAGTCCTCAGGTGTGTCGCTGGAGAGTTTTAACAACAGGCAGGTGCGTGGTTAAGAAACGTGGGACAGGCACTGAATCATCCCCCGTGCTTCTCACGGATTTTCCCAGGATCCACCAACGCCTCGCACACATATTTCTCGCCCAACACCTAACTCAGGTTCAAGTGGGTGATCCTTTCACCAGGAGATGTCAGAGTGGAGGAGCTGGGAGTGGCGGGGTTGGAATTCACGTGTAGGCGACACAGAGCGGTCCCTCCCACATCACCACCTGCGTCAAGCCACCTGGCCGTATCCACACCCCCCGAGTTGGTAATTAGAAAGTCGGCACTCTATCCCCTAACTTACTCCATCCATCCCGGTTTGCTGGGGTACACGGGGCCCCTCCACCAACCAGGTATAATCCAGGGTAATAAACCCACCCAACACCAGGGGGCACCACCGTGACAAAGGTGAAGAAGAATAACCCCGAGCCGCTACCGCGCACCTCATCTGCGCACCCCGTATGCGCGCGCAGTCAACGGAAAGGGGCTTTTACGACATCTCGCTAGTGTCGCTGACAAATTGGCCGACCGTAAAGTTGGCCTGGTGTATATAAACCTTGGTCTGGGAGGGCCGTGCCAATCCCCGGCACTAAACATAGGCAGCAGGCGACAGATGCCTTATGGGAAGGCCCAATGCGTTCCCGCCTCGGGAGCGCAGAGCGAGGCTTCACAAAATGTCGTCTGCTACAATGTATCTGCCGTTTACGAGCTGAAGCCTCGTTGAGAACTCGTCATCTGGCCACGGGTGTCGGTCAGGATGAAAGTGGGAGGGTGTGCTCCGAGCAGTGTATTGGTTGTGTTGAGTGAGAGTTGTGTTAGGAGAGTGTACCTGGATGGGTAATTTGGGGAGTGAGGTATTTCCAATAGAACTGGGCGGGTTTATGTTGTAGGAGAGCTTGTATAGAGATCTTTGTCCGGGTGTATGTAGGAAATTTTGTATAGAGATGTGTTTC
Source organism: Alentia gelatinosa (assembly GCA_950022655.1). Taxonomy (NCBI): domain Eukaryota; kingdom Metazoa; phylum Annelida; class Polychaeta; order Phyllodocida; family Polynoidae; genus Alentia; species Alentia gelatinosa. The sequence goes on from OX465579.1 coordinate 108,666,904, forward strand.
TCATAAATCTAATCTATACTTTTATTAAGTCATACTTACACGAGAAACTCATTATTCTAGCTGGATGTCTCCTTAAACCCTGCTATAGAATTGTGACGCAATTTAATGGCAAATGGGGACAAAATGATTAAATGTTTGAGACATTTCTATCATAAACTCCTGTATGCAATGCCAATGCAAATTGGTGACGAAGAAGTCCTGCCTGATTTAATTTACTGGACAAAATGGTATGTCAAAGAGAACATAAATGGCAGAATAGATCCAATGAAACACGGGAACCCTTCCGACATGACACCATCCGACCCGACCCGACCCGACCCGACCCGACCCGACCCGACCCGACCCGACCCGACCCGACCCGACCCGACCCGACCCGACCCGACCAATCCAGTCTTCTTGGGTCTGGAAAGGTCAACTTCAAGTTGTGTCCAGTGGGATCGGATCGGATCGGAAAGAATCTTATCGTTAAAATGTTCGATAACTTCAGCGGACTGCCCAGTCTAGTCTCGTAAGAAATGCAGACGCATCACCTCCTGCCTTCAGTGTTCTGTACCTTTACAAGATTTGGACTACAAGAATCGGAGTGCACGAATTTGACATCCTTGAGTAACTAAATAACAGAAGCAAAAAAAAATTCTGGTTATATAAACGGAAGTTTGAATAAAGTATATCACGAATAAAATAAAGAGAGTGATTCCCAGGAATGACCAGAACATTGATTACATCACAACTCACATTTTCTATTACTGTATTCCTTTCGTTTTAACAAATCGAACCAAGGGAAGGACGTTTCAAGTGCGATATAGAAAAATATTAGGTCACCTTTTTCCTTTGTCACACTTCCTTATATTTCCTTTGTGGATGTCTGCAGTTTTCTGACTTATAGGAAAGTGTTCTCCAATGGGGTTTTTAACGATATAGAAAAATACCCTCCAGACTGTATGGAATATAATCAGGGTTTATAGTAGCGGTAGGGCAAAAAGATTGAAACTCGCTGAGCGGTTGATTGGGGAAGCATCCTAGATCTTATGCTGGTTCCTTAGTCATCAGCTAGTCAGAGGTGGGGTAACAGTTAATCTTGTGTTTCCCCTTTCTAGCCAATCATATGGCTGTAAATATTCAGTGGAGGAGTGGACTTGCTGAGATGTTCACATTCTCAGCCTATTACCTGAAAGTTTAGGTTGAACAGGGACACTTGTAAATCTATGGATTTTTCCAGGTGACATAGGAACAATATTAGTTATTTTATTCATAAAATCTGCCTTAATCATTCAAATCTACAAAATTTGTAGAACATGTTAAGGACTTTGCCTTGCCTTGGGCGAAAAGGTTGAAAACACACTGCAAAGTGGAAGTCTGTATACCCTGAATAATTCAAGAAAATAAAAGCCTGCAACAAAAAGGTGACACCAGTGCAGGTCCATATTTGTTCCAACACCAGAACACCCGACATTCCGCCAACGGTGGCGCTTCCGGCATTTGGCCCGCTCCTGGCCGGGCCGGGTCCGACCCCGGGCGGCCCGGCGGCCGGGGCGGCGCTTGGCCGGTGTATTGGGCCCTCATCATAAGCCTATCACAACGCGTTATGTACTCCGTGTGCCAGCCTCCGTGCCCACGCGACACCGCCTGAACGTGTACGCTTGCATGTTGCGAGACGATTAGGTGGGCCGCGTATGGTGAGACTTTGCCCCTAGGACAAGGCAATTGTCCATTTGACGACAGCTTAATGGACCTGAAATAGTGCCACCGAATCCCATCAAAATCAACTTACTGTTTGGCACATACGCAGCATAAGTAACACTTGATATTCAAATATATCGCAAAAATGTTGATGGTAACCAGTCTGCGTACATTCGCACGGGTTTTTCTGATTTAATATCAAATCTAGTTACGGCAGAGAAAGGACTCGCCATCCTATTCAAAGTGTACTCTGTTTCGACAAAACGGACATCAGGTCATGATCTTAATTGTTATTAGTTGTGTCAATTATGAGTAAGTAATTTCATGTCGATCGTGCATCACCTGACCTTCCACTGTGACCTTCAGCCCCCGAACCTGCAACATTCACTGTTCACGGTAGTGACCCACGGCATGCCGTACAACAGGCACCGACCTGCCCCCGAGTGGCTATTTACAAAACTACTCCTACTCAGCAGATAGTGTCGCCACCTATGGTATCTCTAAAATAACTAGGACCAAATGATGTGTTCATCATTGATGAATGGAGGTGGAATTAAGTGGAATTCACACGGAGAGATTCATGCACCTAACAGGGTTCAAAATCTCATGAGATTACCTTTTTAGGGGTAAATGTCACCAACAATGGCAGAGGAAAAACATGTCTCAGGGAAATGGAACCCTACAATTTAGACGAAGAGATTGTGTTCGAATAGAGAATCTCAACAGGATTTGTCTCAGACAAACACCCTGTGAGGTACATGAATCCCATCATGTGAATCCCACTGTAAAAAAGGAAAAATAAATTAAAAGGTTTGTTGACAAGGCTGCTACGCGACTAGCGAGTAAGTGACCGATTTGAGCGTGGTCTTCGACGAATTTCGCGCGGAATACAGGTGTTGCCGTTCAACGCCGCCTAACGGCCCACTGTCTAGTTACGCGGCCGCTCGGACAAACACCGCGAGTCCAGCGGTATTTATATAGAGACACACAGCAATCACACCTAAAGTGTGAACGGTGGGTGTGATTGCAGCAGTGTTGTTTTTTTGACAGATTAAATTGCTGAAACAAACTAGGGTATTGTACTAACGAGTCATGGTTGTCTAAACTTTATAGTTGATAATTATCTTGGTTTTAGATAGGAAAAAGATAAGCATATAACAGCTGGGTCTGCCAATGTATTAATGTGTATGCAGTTTCGGTGTCCCTATGTTATCTAAGGTATATCTAAAGTATTACTGAGATGATATGCATGTATGATACACCAAATCGGAGCTGGAATACCATACAATACGATGCAATCACTGTTATTCCTCTGGATATAATGTGCATGGGTACTATGAACGTATTACGCTCATACACTGTGTTTATCAATGCTAAAGTATACGTTGCCAGGTGAAGGTTTGGCTTCAGTCGTTCTGTAACTAAGCAGAGAAGGTGCGACACCAGCCTACGGAAAAAGGCCAATTTCGCCTGTGTGTTACAGAACTTGACCAAACTTGAAAAACAAAATTTCTGAGAGGATGACGTCCCCTGAACCAAAACTCTCACACAAAAAATAAATTAAAAGGTCCGGATTTTCTCCAGTCTGTGGGTAAAATCTGTAACCCAGTTTGCAATCAGCCGATTAGCCACGTGGATACAGGTACCTTTGGAGGTTCCAAATATGTCAAGCACCAGTGGGTCACTGAGTTTTTTTCTGCCTGTAGTGATTGGTCATGGTCCGCTGGGTAGTTTTCTATGATACTGAGACATTGGTTCTCTGTTTCTTTTACAAATATAACAATGGTAACACTCAGATTGTGAAGGTTTTTTTTGTTTTTTTGCAGCAAGCTCAAAGTCTATGAAACCACTATAAACTTTAAGCAGTGTATATGAGCGCGTGGTCCACGCTCAATAAAGAACGTGAAATTATATTCTCCTGTACGTTTCTTATTTATTCAATCGTGGAGATGAGCATTGTTTCTGGGAAGGACCTAAATCTTCTCATTATTGATAAATTGTTATGACTGACCTACGCGCCTGATTCTGGGTACTTTGCACCTGGTGGACCTCAGAGTCTGAGCAAATAAAATGCCCTCACTACGTGGCCGTTATGTTCGCCTCAACATCATTCCTACGTTTACTACGTGTTATCCTGTCCAATAAGCTGACCCCATCTAAACCATAAGACTATGCTTAATCTAACCTTCGTTATAAGGTCACCATTTATTTCTATCAAGTAGTAGATAAAATGGCCAATATTTATTGTTTGTTGCTTACATGGGGCCATCCGTAAAGTATGTACGCACTGAGGGGGGGGGGGGGTCAAAACTTTTGGAAATTTTGCGTATGCTCCCTCTTTGTTCTATTGCGTACAAGATTGGGAGAGGGGGTGGGGGGGGGGGTCCAAAATTTCAGAAATTCTGCGTACGTACTTTATGGATGGCCCCCATGGTATTATAAGAAATTCAAAGTGGGTGAAAAAAATGTTTGTATAATTTATATATTCCTTTGTTTTGGCAAAAATAATTGCGGTAGACCGACCCAACATGCCAACCAGAGGCAATCAATCAATCAACGTATCAATGAAATACAAACTCTGGATTGAGCTTTAGCAACATAAAAAGAGTCTCGTTACTATGGTATTCATATAGGAAGGTTGGTCGAGATAAACGTTGTTGCGGACGGTATCGCAACGCCAGTTGCAAGTCTGTCATCGCGCTTTTGACTTGTTATGCATTTCTTGTATTCTTTGCACAGACGCAGTGCTTGCATAGAACTGACCAAATCTTTGATTATGGACATTCATGAAATGGTTCAACAAAATTAAGATAATCCCTTCCCTGACCGGCCCAGATATCACCTGTATCACGGTGAATAGGGGTGGGGTAGGGGGAGGGGTAGGCATTGCAGACAGGGACTGAAGCCAGTCTATGTCTTGCACAGAATCTGTTGAGTTCACTACAGATATGACCGTTGCGCCACCTATGTTGTTCCGCCAAAACAACTTCCCAAAGGCTTAGCATTATGGCGATAGTGCCTCCACTTGACGGATCGCATATAAACTAAAACGCCCCTGAAATTCCGGAGAGCCGTTCCCGGGATTTTAGGCAATGTACATATACAATAATGATTGGTTTTGTGTACGAATTGCTGTAATGTCCAAGTAGTTGAAGTATAGGAATATCAGAGCGAAAGCGAGTATATTACGAAAAATCCCGGAAACTGCTCTCTGGAAGTTTCAGAGGCGTTTTGGTTTATATTTGATCTGTCAGGTAGAGCCACTATACACAGCGAGAGCCAGAAACGATTGACCTCATGGACAGCATAGATCAATTAAGGAGTGATTCCAGACGGTAGTCGTGGCAGTAAGAAGCTGCTTCCGTTCAACTCTAATGGGCTACACCTAGACTGGGTCTTCTGAAGGTGTGAGCGACAGGATGGGCAGTTGGGCCTAGGTAGCTTCAGCAATGGTAGGGACAGAGGAGTTACTAAAGGTAGGAGACCAGAGAGTAGAATTGGTACAGATAGGCTATGGGTATTAGCACATTGAACACTGGTCAGATAGGTAATTGAAGATACCAGATTGAAATGGTGTCCAGGGGATACTGATAGTGTACCTGCTTCCCAAGGGGACATATAGTATTCAAGTAATACTGTACATGGACCTTTTTGCTATGGCATTAAATATATGCATCCTGAAGAGTTGATGTTTGTGTTCTCTGTTATAGCCAGAAGGGGTTAATGCTTACAATAACATGTATATGCAGGTGGGTATAAGTTCTGTGCTATTGTTGTTTTGACTAGAACTAGCAGTTCATGCCCCCACCCTAAAAATATTAAATTAAAAAGAATAAAAATACACTTTATCCCCATCACTACAGAGTATCATTACTAATTCAAATGTAGCTCCTACTTAAAAAAACCATAAAAAACAGAGATAAACGATCTACTGTTGCTACCAATATGAATTGAGGTCTGAAATACATTGTATATAGTCATCTTTGATAAATCTGTTTGATTTGCCATTCTCTTTGGCTTACAGATGAAGGAATTTTTTTTTCTTCAAAATATATAAGTTACATGTATGCGTTACTCTATCTACATACCAATAAACGTTTGTATTCTTTAAAATCTTAAATTGGCCCTACTTAGAACTAAAGTTGGAGTTGGAGTGTGACAATTCAATCATCTCATCCAATTTTGAAAGGAGGGTATGATAGTGCTTTCAAGAAGAAAATGTATTATATTATAAAATGTTGCTGCTGTCCTGCCTATTTCGTATGTTCAACAGCCAAGTAGTTGCAATAACGAAACGACTGATTGGAATTGGTATAAATCACACTGAGGAACAAATTGGATTTCACATAACCGATACTCATCGAGTACTACCCACCAAAGGCATCAGACTCAAATCATGAACAATATCATTTGCTACTTTTTGACAAAGGACACGGTTCCTTGAGGAGATGAACGTAATAGATACTTCCATCTTTCCACCAGCAAACTCATAAAATCCACTGGATCACCTCCTATTAAAGGCATACCGGACAATTTGTCTTGAAAATTTAATATGATGATCTCCAAGTGTTGTGGAACACATATCTAACTTCAAAATCGGGGGTCACCTAGTCCGAGAGACTCTGACTGCCTAGCGGTGCTGCGGACACCGCTTCACAGTCAGAGCCTCTCGGACTAGGGCCACCGTGCTTGCTTTTGATTTAGAGATCAATTTCATGACTAAATTACAATAGAAAAAAATTACAATAGAAGATCCTAAAAAGTTGATTTTCACAAAGTAAAACCCATGTCATTTTTTCCAAAGTTTCACAGAATATATCAAATGTGTAGTCCTACATACTTAGATTTTTTAAATCCTGTAAAAGAAACAATGACACGCGAAAAATACTCACGTCTCAAATTCCGTCCCTCCTGTTCCTCTGTTCCGTTTCCTAGTGTCGCTGGCGGTGAATCTGGTCCTTTGCCTTTGTCTTTAGTCTTTCCTTTACTCTGTTTCTCATCGGTGGGGTCTGACTCGGTCCTACACCGCTTCACCGGCGAGGGCCCGGAGGACACTCCGGTCGGGGATCGAGGGCAGTCCGGGGCCCCGTCCCTGTCGGCAACTTTTTGGACCCCACCTCCTTCAGCATGACTGAGCAGGTCAGCAGAACGCTCGGGGTCCGGTAAATAAGGGGTGGTGTCAGGCTGGAGGGGTTCCTGAGCGGTCTTCGGGTTGAGAGCGGTGCCATTGGGGCGCTCCTTTGTGAGGGCCTCCAGGACGGTGGGATACTGGAGGCAGGTGGACTCCTCCATGGCTGTACGGGACAGGGAGTCGTCGGCAAGGAGGGTGTGGGTCAATGACGATTCAGTCTACTTCATTAAGAGTTCGTCGATATTTCATCCTGTAAATTCATTAGAGGTTCTGTAGATTTTTATCATATACCGGAATTGTATTGTAAAATACCATTAAGAGTTCATCGATATTTCTTTCTGTAATTGAGGTTTTACACATTTATCATATACTGTATTTTTATGGTGAGTAACTCAAAATACACATGGTTGACATGCAATTTCAAATAGATTTGCACCTTTTTCTTTTTTATTATTTGTTTATTTAGCCTGTAAGAACATTGGCAGTCAGTCGGCATGGGTGACCTTACAGTCGTCGTGGGACTAACCTTTACCTTCATCCTTCACTACAAATAATCCGAACCATAGGAATTATTATATGAAATTTTACTTGAACAGATAATAATGTATACATTTTATATTGAATAACACAGTTTGTTGTTTCCTTAATGATATTAGCCCTGCTATCAGTATCACAGTCGTTGGTTGTGTCCTGAGATATATTATCGGTTGTTTCACCATCCAGTTTGATTAAGCAGATATGTGATATAGTTGTCCTTGAAATAGTGCCAATATGCACAGTGACAATTGTTATCCATGAATCATGTCTAAAGAAGTACCCAGTTTTATCCCCATCCCCTCTCCTTTCTACTCAATTCAAATGGGTCTACTTGAAATATAAAACATAATATTTCAAGTAGTAACCGGCCTAATTCATTTTGACACCATGGAACAGAATAAAACAGTTTATCTTACCCCTAATAAATAACGCCAAAGGCTTAACATGGGATTTGTTAATGTCAAGGGTGTGACATAAAGAGTTGTTTATGTCACTACTTTATAATGCTGAAAAATGTGGAAATGGGGTAGGATAAAATCTAGCCACCACTCGTTTGAGTTCGAGTTTATCTAAGTCACGTATTTTGTTGGTCCTGTAATGTCACTCGTCTTCGACTTGACATAAATAAACTCAGACTCAAACTCGTGTCGTCTCTTGATATTATTCGTTTTTAAAACCTTAACTTCAGTAGGCGAGTAGCAATTCTAGACTGGAGCAGTGCCTAACAGCTAACTGGATCACAAGAGGGTATTCCAAATTGACTGATCAATCATCTCTTTACAAAGATTCCTTAAGTCTTCATAGCGACTTTCAGTGACTGTTTCAAGTACGGTTGTTATGTATCCATTACTTAGGACTACTTTAACCACGGACTTGGATGACTGTGATTTAACCCACAAATTTTAGCCCACAAACTAAAATGTCTAGCGCGTTAACAATATTCTCTGGTATAGTCTATAGATAAGACTATCCTACCTTTACAATACTTAGGTAGACTGAGCGCAATACAGGAGCTGCACAAACTCATATAAAGTATATACACTGTCGGTCGATCTTTATTTACATACTCGCCACCCTGTCTATTCGAGTAAACCTCCTGAAGGTTCGTTCGCGTCTCGGAGTGGCAAGTGACAGAACGGTTGCTTTAAAAAGGCCGGGGTCGCCGGGCGGTTTGTTTACAATTTGCCATGTTCGCATTCGCTTCATTTCTTCAATAAATACCCAAACTATTGGGCCGAGGTCATAAAGAAAAGGGTGCTTAACAACATACTTTAGGCAGTTTTACTTATTACAGTAGTAGGTCATCGATGTGCACCGATTATGCTCACGAAGATTTGTAAACAAAACCCGAGCCGCCAACGGACCCTCAATGATAATCAATGGATGGATGGAGGAGTCGAATCATATGATAAGTAAGGAGGGTATTCGGATGTCAGGTTTGAATGTCACTCCAAATAATGGTACATACTGAATAAACTAGTCATGCTTATTGGCATTTATCTATTCGGGAAAGGAAAATGTTAGAGATGTCTGGAGATAACAGTGGATCTAGATTGACAAAGTACCTGCTATTCTCCGATGGGCTTCCCCACACCGCGGAACTCCGTCAGCCTCGTTCTGGTTTGAAATTTGGGAATCCCCTTCGGCTACGTCATCCAGCTGGATTAGACTTGTCTTCTACCATGGAAAATAACAAGCATAGACTTGCACAAACATATTCGATGTATTTTTTATTTATTCGGATCGGACGGTAGTGGGAAATTCAACGAGAGCCCTTAGGAAAATATTATTGTGATATCCATAACTTCATATGGGTAGGCAAAGAACGACATGGACTTGTTTTGTTTAATAGGCATAAGTCTTATCGTAATTATATTTGTATGTCAGGGGCGTCAGAACGTTTTGAAAGTGGGGGGGCGAACTGAAAAATTGCTGACTTTTTATTTGGTATGAAGTCAGACTTTTAGGGCTATTCCACCAAGGAGGCACAAGGTCAGCCCGTGCCCCTTGTGGTCGCCTATTGGTGATCAGCGGCAATAGCCGGCCCAAACCTCCTGCCGCCGGCGATAATCTGCTTGGTGGAACAGCTCATGAGAGCTCACAGGCCCCTCACGGCTGGCCCCTGCCGGCCACCGGCCTATCCCCGTGCCTCCAAAACCCCATAGCCGGGCAGTATCGGCTGACCTGTTGGTGGTCGCCGGCCGCCGGCCGGGGACAATACTCGATGCAATAGCCAATTTTGGAGGTGTTCCACCAAAATATAGTTATAACCACAGAGAAGGCCGGGCAGGCGGCCGGGCATTATGATCGCGACCTCCCCTGCAAAGCCCTGCTGGAGGAAAACTGTTTGATTTGATTTTAAGGCCCCGGGAGGCCGGCTGGTGTGCCAAGAACTACACCGAGAGTGACGCCGAGAGCATGCCAAGAGCTGTTCCCCGGGCGCACGTTGACCGCTTGCCCGCATATACTACAATATACACCTTCAATATTGAGCTGGCAGGCCCGCGGACAGTATCCTAATACACAGACACCGAAAGTTCGGACAGTTGCGGCAGTTTGGACAGAATATAAGCACCAGAGTTAAATATACACATTCATAACATCAAGCCTTATCTTTATTTACCTTCTTTGTTCGATTTAACCTGTAATTCTGTGGTTATTTGACGTTTTCTGACCGTTCCCGTACAAATCCCGACACGCCGACACACTGCTCCGCTCGATACATGGCTTTCTCGGGTTCAGAGCGTCATAGTGTATCGCCGCATGCCACGCCGCCTATCGGATCGATAGAGAACCGCGGGCTTGCGCGTTAGTGCCACTAATGTCCACCAGACGGCAATAGCAAACCAGCTGCGAGTGTATCGCTGCGCCGGGTCCGGCCGGCTCTATAGGCACAAGCGGGGCGCCTTGTGTATGCCTGTTGGTTGCCTCGGGTGGCTTTGGTGGAACAGCTCGGAGAATTTAGGGGTTATGGGGCGGCTGGGCAGCCGGCCCCGGCAGCAAATGCCGGCTGGAGGGCAAAAACCCGCCTGCTGAGGGCCTTTTTGGTGGAGTAGCCCCATTTGACATTTGCCAGTTCCACTAGATTTACTGTGAATCTGCAAAAAGTCTGTGAAAAGTCAGGGCCTAGCCATCATTGCACGCTAAAAAGTCAGACTTTGACACTTTTCCACAGTGAAAAGTCAGGGCTTAGCCATCATTGCATGCTAAAAAATCAGACTTTGACACTTTTCCACATTGAAAAAGTCAGGGCTTAGCCATCATTGCACGCTAAAAAGTCAGACTTTGACACTTTTCCACGGTGAAAAGTTAGGGCTTAGCCATCATTGTATGCTAAAAGGTCAGACTTTGACATTTTCCATGGTGAAAAGTCAGGGCTTAGCCATCATTGCATGTTAAAAGGTCAGATTTTTACACTTTTCCACTGTAAATAGTCAGGGCTTAGCCATCATTGCACACTAAAAAGTCAGACTTAGACACTTTTCCACAGTGAAAAGTCAGGGCTTAGACATCATTACACGCTAAAAGGTCAGACTTTGACATTTTCCCATGGTGAAAAGTCAGGGCTTAGCCATCATTGCATGCTAAAAAGTCAGATTTTGACACTTTTCCACTGTGAAAAGTCAGGGCTTAGCCATCGTTGCATGCTAAAAAGTCAGACTTTAACACTTTTCAACGGTGGAAAGTCAGGGCTTAGCCATGATTGCATGCTAAAAAGTCAGACTTTGACACTTTTCCACTGTGAAAAGTCAGGGCTTAGCCATCATTGCATGCTAAAAAGTCAGATTTTGACACTTTTCCACTGTGAAAAGTCAGGGCTTAGCCATCGTTGCATGCTAAAAAGTCAGACTTTAACACTTTTCAACGGTGGAAAGTCAGGGCTTAGCCATGATTGCATGCTAAAAAGTCAGACTTTGACACTTTTCCACTGTGAATAGTCAGGGCTTAGCCATTGTTGCATGCTAAAAAGTCAGACTTTAACACTTTTCAACGGTGGAAAGTCAGGGCTTAGCCATCATTGCACGCTAAAAAGTCAGACTTTGACAATTTTCCACTGTGAAAAGTCAGGGCTTAGCCATCATTGCATGCTAAAAAGTCAGACTTTAACACTTTTCAACGGTGGAAAGTCAGGGCTTAGCCATCATTGCACGCTAAAGGGTCAGACTTTGACATTTTCCCATGGTGAAAAGTCAGGGATTAGCCATCATTGCATGCTAAAAAGTCAGATGTTGACACTTTTCCACGGTGTAAAGTCAGGGCTTAGCCATCATTGCACACTAAAAATTCTGATTTTGACACTTTTCCACAGTGAAAAGTCAGGGCTTAGCCATCATTGCACGCTAAAAAGTCAGACTTTGACACTTTTCCATGGTGGAAACTCAGGGCTTAGCCATCATTGCATGCTAAAAAGTCAGACCTTGACATTTTCCGATGCTGAAAGTCAAGACAGGTTTTACAATTGTTTTGAGTAAAATTTGAAGCTGCTGACTTTTTTGGGCTGGCAAAAAAGTGGGGGGGCAGTCGCCCCCCCTGCCCCCCCTATTCTGACGCCACTGTATGTACCAGTATATTAGTAGTCCCGAGAGGCTCTGAGTGGTGCACACCAGACAGGCAGACGTTTCTCGGACTAGTATACTATATGACTCTATCTTTGGTAAGTGTATTATACAGGTTCGTGTTATGTCATGATATCGTAAAAAACCGCACTGGTGCAGAGATAATAGACTTATTTGATTACAACATAATCAGTAGACTATAAATCCCACTTAATCGAATCGGGACGGTCGAGGCACTTTTGGATTGATAATGTACCCGGTATATTGATAGAGCTGCTACAGGGCATCCTTCAGCAATGGTATAATATATACACACTTATGTACATGTATTGTTATTAAAAAAAACCATATACCCTACCTTTATGCAGCAACATACTTTGGATGGTTATAGAGGCATTTCTATTCTATTTAACAGATCTATTGAAAACTCACGTATCTGGCTTGAAATTAAGACAGTCTTTATACCTTTGTATGTCTTTATTTGTGACGACAAGGGCTACAAAAGGCTGTTCGTAGCCGAACATTCAAAGCGGTCTGCTCTAGTCATCCAACTCACTTTTCTTGCAACCCTAGGGCCCGTCCAATAATCTAGGATCTTAAATGCAGACCCCTTTTCTGAATGCCATAGAGATTCAGCGACGATATGGATCAACTTTATTCAAAACTTGTAGACGTCCTTATGGGCGGCTAATATTGTCTTAGCGAACAAACTTAAGTATTATTAAACGATAATCCTTGTACGGGGTACAGAAATGAGCCTTCGTGTAAGATCCTAGATTATTAAACGGGCCCCAGGTCAAGTGATAAATAGGGGCAGTTATAAAACACGACCTTTTCATGGCAATCCCCATGTGTGCCTGCAGGAATCCAACTGCCTAAAAGTCGTCTGCCCGTTTTGAGAGGTGCTGTCAGGAAAGGCTTCGCTGCCCGTGACTTATTGCCCTTCATGAGACGGGGCCGCGCCGAGGTGGCGGGAAACGGGGAGGGCGCGCGTTCCCACACCGCATTACTCGCCGACAGATGTCGTCTGCCTCAGACCAGCGTCTCGACGTCTGCTGGCGGCCCAACAGTTCTTAATCTCACTTAATTCTTGACTGCGGTTAATCTCACATTTCTCCCCACAACCCATTGCTGTCCATGAAAGGAAAGTGGAGGCAGCGACGTTATGTAAAAACACTAGACGCGTGCATTGCTTGTTCTCTGGCATATTTCTAGGACATTGGTGCAGCATACTCCATCACACCCTCCGTCAGGAGTGTGTCATGGAACTCGTCACGGATATTGGGTGTGGTGATAAATAGTGTGCTGTAGGTTCTCCACATGAGGAATAAATATCGGTTATATCTCAGACTGCCGGATCAACTGACATATTTGGAAGGTCTCACTGAGGATGATTCAACGGTAATGCGCATAGTATAAAGGCCTATTAAATTGGGATGAAGAATTATTTCCGAACATAATTGGAATAGTATCTTCATAATCAACGCCTTTTCAATATTTTGCTGTGGTCTGGAATTAAAACTACTTTTCTAACTAGTATGAATGGAAGATCATGTTAATCTGCTCTCCTTCACTTAATTCTAGCTAGAATAAGCTATATTAAAATTTCTTTTTAATCCCTGAATATTTCAAAGCGAATAACCTAATTCTTATAACAATCAAATTCTAAAAAGTTCTCGTTATAATCATATCTGATCACCTTTCGAGATACAGTACTTGACTTTCTGTATTTATATAAGAAAGGTAATAAAGATATCAATTCGGTGTTATAAAAAACGTATAAATGTCTGTCTTGTTCATAATCTTTGAATAGATTAGAACTAAAAATATAACTTAAAAGCCAACATGTTTTATTACTAATTTATTTGATATACAAATATCCATATATCAATATATAACAATGTATAAAATATACCATATCTTGCGCAATATTGCATCGCAAGCCCACCACCATGAGGAATATTGAATTATAGCGGCAGACTATGGACGGCAAAATACAATGAATAAGGAACATAAAGAGGAATATTTTCTCAGAAATATACAATCATAGTTTTCAGAGGAATTGGAGGGCTGTGGACGTGAAAGGCACCAACCAATGTTAACATGATAGATCAGATATATTGCTTCAGCTACAACACCACTCGTTTTAGATAACAAATGGTGACATCTTATCAGTAAATTTAAAGTAAAAGTCGTTGTGTATTAAATACAAATGTACCTAATTGTTATGATTTTATTATACTCGTAATTTTCTCTCTAGCAACTCTGGACTAATTGCCCTTAGGAATGTTTTCATTCACGAACAAATATATCACCTTTTCTGCATATATCACTTCTCATTTCATAGTGCAATTGTCTTGAATAAAAAGGCTATCCCTTGACTCTTTAATTGACAGTTTATCCGATGCATCAAATAGAAAGCAAAATAGAACACAATATATCAAACATTACATTATGTCAATGAATCTTAACAACTATTTGCACCTTTGTATCTCCATAAAATTTTTATAAGATTCCACCTGCTGACAGGATCCTGATAGCATTCTCGCGCCGTCTGACAAATAAATACGTCAAAAAAAGAATTCATACAACTGGACATTATTCTATGTTTGAGTTTCATTTATGAGTTTCAACAGGAGAACATGCGATACGATACCACTTATAAACATAAGGTATACAAATGTGAGAGAATTATGTGCCCAACTGCAAAGTTGAATTGACAGTTATTAGAGCTGGTGACAACAGGTGAGACATTTTCATGTAGAAGCTGTATTTAGAGCCTAAAGCGTGGAGACATGTGGAGATGGAACTCAGTAGTCGGCCATGGGCGTGAGAACCGCCTGAACGACCTGCGCGTAAGGCACCTCCCCGCGCATCGTGATGCCCGCCTCCTTGAACAACCGTTCAACTGAAAAAGCAAATTATAAAATACATAGAAAGTACAATAAATACGACATTTTGCAAGTTATATTTCATTAGTTAACTTGCTGTTCTAGGCAACACGTGGTATGATACTGAGCATAGCGTAACCGAGCGTATGCACACACCAAGTGTGGCTTCAAATTAAGAGCTGTATCTAATATGAGACTAGAGGAAATGCATTTATATCAATAACGATTAATTCTTAGATGAAATGTTGAAATAAAATACATAGAAAGTACGATAAATATGACATTTTGAAAGCTATATTTCATTTGTACATTAGTAGGCAAACTACATTTGCAAATCTTTCATTTTCAATATGTGGCAGGAGAGGTTTCCACTTAATACGAATACAACTGTTCAATACAACTTAACAAAAATGCAATCAGAATAAACAATGTGATATTTTCTGCCACATCCAGCAGAACGTTCCCCAATCAGCATGATTAAATTTGGTTGTTGTAAAATGTACTTAAAGTCATAATACTGACTTTGAGGTATACCATATATGTGTGTGATGCGGCTATCGTTGAGGTATACCATATACCAAAAATAAGTATCAATATGTTACTGTGTAATTCTTTTCGACGCCCTCTGCTGTTTGTTAGTCCACTCACTGGGCACCACTAAATCTGCGAGGGTTACCGGATACTGGAGTCTGTGGAAGATAGGGACTCAGTGCCCTTACAGTCTACTCCAATATAAATAAAAACCTAAGGCCACTAAAAAAACCAACTTGTTTCTCATCACCGCGCGCATTAGGAAAAACGATTTTAGAAGATTTTTTTTTCTTTTTTAAATAGATGAACCTTAATAGAAATTATGGTATGTGTATTTGGTATCAAATTAAAGCTCCTGGTGTCAAGGATGCATTAAATGTATAGCCAATAAAAATCTGGAAACTCTGCGTGAGCAGACATCCTGCGTAAGCGGCCACTTTGGCCCAGATTGGAGGGTGTCCGCTTATGCGGGGTTTTACTGTATGTCTGAAGCCCATTTTATGACACTTCAAAAGCCATCTATGATATATCCACAAAAAAAAGTGCCCTCGTCATATTTTTCATGGCTTTGTGATGAGAAACAAGTTGTTTTTTTTTAGTGGCCTAAAATATATACATATATTTGATTTGTGTCTATGTTTCTCACAAGTATTTAAAAGCTGTCTTTCGGAAAGGTCCACCAATGACCTAACTTAAAATCACTGTTTTTATACGTCTTTCTTTATAATCCGTCAGTTTTCTCTGAGGAACGAAGGGAATTACCCACCTTCCTGCCTACTGAGTTGCTCGCCGAAGTTTGTGAGTGTGTGGACAAGGTCACCAGCGTTGACTGTACCACGACCCTGAGTATCCTGACTCTGGAAGGCCGCCATGATCTCCTGCTGGCACTTTTCGCTCAAAGAGTGTTGGTGCATGATATCTAGGAAGGTTGCAAAGTCTATCCTCCGATCTGTTAGAGAAGTTATCACGCTAATTAATAAAATACAGGAAACAGGGCTTTATTGTGCTCAATGGGAACGGTGGCATTTACTGTTTTCATTTCAACTTGCGATAACCCGACAATAATAATGTGTAGATCTGTTATCTGATATGTGATGAGCAGATTCTATATACAAACATTGTCTGAATGTCACTAAGGATTTTTCTCCCAAGCCAACGTGTATAATGATGTGGTCTCGAAATCTATTTGTTCAAAAGTCATAGACCTTTATTCCTAATTTATAGAATTCTGGGTGGATGGAGCTTGATAATTACACTGATTTGTATTTCCTATAAGAGCAATGACTCATAAGAAACCTACTTAATCATATGATTTCCAATTACCATTCTGTTAGATTTTGTTGGAGTCGTAATCATATACATACAAAAACCAGCATACCTTTACTATATTTTTCGTAATAATTTTCTAATTCCTCTTTTGTGGGACTGAAGCCAAGTGATCTCATTACTAAGGTTAACTCATCAAGAGTAGAGATCACTTTTGACTTTCCTTCACTGCATAGGAAACCGACGCAGTCACGAAATTCTGAAAAAAGGATGTTCATTGGGTGAAAAGGGGAAATAACATAGCTTATTTCTCTCTCGAAAGTTTGATTTAGTACAGAACTCCATTTTTGTACGCTTAATTAATTCAATGAAGCAGTGACGGGTTGTGGCCCGCATACTGCGGCATAGATAGCTCCCGTATGAAATTAGAGGTTCCAGTGCCACATTCTACACGGTTTAATCGTCAATTCTTTATGAATGTTCAGTAAAATATTAGTTCATTTGTCACAGAGAAATAATGATAATTTTTCGATACATCAGAGGTGGCGGTGAAGAGTTGACAGGACATAATTATTAAATGTTTGGGCGTGGCTTCCAGTGCCACTGCTCCAGTCAGTCAACAACTTGAACAATCACCACCACTTGCTTTTCGTGTGAGAGGAAAATGGGTCCACTTACCATCAATATCACTTTGATTGAAGAAGGTCGCCTGAAAGACACAATATATTATGATCAAATAGGTAAATGACAGTTTGTACAGTCAAAATGTTCAAAAACTGGTGAATAATAAAAGGAAATACAACCACATCCTCACCATTTTCACAGATTATCGTGTTCGTCGTGACCGGAAGTGATCTAAAGTAGGAACGCAGTACAAAGAGGAACAATATGTACTTTGACATTACAACATATCAGATCCATCCCCCGTCAATTTTAACCATAAAATTGTATTTTTTACAGTGTATCTGAGACGAGATAGATGTCTTATTTCGTATATTAGGAATTTGCTGCGGATATGATTTCTTACTCTCTAAGCAGATTCTCGCAGTCTCCCTAAAACAAAACCTCTGCGGAAGAGTGACAAACAATGTCAAAGGTAAACATGGCGGCATGTAAAGTCTGAAATGTTCTTTCGAAATGTTAAGCAGTTTTGCTGGTAAGTCATGCAATTTTAGTGATTACTTTACAATGCAAAATATAAATGGAAGAGAGGAGCTTTAATGCATTTCAGAACTATCTCATAAACATGTGTTGCGACCTGGTGAAACGTTGACTGATACGACGCAGTGACAGATTGGTACAAGCAGAGGGCCTTGCCCAGCCCCCAACTGGGCCCAGCCAGGGCCTTAAATAGCTGTAGATTTAGTTCAAGGTGAACTAAATAAGAGGTTTCCGAAGGAAGAACCGTTTGTCAAATATCGTAAGACTACTCACATCAGCATTCACGGGGTTGAAATGTGATTTATTGCCCACTCTGATGTAAGTCTCTAATCCCGAGTGATAACTCCCGGGCCTGGGTTGTTGCCAATGTTGGGGAGTTGGCAGTCCAATGTTTTTAAAATTCAGAGAACGTTTATTAGCTGAAGACATGATTGGATTCTCACAAGGAGTACAGCCATGCGCATCTGTTCTAATCGAGGAGCAGGTCTACCTAGTACGTTGTGTAATACACTAATGCCAGTAATGAGAATTTACGAGTCTAGTCAGGTAGCTAATTTCGGTTATCACAGATTCACACGGACACTGGTCCCTGATAACCAGGAATACTACTAGTAGTACTAGATAGACCTAGATCTGGATGTACTACTATTACAGTAAAACTAGAAGCTAATGTAGTATGTAGTACAGTAAAACTAGAAGCTGTCCAATATGGTGCCTACATAACACACATTTGTATAACTGTGGTTTACTTTAAGGTGTTATTTGAATTGCTGATTTCAGAAATCATTTGTCTCCGTCGTTATGCAATACTGGTTCATATCCTAAATGCATAAAATTACAACATAACTACAGGAGCACATTTCTATCAATCTAAAGGGGAAAATACTTACATCCATGTATCATATCCATCACTAGCGACCTGAAAATTGATAGAAATCATGTAGAGTTAGTATAATATTTCAAAGGTTCTAGATAATATCTAGAAATGTACAATTCCTGAAAACTTTGCGACCGTCCATCAGCTAGAAAAGGAATGCAAGTACATACATTATATTCTTGAATGATGGGAGAAATTCTACAAACATACCGAACATCCACCTTGTACTATCAGTTTCCTAGTTGGTGGTTGAGAATTGCTGCTAATTACCTATTAGTTTCGGTTATAGAGATGTTATAAATCATTGAACATTTCCAAAGAACCAATTCCACCTCTATCTTTGCCTATATTGATTGGTGTATTTGATCTACCATCATTATTGTTTCTGTGTCCTAAAAACCTATGATTTCGTTATCAAGCAAATATCTTTAAGGGGTTTCATAATAAGAGATAACGTGGTTACTGAGTCCGAAAGGATAGCCGTTCGAGGTCTTTTAATGCCATAAATACGTCCCAACGCTGTAAGCGGAGGGACGTATTTATGGCATCAAAAGGCCGAGAATGGCACCCGTACGGGCTCAGTTACTACGTTTTCTTATTATTACATACCTAAACATTAAAAAGACCTGTCATTTTATACAGTTATTTAATGTAGTTATTAACCTGATACATTCACTTTGGCACAGTGCGCCCGAATATTCACTGCGGGCACAGTGCGCCCGAACATTATTTATACTGTACCCCTAGTAGCGGGTAGTATTTCATAGACGTAATAACAATAGATAAGGGCACGTGTCTATTACAATGCAACAACCTTGAATATGTCAGTATCTTTGTTTGAGCCGCCTATAACAAATATGGGCTGACATCTCCGCATGGGGGATCTTCAGAGCTATTTTGTTTTTCTTAGAGAAGTAACAATACTTATGATCCTGTTGTATAGATTCCAGTTCTCAAACAGATGCTCACATCCTGCTGGTTTCTTTGTCTGCATTCCAAATGTGTTGAAATACATTATATGTTTCAGGACATGTGCCATTTTATGCGGCTTCATGTGTCCATACGGCCTTCCTAAGTGACAATACACATGCCCTTCTGTTTTCCAATCTTATCTGCTTAATCCTTTTATGGGGCGCTTGTATTGTTTAGCACGGTTTAATTTATGAATAACCGAGTCCAGCTGATTTCCTATAGATATTAAGGTAGTCTGGAGGGAAATAAAATTGAAGTATCTTCCTTTGGTAGGTTGAAGTGAGATGTCCCTGTAGGGAGCAAAATTACAACATATTAACATTATGTTGACCTTTTATTCTGGGCAACATTTGTGACTTGCCATCCGAGGTACATGAACATTGTACTAGTTGGTCAGTATTGGATATCAGTGAGTTTATCGCGCAGTGCACTGCAAGACACCTATGCCACCATCTAATGACAAAGGAAAGTTATTCACACATAGGCAGCACCGCTAAATTGCATGTGAAACGTTTGCATGGTCGGTGGGTTCATATTCATGTCCACCTTAAGCCCAAACAGATAGGATTAGAATTCAGGTTTGTGTGTTAGTTCATGGTTTAACGTCCGAGGGTGCCCTCGGGTATATAGGGCCAATCAATAAGATTTCGATGTATGAGTTCTATGTACTATTATACTTTGATCCCTTCGTATCATTATCAGGGACGAGTAAACAGCTTTTTGTAGTGGATTCTTAGTATCTTATGAATAAGGCCTAACTGGCCTGGGGGTTACCGCTATGCCTGGTCACTCTAGTTCTCTCGAGCACACAGGATTTCCTGTGTCCTACTGAGTGGTCGAAAACGTAAAAGTGGTGTTATTTGACTGACAAAGTAAAAAGAAACAAATTTTGCTGACAGATGCAATTCTTGTTTCTCAATATTCTAAATCTGGCAGTCCTTCTCAGAAAAATCAGTCAAATTTTCTTTAAAATCTCGGTCAAATATATCAGCCGTCCCCGGAGCCATGAAACCTTTCCTGTTATGATGTTATTATGATGTTACAAACCCAAGGCATTTCTCCATGTTTATTTTTTATATATTTTGTTTCCTAAAATTAAGAGCAACCCTTTTTGATGTCCAATGAATTAAAAAGCGCTTTGGGAAATCGCTAGCATTATAAATAGTCGCAATCGATACGGCCAACTTTCGGCACTCTCTATGTTAACCGAATTTGGGGGTAAGTGGTTTCCCAGGTTATTATTCACTGGCTGAGGCTTTGACGAGGTTTAACGGTAGTTGTGTTTGTATTCATATAACCAATGCCACAAGCATCACGACACAGTGACCATAGTGATCCAGTCATAGTGATTTGCCCTTATGATTTTATATGTTGATAATGTATCCCAAGATATTATTTCTTTATTTACAGATTTCCCAAACAACAACAGGTATATACATGAACTTTGGAGCTATTTCACTTACTAAAATGTCAACTAGTAGATAGCTAACTATGTGTTCACATAGATTCATTTGTGTAGCTTAATGTTTTGTGTGATCTAGGTAATTTTGAGGAGAGTGATTCATGTGTGCATCTAAAATTTGACAGTGTTTCCAGAGTAACGCTGAAAGTATGGCCTGTCATTCAATAACAACTTACTCCAATAGCACATTTACCCGTTTGTGTTGATGTATATTTCACTGGGAAGACGGTAATGAAAACATTGTGAAATTACACAACTTTCATCTTCTAATTCAACTTATGCTGTACATGAACTTGCTCCTTTCGCTTTGCCATTCTATAATATTTTTATAACTTTTGCATCTTTATCCGAGTTGGACAGATTTTTTATCTCCCATTGCTCCTAGAGCTTATTGAATTGTAAACGTTATAGATAATGAACGCATAGAAAATATGCCTTTTATCAAGACCGATTTCGCACTAAGTCAATGAAAACATTATTTTTCATTTGTGGGGCTAACAAACTGGTAAATCATTTCATTGTTGGTGCTGTCGTTTGGTAAGATACCATATTATAATTAAGGGATGGCAATTTTACACTTTTCCATGAAAATCCATGTTTTTATTTCCAGTTTGTAAAAAAAAAAATTTGTATCAAACAAAGATGGTATAAACTAAACCTCATTCTAGCCAATAAAACAGTGGTTTGAACTTCTGCACACACCCTCAGCCTTAGTCCATGACTAACATTGGTATGTTTTCCATGTTTGCTCAGTCTATCTGATGCAGTAAATTTCACATGGAAATTATTTCCACTTTTTTTCCTGACCCCTACTGGCACCCCTGCATACTTGTCACTGAGTCATACATGCACACGTTACCCCAGAGGCAGGGATTTGTTCAGGGGTGACTAGAGGTGTGTGTCGTGTCCTCAGTGTGTTTACGTTTTATCTCGATATACCCACACAGCTTTGTATTCAATCAAATCGGTCAGCGATTACCTTGATATCGAACACAAAAAGTAGGCTCGGTGAATACCCTTCTTCATATCCCATCTTATCTGTCATTATTGAATCATGGGAAATTGTAATTTTGGTTTGATAAGATATCAGAAGCTGGGCGAGCTATAGGTGTTCTTGCCACATCTTTATTAAAGAAATTGTATTATTTAAAAAAAACCGCTATATTCGTCTCGATGACGGAAAACATCTCATACCAACATAACAATATCAGTTGACCTCAGAATATTTGTTTAATTGTTTGGTGTGTGCATCATTTATTATGATGAGATATTGAAACTAGTGCCTGTGATCCCTTGCACAACTTGCATGGATATATTTGGCCCTTACGTACGTGAATTTCAAGGTGGTCTACGACAACTGTTACGTTTTACCAAGACAAGTGTCGCACAGTGGCCTTCGTAGAACATCTATGTAGGCACATATGGAATTGGAATATGGTCGTAGGGTCCACGACAGTAT
Source organism: Alentia gelatinosa (assembly GCA_950022655.1). Classification (NCBI taxonomy): domain Eukaryota; kingdom Metazoa; phylum Annelida; class Polychaeta; order Phyllodocida; family Polynoidae; genus Alentia; species Alentia gelatinosa. Next base: position 108,689,427 of record OX465579.1, read on the forward strand.
TATGTAGAATCAGGTAGGGTGCTCGTCAAATCGCACTGAACCACTTGGAAAACTTTAACTTTAATAAGTGAATGTATCTGCTTGATTCCACAACAGATTTGAAGCAGGTTAATAGGTCAACTGGATCAGTCGGCAAGACATGCGTCTCACGGTGTTGAGGTTGGGGTTAAACCCCAGATCAATCTTTTCTGAATAATTTGTTCAACTAATAAAACTTAACAAACTATACATGGGAAGGAAATTCCACACTCTGAGGTTCATTCACGTATATACTCTCGAGTTTGAACGAGTGGAAAATCTAAAGATATGAGAATTTAACTGCAAACATCGCTATGTGGGGTTAGGGGGCTGTTCAAATGTGTACAAAATTATTTTGATTATGAAGACGTGGCTATGACTCCTCTAACACAAGCCGAAGCAAAAACAAAAAATGATAATGATTTTGTGAATGACAGAAGTAACTGTAGGGAAATTCACCGCTAAGAGTGGCAATACCTTTTCGCCACATATATGGTTGTTACGTACGGACCCCATAGTACAAAAATGGATGCGCAATAGTTTCTGTCATAAGTCTGCGTACGAGGGGTCTACATAGATACGTAAAAAAGTAGTGCAGGGGTCCCTGGCTGCATCTAACCTACAAATTGAGTGTTAAACTTTTTTGTATGTGTAAAGCAGGTACGGTGTATATTGTTCATGTTCCAATAAGCATAGGTATTTGTACATCCAACGTACACAAAACATGAGGTGGATGCTGATGAAGGGCAGAAATTCCCGAAACATATCGGTAAATCATATCCTGTTATTGACTTATCATTCATAAAACAAGTCCAGTCCATCACCGAGTTAGTGGGAATATTTCTCCACATCTTATATTCTATCAATAAATGGTTGATAGTTTTAGCGCATTGTAGAATAGCTGTATGATATATGTTTATAATGGAACTAACGAAAGGGCAACTGAAGAGCACTATGCTACCACCGTGAACGATTAGGTTCCGTTAACCCTAAATGTTAACCCAAAATATACTGAAAAAATCTATACCCATAGATGTATATTCCCTGTTGGGGTATGTCTAATCAGGAACGTTACATGGGTCCCTATGCCTTTGTTTACAGATTGAATTGATCTGAGAATGAAATGCCATGACCCTAGAATCTTATCTGCCTTATCGGTTATCTAGATGTTCCGTTTTGCTCTTGTGTGTGCATGCTTCGGTAGGCAGACCCTGTTTACACGTATTTAGATTCATTGTGGACCCTTGAGGCGTTAGTTGGTGGTCGTACCCGTGTGTGGACAGGTTCTCACGCTCTTACTTTCCCTTACTATAGAACGTAATTCCCGGGCGACCAGCTCGGCGCGTCCGTCACCATGGGAACCAAGGTCCGCGAGAGTCCCGTCGAGTTGCTGAAGAAAAGTGACTTGTTAGTTCCCCCTCTGTCCAGCAGGGGGAGCATGGATCGGGCGGGGAGTGAACCCAGTGAGGCTGTGGCCGAAACAGTGGTAAGTTGATTTGTTTGTATGTGATGTTGAATTAGTGAGATGAGACGTAATTTCTTTGTCCTACGACTGCAAATTTTTTTTTTTTTTTATCCTCTTCTAAACCCCAAGCTGTCTAAAGCTGGCAAATAAGTTTTTAGGGTTTTTTTTGGTGTTTTTTTTTCATTTATACTGGAGCAAACCGTTGGGGACAGTCTGCCTCTATCTTTCAGAGATGGCAGTTTCCTCTTTTCCAAGGAAATCCTTGTTTACATTTTCAGTTTCTTAAATCATTTTTCCTTATATAAAACAAAGAGAGGATGAATAGGTTCTCATTCACACCAATAAATAATATCAAACCTCCCCCACACACCCCTTGGCAAAAATAACGATGTGTTTTTTAATATTTTCTTATCAAGTCTCTCTGAGGTAGTAAATTCCACATATTTTCTGACATCCCTGATATTCCATAGGCTCCATTTAAAAAGGAAAAGACCCATGAATATGTAACTATCCAGCTGATGGGCTCACAGTAATAATGGGTTCAATTATTTGGTATTTCACACTTATGACATTAGAGTATACATCAATTAGTTCAATGCAGTATTTTGGATATAACAAGTCTTAAGTACTCTTTAGTTCTATGTATATACATCTAGCTTAGTATATTTTAGATATCTCGAGTTATAGTAGTGTGACGAAACATAGTTTCTTGTCCTACAATGCTGACAGATTGGTAAGAGTTCAGTCCAGCAGCAATTTAGCATAGAAATACAGGTTTAATCTTCCCGATCTTGTAGTAGACAGTTTCCCGGGATAAAATGAAGTAAAATGACTGGTATTTCCTTATCATGATTTGGACCTGTGTTGTTGTATTCTGCAGTGTCAACCACACAGCCACACAGATCTAAATCGTGGTAATGTTGTATTTATTACTGAATTTTCGGCTAATCATTAGGAAAAATTCTTGTAAATAATTTGAAGTTCGACGCAAGCGCATGCATTGTTTATATAAAATAGTTCCTATAATGCCCGTCAGGTGGTCAAAAAGCCGTATTCTCCTAGAAGAATAAAACTTTTCGGAATCTACTCTGTATCGCTCTGTAGGCAACATGGGCTTAGTATGGAGACTCTGTATTAACAGAGATGTCAGTTTTCCACTTTTCCATATTCAGTTCATGTAATTGCTTTTCCTAATGTAAAACAAAGATGATATTGATTTAGCTTCATTTCCGCCAATAGAACAGTGGTTTGAACCTCCTGACAGACCCTCAGCCCCATGCCATAGCCAACAAGGACATATTATCCAAGTTTTCTGTATCGTTGAGGCAGAAAAATCCACATGAAAAATATTTCCACTTTTTTCCCTGACCGCAACTGACATCCCTGTATTAAGTGGGTAATAAAACAAAACTATGTGCACTAGATACTCTGGTAATGATGGTGTAAATTACGTTTATAAAGTGGTCATACCTGACTGGCGATACCTAAATCATTGAATTCATGCATGGGTGACTTGTTCCAAACTAACCAAATAACATTACACACATAATTCCTGATAAAGGCAATAGTATTACCGAAACTAATAGGATAAACAAGTGATCATACCAAACAATTGAACAAGTTGGACAAGTTGTATTTACACTAATGGCAATAAAAGAACAGACAGTCACCTGGAAAGCTGTGAGTATCGTTTGGTGTGGGTAGCAACAACATCAAATAACATAAGTGCTGTAAAGATACAGGGACTTGTTACAAATTCTTAGGGCTCGACCTCGTATTCCCAAGTCTCTCTATGTAGTTGCAAAGAACTTTGATAGAGGAACTTCTTAGCTATCCAACAAAGAGTCCTTTAGGTTGGCAGTACTGCAATCCCCCTATTTTTTAATTTTCCTTATTCAGAAATGTTTGTCATTAATCGTTTATGATAATGAGTACTGATTTCCTATTTGCATCATGAAGTCCTTGGTCCCTATATACCCTCGAGGTCCCCTGAGACCACAAACAAACAAACAATCTTATGATAGAGGGGGGGGGGGGTAAACAAAAGTTCACCATGTGAAATGCATAGAAAGATTGGATCAATTCAGAAATGTCGTGATCAAGACATAACGCCCAGAATGGGAAAACACTCCTGTTATCGGTGACAGAATTCGGTCAACAAACGGCCTGTTACCATACAAACGGTTCTGTATTTAAGGTCGCCAAGGTAGCGAGTGGCTGACTATAAATAATAGAAGCAGACGATCTGCTCCTCACTTCCATGCAGTAACTCGATCTGCACACTTTGTCACGTTTTCAGATATGAAAAGTCTAAACATGGGTTATCACTAAACCTGATGGTTAACAAGGTTGTATCTGCGCATTCTTGTGAAGATGCTTTACTGTGATTTTGACCATAAACAGATTATTTCGATAACAAAATAAGACAGTATGTGTCACATTCTAAGTTGGGATTTATTTGCGCTAAGGTACAATACAGAGATGTTTATCAGTGTGATATATATGTTAGATAGAACACTGAAAAAAAAACCCAGGTAACTGGTGACAATCATTAGAGCCTCACAACCTAATTTAATGGCACATAAAGGTTAACGTATTAGAGCGAGTCCACATATACTGCAGTTTATAGCATTTTTGGAGATGGAACCACTAACCAAAGAATACCCAATGTTTGTCATCAGTTTCCCAATTTTTATTGTGTTACAACACATGTTACATTCAAAGTTCCATTTGTACTATTCTTGTGTTGTCCTATTAGTTTCGGCTCTATATGAGCCTTCCTCAGGGACTGGATAGCAAGTTTATAGTATTGTACAGGTTCACTCATATTTTACCTCTTTATAGCTTTGTATCTCCTTTTGAATCTGCCGTATCGCAACGTTGTTTCTGCCTAGGGCTACCTTTTCCCACCTCTGCTTGTTGCTCCCATGTCATCAATCAAAGATAACATGTTAAAAGGTCATACGATGTATACAGAACAGCAATGTTTTACTATAACAAAAAACAAATGGACCTTATTAGTCCCGAGTGAGAAAGACAATTTGTTCGTTTTTTTTGTTTCATAGACACTTTCATTCATATACATATACTTATAAATCCATACATGAGGTAAAATAATTAAAATTTTTAGAGCTGCAGCATAAGTACGTGGGAGATATTGGTACAGATAAATATTCCATAAGTAATAAGGTGCATGTTTTGTGATTCATTTGTGCATACACGTCTGTGTATAGTGTTGGCATAGTGAGATAAATTATGAATCTTTTCTCACCGCCTGAATACAGGCGGCTTTTGCCTCGTAACCTAGAATAAGAGATAAAATATGAAAAGCGTAGCTTTGGTTCGGGCAAGATACCTGTGCAACGTTAACGTACTATAACTAATCGTTATATATCTACGCCAAATGAACATTATATAATGAGCGTGTCGATAGAGTAGATACCGATCAAATTAAAAAACGTTTGTTATTGGCAAATAAATAGTTTATTGTACACTTCTTCGTGTCAGTCTTACTGACCTCTGCTCCCTATATCGTATTTAAAGTATATGTGGCACTGGTTAAAAAAAATGGACATACCAGTGTGAGTAAAACGTAAGGCCCAGTTTTAACATTCGCCAGTTGTTGTCGCATTACTATGTTCATGGCTAACATTGAGTAAAGGATGTGTTCAGATAAACAAAGTGACAACATCTGAGCATGGACGGCTTTAAAATATTTCAAGGTATGTGATGAAAGGAAAATTGACCTGGCATTTATTCTGACACTTGTTACTCACTCCTAGTCATGTAAATACGCCCCTCCCGCCTAACAGCGTCGGGGTAAGTTCGTTGTAGTTGCCGGTCCAGGAGTTCGTTATATTATTGAAACTTTCTGTCGTCCTTTTTTATCCCCTTCCTCATATAGCATTGATGATTCTTGTTAATGTGTATGCACCATTGGTGGCACTCCCTGTAGGCCAGGAAGGCATATTAGGGACTATGGTGGGATCCGTATTCAAATAGTGTTTCTATAAAAAATCGAATAGATTCACTTGTGCTGAATATCTAAGTAGTTTAAGTAAGCATTTGTTTATAAATAATATCTAAAGGAAAAACATTCTCTGAAATTATTGCATCATTCCCAACCAAGCCTTTTCTCTCCATGTTCTGCCTACCATGACAGAGCTTTAACGTATGGTAGATATCACAAAAAGGGGCTTTTTACCACTTTTTTATTTTGATGATAAAACAGTCCATTTTGACTTCTGCTAGGAGTAAAACAAAAGTTAAAGTATCAAAATGATTGTAAAAGAAATCTCTACTCGATTAAACTAGGTTTTGATTTTGATTCCATTTAGAATTCTATGGAATCTTCACTCATATTCTAGAAGTCAAACATTTTGCCTGACTTTGAACATGATTTCTGAGAAAATATGTCAAAAATGAAACAGATAAATTATCTCAACAAATTCAAAATATATATGACAATAAAGCCCAAAATCTCTGGTTTGATATGGTACCTTTGGCAAATCTGTATCGTTTTTACAGCGTAAATTATGAAAAATTTTGTATTTCGAGTAAAAAATAACTAGCTTTTAGTACCCAATATGGGTGCGCGACCTATAGAAGAGTGAATTACGAGTAGGAAATGTATGGATAGTCTTGTGCATGCAATTCATTCTGCAAGATGTATTGTGATGTCAAATAATAAATACATACACAATTTTGACTGGTTTCAGAATTATGCTCCGAGGAGTTGACGCGTAGCACATGCAGTGATATTTCGCAGTCGACTCCGAATAGCATACAACCGCTTTTATCTGAAACCAGTCTCTATTTTATTTACTAGCGACTTTGTCGCTAGAGCGTATGGACGCGCTGTCTGGTTGGTACTGGCCTCATGACAGGCCTCAGTCTCCATACACTGGCCACCAGAGCAGTCGATAATAATGTAAACACTCGCCAGTCGTCACTAGAGCCTATGGACACAAGTAAATAATGGATCTGTCCTCTGCCATGTCTGACTTTCAGAATAACGCGAGCATCAAGCACCACACGCGAATCTTCACATCATTAGCAGCTGGTGCGTTAGCTGGAGCTGTCGCCAAGACTACGATAGCCCCACTGGATAGAACAAAAATAAATTTCCAGAGTAAGTAGTGGCTTCCTAGACCTTATAAAACGTGTTCATTAGTTGGCCGAACCACAGCATCCCAATGCGAGGGTCCAACACTCTGGGTTCCATCCCTCGGATAAACACCCAGTCACCAGGCTCTGCCTCTCTGGCATTGGTTTGTTTTTCGAGGCGATTGACATTTTATCGTAGCCTCGAATAAACATCCATAGGCTTAACATTAGGAACTCGTTCCCAACAGGCTTGCGAGTACGGTAACTCATTCTCAACGGGTGATAAACAGATAGATATTTCGTGGCTAAGATTAAAGAAGAAACTAACGTGTTTTGTTCAAAGTTGTCGTTCTTCACGAGTTTGATGAGGTGTGATATGAACGAGGCGACAGCCGAGTGAATATCACATAGCATTCAAATGAGTTCGAGAATAACATCTTTGACCAAAACGAGTTGCTTTCTGTATTTATCTCACCCCTGTACACACTAAAAGAATGGACAACACACAGGATATTAACCGTGGAGAACGGACTGCAATACTTGTAGGGGCATGGAGAACGAGTTCCCAATGTTAAGCCTATGGACATTTATACCAGGGGTGAGGTAAAAAATCAGAAACATTTTCGTGCTTGGTCTGAGTCCCCATTCGCTATCTCGTTTGGTGTGCTTCAGAATATTCACTCGGCTATCGCCTCGTTCATATTACTGCGCACTCTAAACTCGATGGCTAACGAGGACACAGACCAAACACTCATCAGTGTCTTTCTTAATACTGTGGTGCAATCTCTGCATTAACAGCATCACCCTTCAGACGACAGGAGTGCGTGCCAATCAACTCAGCTAGACGCCCCTTAGTGTAGCCATCCACCCGATTCAACAAATCTGGTGGAACAGTTCGATCTTACCGTTAGCCTATGGGCGGTAGGGTGTGGTGTGTCAGACAAGTCCTGAGTCCCTTGAGGTAACTCTCAACAAGAGCGTTTTTTTAAATTGCAGGCCTCCCAGGGAAACCTTTAAAACCTATAAAACCTATAAAAACCTATGTTTCGATTCTTGAGCCTTTTCTTTTTTTTAAATAACCTGTATAACTCATGAAAAACCTATATTTTTCACTGTCATGCAGCTTGATGTGTGAAGGAAATTTTAGAAGTTAACTTGACACTAAGTCAGATTGTCAAATAACAAGAAATCCATATTATTAGTGTATTTAAGAAATCTTTAAAATGTTTAAGAATCAACAATTTCTATGACTTCCTGCTAGTCTGGTTTGCGTGTTGAAAGTTCAGCACGCACATGTGTGTACTGGGTAAAACCAGATGTGCCAGACATCCTGAGGTCCTGCAATTTACTACTAGGTACATTTTTTTGATAAATCAAGAACTGAAAATAAGTGGTTCACTATATTTTGACTCCATGATGATGAATATGTTAACCCTAAAAACCTATAAAAGCCTGTGTTTTTGGCCTTGAAAAACCTGTAAAAACCTATATTTTGATTTTCAAAACCTAATAAAAAACCTTTATCTAGGAAGAGCGGTACTGGGAGGCCTGAAATTGAGTCTGTTATCCGACAGCATAATCTGAAGAGGTCTGTACCGCAGAATTAAGTCCAGTTGTAGGGCCTTGAAGAAGCACATTGGGTTGTGCCAAACGTCGGCTAATGAAAAAGTCCATTTCGATTTAATTTGGATGTTTGCAGCCTTCTTTGTCCACCTGGAGTTTGCGGGAATCGACATGCTATCTGTCCAAGACATGTTTGATATATACATGTACTTATTTACAACAATTTGTTAAAAGCCAAACGATATTTTACTATAGACATTTTCTTTTCTCGATCTATTAACTTCGCCATGTTTTCCCATCAGCCATTTTGATATAAAGTTAGAAATTAAGATGATTCACATATTAACACATTCTGGTTTCAGTCTCAAGTGAGAAGAAATACTCCTTCAGAGGCGCAATCCGTTTTCTAATTCGAAGCGTGAAGAATGAAGGGGTGCTCTTCTTGTGGCGCGGAAACTCTGCCACGATGGCGCGAATCATGCCCTACGCCGCGATACAGTATTCAGCGCACGAGCAGTGGAAGGGCTACCTCAACACCAACCACGACAGGTAGGAGCATACACCACCGCTATCTAGCTCAGTGGTTAAGGCACAGGATTCGCAACCCCAAGGTTGTGGGTCTTTGTGGGTTAGAGTCCCACTGCAGCCACCTTTCTCCTTCATCCCTAGGGCCCTCCATAAAGTATGTACGCAGAATTTCTGAAATTTTTTACCCCACCCCCACCCCCTCTCCCAATCTTGTACGCAATAGAACAAAGAGGGAGCATACGCAAATTTTCCAAAATTGTTGACCCCCCACCCCCCCCCCCCCTCGGTGCGTACGTACTTTACGGATGGCCCCCTAGCAGTGGTAGACTTACTGCTATATCAAAGGCCAGTCGTTCTCATACCATGCCTATGTGGTGTGGGAAGTAAAAGATCTCTCACATCGGTCAATGTGTAAAGATGGGATTTCTAACTAAATTCATCTCGTAGATTTGCGCACCCCGCGACCAAAATAAGTCTAATAGAACATATTGGACGTTAAACTAATAAAACAAACAAACTAACATCCATCTCAGGATGTAGGCAAATATTACTTGGCGGAAAGGTCTTCTTGAATAGAAAACCCCCAAAACATGGTCACCAATTTATATTTATCAACTCGTTCATTACTATAGGGGAAACCCATGAAAGTTTAGGGTCTAAGCTCGTATCCTATCGAGTTTGAATCACATAGTAATTCACAAGGCGAAGCCGCGTGAATTGCTATGTGATTCAAATGACATGGGATCAAGCTCTGACCCTAAACTTGAATGGGTTTCTGAATTTATCTCACCCTTAATATTGACTAATGAGCTAACATTTGTGACATTATCCCCCATTGGATATATTTCCTAAATATCTAATGGGTGTTAGATACGAGTTTCCAATGTTAAGTCTATGGAGAAAAAATATCTGGGGTGAGATAAAGGTGAAATACACACAAAAAAACAAAAAAAAATGAAATACACATGTACACGATGAAGGCATCATCTCACATGTCAGCAATACTAGAAATACTGGGCCCTGTTTTTTAGTCACAACATTTGTGAGTGTCGCAGGCCTAAGATCGCAAAGCCGATCTATGACCTTTTTGGGCGACAAAAGATGGCCGCTGTTTTATAAACACGATCGTAGTGCGGCACCGACGATCGCCGCGAAAAATGTCGGCCGCTACGACAAGTATAGAACTGTCTTAGGTTCTATAACACATCACTGTGCGTATATAGAGGATTTTTCCACTTCCCGACGGAATTAAGCAATGAAATTTTAACACGAGTAAGGGGTACATATAACCTATGATCGTTTCAAATATGAAGAAAAACGGTCGTAGCGTTCCGAAAATATCGGCGTTTGGATTTTGTCATAGCAAATACTGCTCTGGTGGCCATTGCATCCTCCCACCTCCCTCTGCTCAGTGAATGTCGAGGTCGCTGCATAAATTAGGGTCACGTGAGCGTAGGCCTACACTGGCCACCAGAGCAGAGATTGCTATGACGAAATTCAAACGCCGATAACTTCGGGACGGTGTGGCCGTTTTTCTTCATATTTGGTACGATGATAGGTTATATGTATACCTTACTTGTGTTAAAATTTCATCGCTTAATTCCAAAGGGAAGTGAAGTTGCGCATTCGGTACGACATGTCCAGAGTGGTCTTAGACCTACGACACTTAGGGTGACACTTTCCGGTCCAGTGGCCACCCAGTGTCGTGACTATAGCACACCTCACACCGCCCTACGTATCGTAGAGCGGCGATAATTGTCCGACCCTCTAAAATGTCGCGACTATAGCACACTCAGAGCAAAAATATGTCGTTCATAAAGATTGTCGTGACTGAAAAACAGGGCCCTGGTCTCAAATAGGACATCACTTTGATACACTAGGGCCACCTATATAGTTATTGGACCATGCTATTTTACTCTTTTTTGTGTTTGTTTTATAATGGTTTTATTCGGATCTAATTCATACAAGGTTTCGCCAGGTTCGGCCACGGCCGATTTTCCACCCGACCCCTCCAGGTGTACAAAATGTATATCCATGTCGCAAGATCAAAGTAGATTAGGTTGATAAGTCCAACATGTATCACCTTGTAATTCAGTTTGCATAGTTTTGTCGATGTAATATTTGAGATAGCGTCAACACCCGAGGTAGTACATTTGTACTTATTATGTAAATATAATGAAGAATAACCTATTGAATATTTATCAGAATCATAGGGTAAGATATTTAAATTGGTAGTTTTCAGACCCCACATTAATTGAATAGTCTGTGCACCGATAAATTATGATATATACACTCTCTTAACCCCCACCATGATATGTTTGACATGTAACCAGAAAATGGCTTGTTTGGTGCCATCCATAAAGTATGTTCATGCAGTGAGATATGGGGGGGGGGGGGGGGGGGGGACGGCTAGGTGTTAAAAATTCAATGCATACAAGATGCAGAAGGGAGTGGGTGGTAAAAACTTTCAGAAATTTTGCGTATGTATTTTATGGATGTTACTAGTATTGTCCAAGGCTAGGGACTTGCAACGAACCTGTCAATAGCGACCTATTTACACACATATATGCTATTGAATCTTCTTCCACTCCTGTAGGCACCTACCACCTGGAAAGCGCTACCTGGCAGGGTCCCTGGCTGGTATTACTGCCTCTACACTCACCTACCCGCTTGACATGGCCCGTGCACGGATGGCCGTCACCAGGAAATGTCAGTAAGTACCAAGTCTCTCACCCGAATCGCGAGTAACCCACAACCCTGTATCAGTGAGTAGGAACTTTTTTATTATTTTTTTTTATTGAGGTACTGTATAGAGGTACATAACTGGCCTCTGCGTAGCAGTTATTCTGGCCAAGCTTTCATCATCCGCAAACAATTTTTGACGTTGAGCATGTCGAGGTAGATATATACTAGGATGAAGATGAATTAATAATGTATTATCACCCCGCTCCTTCCTTCGTTCATTAACGCTGTCACTCTCACCCCTTGGTTAACCCATTTTAACCACTTCTCGCTTTTATTGCATCTTCAAACCCTCTTTGAAGACGCCAGGTTCCGTGTAAAATCACTTTGACAATACATTAGAACCCCTGTCACACTTGGACAGGACCGTGTGCTTCGGCACCCACAGCAAAACGCCTGAGGAAACACTTGTTGAAACCGTGCTCTATCCGTAACCAATACTGTTAGATCAAAGTTGCCCCAATCTGTTGACATCTAGACCAACAGCTAAGCAACTAACCCCACTACGTTGCTACCATAGCGATGTTGACATCGTGACGTCATGTCGCGAGGCGAACCTTCGACAATGACAGCGTCATCGTTTTCACTTGAAAACGACATTCACACGGTAGCGTTTGTGGTAGACAGTCAGGCTTTGCCTCATACTCCAAATTTCTAATAATGTATTATGGAATGAATGTGAACAGTTACTGGTAGTGATTTAGGCAAACCACTCGGACAGTTATTGTTCGAACGACTTATATACTTTTGCTCTAAGAATTTTTTTGTAGCTGTACATAGATCCATCCTGAACCTCGATCGGCAATGAGTTCCAATCCAACATACCCATATACACCGGACTTTTCCTGAAGAAAGATGTTCTTGGTCGTTTAAGCTTTATATTTCTCGGGGATTGGGTTCTTCTTCTTTTTTCCTTTATGTTTTTTCTTTCAAATATGTTCTGAACGAGGCTATGCGTTGTCTATGTGGCAGCTACAGCTTAAGTGAGCTAGATGTTTGAAATCTACTGACGTCAAATATCAATTTTTTTAATTGGTCATATTTGTATTCGACGATACACACGTCTGTCTTCCATACAAGACAACAAACAGAACATAGAACAAGTAACATCCAACAATGATATAAACAGATGGATTCCATAGTGCTCTTCTATCCACCTCACCAGGTGTCCTTTGTCATACATGATGATATCTCTTCCTGGAAGCTGCAGTTGTAACATTAAGATGATATTATTATCGAGATTTACGTTTTAATCACCAGCTCTTCCTTTATACAATATTCTACTTAACCAGGTCTAGTCGTGCCCAGAGTACATTCGTACTGGTTTTATAATGTATGGAATCTAAAGGCATACTTTAAAATCCCTGTCTTATTTGAGATATGGCAGTTTTCCAGTTTTCCATGGGAATCTTTGCTTCCATTTCTAGTTTATAAAGCTCTATTTTTTCTTGTGTAAAAAAAAACAAACCCGGTAGTATAACTTTAGCCTCATTCACACCAATGGTTCCAACCTCGCCACACACCCACCACACTAGTCCCACTCCATGGCCAACAACGATGTGTTATTCATGTATTCTCAGTATCTCTGAGGCAAGGAATTCCACATGAAAATATTTCGAGATTTTTCATGACCCCACTTGATATTTAGTATCTCACAGAACATTAAAGTAGTGTGGGCCTTATCTTAGTATCCATGTTTCTTATCAACTAGACGGATTCCCTTTTTTCACCTGTCGCTGACATTGCGAACTCCAGCGCCATATTATAGACGTAACCCACGTCTTGTACTGCGAGTGTTCACCAGATAAACACATCTGTAATTATCAGTAAACTGCTTGCAGAGTTTCAACACCAGGTTAAGATGCCTGTTATCTCCTGTTATCTCAGGAGATTTGAAGGCGGAGTAGACTGATGTCACCTGTGTAGTATGTTTATAACTCATTTGAGGTGAGGGTATCTGATGCACTGAGACTGAAACACGTGTAAGTTGCTGACCCTTCACGAAGACTGACGTTCACCCCATTCACACCCATTACAGGTGCAGCCTGGATACCGTGACTTTACCTTGCTCTATCATGCTATATGATATCAAAAATCTGTAACATACATACACAATATTGACTGGTTTCAGATACAAGCAGTCGTATGCTCCGATAACTCGACACATAGTAATATCCGTGCGCATGCGAGGATTTTGCGCAGAGTCCACTCTGAGGAGCATACAACCGCTTTTATCTGAAACCAGTCTATATTGAATTTATTATCCACTTTTTCCTGACAAATGGCGTACTGATATTAGATATGGTGATATACACTCTTTATGCGATTTCTATGTACACTTTGTATTATGTTGATAATAAATGAATACAATTGTATCTACAGTTTAAGCTCCTGTGTTTACTAAGTGTAAACATTATCATCCTTTCCAGGGCATTGTATATATGTGTTGCTGTTCATCGTGATTGTATCCGGTAGTAGTATACAGAGAGTATACCTGTCTGATTTACCCTGGCCTTATCAGTTAGTACGGCTCTCATATAAAATGGCTTATCTGTTAATGTGAACATGTATGTATCGGTCAAGTATCAGCTAAAGTTATGTATGAATGAACATAGTTATCTGTGCATCATGAACAAATGCTTGAAGTATTATAGATTATGCTCAATTTCTTAGGTCACGACATATATGATGACATATTTAGATGAAGACATATATAAGTTTGTGTTTCACTGTCTCGACAAATCAGTTTCACTCTTTAACCTGTCCCATATTTGCGCAAGGTCAGACAAGGTTAGGAGTAAGGTGTCAAGATGTCACAGTTTTATTGACGATGTGATCCTTCTTATGTCTCTACTATATTAACGACTATAATATCTATGTATGAGGTGAAAACCTTAAGCCCATAAGACAGTGACATTTTCCACAGATCGTCACCAATCCGATCACCAATTATAATCGGGAACAAGAATGTTGCTGCCTCATACCCTCAACGACGCTTGCTGATCACACCTCTCCACTTTATGACCTTGTACAGTGACCCGCTTGGGATCAAAGAGAGCCGCCGGGAGCCGAGCCAGGGTGAGCCACGGGCCGCTGGTGTAGATTCATAGAAAATAAAGGTGTGATTGGGCACAAAGGTCGTGTCGCTGTCTTATAGGCTTAAAGATGTTTATGGTCCTACACTATTGATGGCTCATCTGTATATTTTCCAGGTACAGTAACCTACTCCAGGTGTTTAACCTGATCCTCAGGAGGGAGGGAGCTCGCACACTTTTCCGTGGTTACATCCCCACTGTGCTCGGCGTCATCCCGTACGCAGGAACCTCATTCTTCACCTACGAGTCACTCAAAAAGCTACACGAAGGTATGCAGGGATGTCAGTTCGGGTCATAAGAAAAAGAGGATATATTTTTCATGTGGAATTTACTGCCTCAGAGAGACTGAAAAAACATGGGAAACGTATCGTTATTGGGCATGGAATGGGACTAGGGCGTGAGGAGAGGTTTGTAACCACCGTTTATTGGTGTGAATGAGTCCCAATTTATACGATCTTTGTTTTATACATGAAAAAAGGATTTCATAAACTAAAAATGAAAACAATGATTTCCTTGGAAAAGAGGAAAACTGCCATCCCTGGGTATGTGAACAATCCTACGTGAATACCTTATATTCATTTTTTTTTTCTTTTAAATTTTATTCGCCATTTCTGTTACACAGTTCTTCCAATGGTTACATTTTGAATACGTATAAACAGTTAGCTATATACCCATGCTGAATATACTTTATGGATGGTCCCATTCAGGGACTTGTGTTCGGAGAACATTTGTGACATAAGGCCACATTACCAACTATTCATTATCTTTTCCCCATGCTCAGTGATTCCCCAATCAATGTTTGGGCTTGATTCTCAGCTGATTGATTCGCCACCACTTTAATTCCACCTTAATAACGAGTGATATATAAATTCTACCTGACCCGATGGACCATGTAGGGAGCTAATCATTCTCTAATCTCGTTGCTGATTTTATGATATCAAGCATAGCGTTAGTGAAAGGCGGACTTTGTACTTCCGAAACTGTCGGTTTGTTTGATATATTAGGAATACATATTTATCTCACCCCTGGTATAGTTTTTCCCGTAGACTTAACATTGGGAACTCGTATCTAACGCCCATTGAGTATTTAGGAAAAATATCCAATGGGGATTATGTCACGAATTTTAGCCCATTAGTCAATATGAAAGGTGAGATATATTCAGAAACATATTCAAGTTTAGGGTCAGAGCTCGATCCCATTTCATTTGAACCACTCCATAAATCTCGCAGCTTCGTCTTGTGAATTACTAATTACCTATTCAAACTCGATGGGATACAAGCTCTATCCCTTAACTTTCATAGGCTTCCCCTATAATCTTCAGTTCCCCCCAAAGCTTACAGGGACATTATTAGCTATATGGTTTTACTACACGATTTAAATACAGTGGGATACGAGCACTGACCTTAAACTTTCATAGGTTCCCTATATAGTATACAGTTGTGTATGTTTTTTCCCGATGTCTGACTCATTGAAAACTGCTGTTTCAGACACCTACAAGAACAGAGAACCCACCCCTCTTCAGCGGCTGATGTACGGTGCAATGGCAGGTCTTTTTGGCCAAACTTCTTCTTACCCACTAGACATTGTGAGAAGGAGGATGCAGACAGCAGGTGAGGTCTAGCTCCACATTTGAGTGTGCTTGTAAATGAGATAAAACGCAAGAAAAAAGATCATATTTAGGATGACCGCTATCGCACCGGGTGCCTGTGACAGTCGCGGGACATGACATGTGATCATTAAAGGCATATCGGACAATTTGGCTTGAAAAGTAAAATCCTTGTCATTTTCCTGAAAATTTAATATTATGATTTCAAAGTGTTGTGGAACACATATCTAACTTTAAAATCGGGGGTCACCGTGCTTGTTTTTTATTCAGATATCACTATTATGATTATATTACAATAGAATATAAAGAAAACTTACAAAGTTGATTTTCACATATTAAAACCCATGTCATTTTCTCCAAACTTTCACAGAATATAGTAGATGCATAGTATTACACATATACATTCTAGAATGCACTGTCCTTATTTTTGAAAGAATTTAAGAAAACCCTATTTTCAGTACATTTTCAATGTAAATCAAGCATGTGTAAATTGCTCCCATTTTACCTATCAAGATGGGATGAACTGGACAAAACGTTAAATTTACACATTGGGCATTGAAATGAAGCACAAGGAACCAGTTTGGACTGATGATAGACAATATTTAAAAATCACCAGGTAGCTCCATCGTGAATGGACGATATGCCTTTTTAATAATGTTAATTTTGTTTCATCTACAAATCTTAAATTTCATCTCATACCTACATTCAACGGAATTTGTGAACATGTTTATTGATTCGTTATTTTATATATTATTAAACAAAAAAAATAGTTTTGTAAATATCGAGAAACGAATTCGTTTATGAGAAAAAATTTCAGGTTACATTGACAAAAGGGTCAAAATCAAATGTTCCACTTGCCAACAGAATTTCCCTCGAATTGAGATGTTTTGTGCCAATTTTGTTTCCCATTACCTAGTGGTGAATAACTCAGAATTGTTTCAGGCAAACGTACCCTGCTTATTGCCAACAGAAGGGTGTTATCGCTTAGATAGATAACACGTTACAGCAACTGTTATCTGAATTCAAGAATATCTGCTGGCAGGATGTTATTATCATGATACAACGTCTGGTCCATTGTTTGCATAAATACATAACCACTCGTTACCGCTTACTCATATTGGCTCTCTGATAGTACCCGCCATAAGATATACCTTTATATGGTGTTAGTAACAACATGAAAACTATTCCAAAGAAAGATATCTTCAGGTTTATGATAGAGACAAATATCTTTGATTGTTTATAAAATATTCAAAAGAATGAAAAGAATAGACTGAAATAAGTCTACGAAAGTGAAAGTCTGAATCATTGATGGTACCAATATACCCTCAAGGTCCCCTGAGACGTTAAACCACAAACAAACAATTTTTGGTGTTCTCGATAACTTGTACAGATATTACGTAGCCATTTCTCTTTCCATTTGTTCAGAAATCTCTAAACACTAAACATTCGTTTACCTCACATAGATTTCGCCTTGGTTGATTAGCATGGTAACAATATGCAATATGATTTTTAAGGGTGTGATTTTAAAACTCTTCCATCTTCGTCACTGTGTCAATCCTGTAAAACTTTTTTAATTCTCTACGTCTCCCTTAAATCTAGATATACATGTGATATATTAGAGATATGTTTATCAGCTCTCACTCTAATACCTTTCAATCTGTTTGTCTAGATCTAATCTTTTTTCATACCAAAAAACACAAAAAAACAGTCACAGGCAAGTTTCTTATTCAAAGTATGGAAAATATCGGAAATATAATAGATCTCAATCAGTGTCAAACGAGGCAGTGCAGTGTGTGAGAAAAATAAGTTCCATACACGGATAGGTGCCTTTGGAAACAGATCCGGCCGAAAACTTACACAAATAGATCTCAATTCGTGTTTGTTTTTTACATAGGGATCACTGGAAACGCAGAGAAGTACAGGACAGTAATCGGCACGATCAGGATTATCATCAAGCACGAAGGCATCGTCGGGGGTCTCTACAAAGGCCTCAGCATGAACTGGATCAAAGGTCCCATTGCCGTGGGCATTAGTTTCACAACCTTCGACATCTTTGTCAAGCATTTACGAAAGATGCCATATATCGGCGACATTCGCTGACGTGAGAGTGTGAGGGTGTCGCCCCCTGTGGACGGCGGCGGGAAGCAGGCTGTAGTGCTGCGGCCACCACAAGAGGTGCTCTGTAAATAATTGATAGGGCTGCTGTGATATCTGGCATAACTTGTCTACAAAGGATTCACGCCTCGGTTCAAGGCGGGCAGAATAGTTTTTTTTTATCTGAGCCTGGTATATAAGTGTCCATTGGCTTAACCTTAAGCCCCAGTCACACTGGCGTAAAAAACGGCGTTTTCCCGTGTACGCACGTCTACGTTCTTCTACGCATTTTGGAATCTCAAAATACGCCGCCAAACGCCGCAATACGCGGAGATGCGTAGAGGAAAGTCGGAATGCGCCGAAAAATGCCACAATGCGTACAGAAGCGTAAATAAGCGTTGATGAACGTTGAGAAGCGTACTAAAACGTTAAAGAAAAGCAAACAAATACGTTCCAAATCCGTAGCTAATACGTGGTCTCCAACAATTCAAATACGTAGAAGAAACGCCGAATTTTACGCCAGTGTGACTGGGGCATTAGGAACTCGCACTCAATAGGCATTTGAGTATGGTAACTCGTACTCAATGGGTGTTAATCCGATAGATATTTCCAGGCTAAGATAAAATCAGAAACATATTCGTGTTTCATGTTTCCCCAGTAGCCATCGAGTTGAAGTGCTTCAGAATAGTCACTCGGCTATCGCCTCGTTCATATCCCTGAGCGCTCCAAACTCGATGGCTTCAAGAGGAAACAGACCAAACACTCATCAGTTTCTTTCATAGTGTTGTGTGACTCCAACCCCCAAGTTGAATGGAGTATAACAAAGGTGCGAATAGAGATGTAACTGGAGATTGGGGCTATCAGTATGGTTCGTCCACGGTGAAACGGTCAGGATTTATCAGCTGTGTACCATGTATTATACTCTATGTTGTACCAGGTGTTACTAATTGGATGTGGTGATTGCAAACATTTGGGCACTGCTGTCGACACAATGTGGCTGGTGTGAATGTGTTATGTACTGGATTTTAAGACAAGTGTGACTGTGATTTAGCGGCATTGTGCCCCAGATCTAAATAGAGCGGCATTCTGATTAAAACGTAATAAACGCGTACACTCATCCATAAATAACATAGACAATAATCGATAGTTTTGTGGACAGGCGGCCGTAAACCCCGAGGGGTTGACGCGTTGTAATTAATACATGCGCGTTAGCGAGTATTGCGAAGTAAACCATGAGTGGTTTAGAGAGTCGCATGTCCACAAACCATCGTTTGTTGTATTTATTATCCATCTTCTCGAATGAATTAATCCCAAGAATTTGTTATATTAGAGGGTATATCACTATTATTTTTACTGACCCGCACAGAGGGGCTATTTTCCCCGATTAATTGCTTTGAGGTCATAATCACTGTGTTTCAAATCTGTAATCAATGGTTATGGTCATTGATATCTTTATTTAGTTGGTTATAATGGGTTATGATTTAATGTGGCCCCATACATTTTCAGTGGGGACTGGAATAGAGGTTTGGAACGCGAATGTCGTGACAGATGTAATATTATCTCACCCCTGGTGTTTTTGTACCAATAGGCTTAACATTGGGAACTCGTTCTCCATACCCTAACGAGTATTGCAGTCCATTCTACATGGTCTATATCCTGTGTGTGATCCATTCTTTTAGTGTGTACAGGGGTGAGATAAATACAGAAAGCATCTCGTTTTGGTCAAAGTCATTGTTCTCCAACTCGTTTGAACGCTACGTGATATTCACTCGGCTGTCGCCTCTTTTATATCACTCTGCATCAAACTCATGAAGAACGAGGACTTTGACCAAAACCTGTTGGTTTCTTCTTTAAGACATGCCGACACTGTGACTAGAGTCGGCAGATGCTGGGATTTAGTGGCTGCTGCTGTATTGGAGATATGAATTAGGGTTTGACTGAGGGTAATTCTGTTAACGCACGATCACTGTTAGATCCCCGAGCACCAGAGTTGTTCCGTATACGTTTCAAGGTCAGTACTTGTTATGGTCAGTGTTAGAAAGGTAGATTTGCTTTTTAAGGTCCCATCTTGCTGGGTGAGAGGGGTTTGTGCCGCTTCCTAACCTACCGAAAGGTAAATTTTAGGAGAGAGGGTGGCTAATCCTGCCAGCACTGAGGAAATGTGATATTTTGTACAAGGTGAGCTGTATACATGTTGGTAGAGTGGTGATCAGTAGCAAGCACAGGTTAACCTACCCCCCTCACTGCTAGAGGTCTCAATCTACCAGGATTGCCCTCAGGAGCTATGACAAAAATTGCGCTATGAGACGGAAGGCTGTAGAAGGAAGTTGTTTTACTATATACCCATGCCGTATATACTGTAAATACGCACTGTTTTGGCATATGACGTAAAAATACTGTACGGACCGCTGGTCCGTACACTAAAATACGGATCACCTTGCTACGTTTACTAACATATCGGAGGTTAAAAATTAAATGCCTCGGTCCGTACAAACCGTAAATTACCATCTCGTTCTGTGAATTGTACAGCATGGTCAGGACGTTCTATATAAGTACTGCAGCAAAAATGCAGTTTATTCAATATCCATTGAGAGACGGGTATATCAAGAGACAAAATGATTGCATCTCAGCTGTAAGAGATTGCACCACATGTGTAATGGTGAGATGTAAGGATAATGTACATACTTAATATTTGTGTAGAAAAAAAGACCCCAAAAGACGCAGAATATCAGAACCTACATGTACAGCCCATGGGTGTGATTTCAGCTGAGAAGCGTTTGAATGTAGAGGGTAAACCTGAAGAGATGCATGCACTACACAAAATCTGTATATTTTTAGCTGAGGTCCAAGATTATATTACCCCAAGAGTTCTACTCTTGTCGCACCTTGTTTTGCTTCGAATGAAAAGGTGAAACTTTGTACCGACGTTAATTGCCAGTTTTTCGCTCCTTTGGGTGGGAGCAGTGACCGTTTGGGTAAATATATGACGTGCTTAAGAAGAGATCTTCAGTGGGTGAATTCAGTGCCGACTAACATACCATCGCTGGCGATTTTTTTTTAATCTTTGCTTTATTTCCTCTTTCTCATTTACACAAGTTTCTCTGGGTGAGGAATTAATTGGTACTTTGTTGTCACATGTAACACCTTTGGGTTAGAAATGGGAAGACTGATACAAAAACCTGATGCTTTTAGTAATATTTACTGTTGCCATGCCTGTTCTGAAGAAGTTCCCCATTGTCTGAGCTTAGCATGGTCTGAATGTAATGGTGATTCATAGCACGACTGTCTTTACGTTATATGCTGACACACTTTATCTTCCAGTTTATGGCAGCGCCAATAGCGCTCCCATTTTCATAGAAATCCCCTTTGGAGCAGGCATGTATGTGCTTAATTTGCTAATTGTTCAAAACATGGTAGCAACTGATAAAAACGTGGCCTGTTTCTGCTTGTGGCTTATTTTCTTAATTAGTGAGAAGATGTATATGCATTGAATATTTCTTAAAAATTCAGGTAAATTGTGCATTATTTTTACAAAATTCCTGGGAGTATGTTACCGGTATACTTGTGATTCAGAGGGGCATTTCGCGATGTAGGGTATTGCTACCACTTAGTCTTAGGTGCCTGTCATTTCTTGAACAAAGACGTTAGGACCAATGCTCCGTCTATTGAGCCCTTTGCTGCTATATTCTGTTCACTACCAGACAGAAGAACATGTGTAAGTTCGTGTTCCACTGCATTTAGCCACCTCTTAATGTAATGTTGATGTCAAGCAGTTGAATACTTTTCTGTATTTAACCAGGCATTATATCATTCCTTTAGAGATTTACCAATGTTTATTTTTCTTTTCCGTATTTTAACGAAATGAGGGTCTTGAGGGAAGCGAAGCCTAAACCTCTAGTCGTCGCACTTAGAACTTCAGGGAATTTTTATGGAGCAGTGATTGAACATCACTATCACCCAAATATCAGCAATAATGTGGGATCACCTCAGTTACTTAGTCATGGATGTGATAATAACATATCCTAAGGGCTGATTCCACCAACACGATGGTTTTGTTGTAATATATCTTGGTATATCTCGTAATATCTTACAGTGTCACAATATGTCTTACCTCCTTTGTTGCAAAATGTAGCCATGCGGTGTCGGGTGTATGTTTTGGTGCTCCACCACCGAGACACCGAGAGACGCATCGCGACAAATAGGCATGCGATTATTCAAACCTAGCCCGATTTAGCAAGACAATCAAATCGTGACCAATCTTGCTGTATCTTGTGTGTTGGTGGAATCAGCACTTAAATGTCTCCCCACTAAAACGTGTTTTTAAAAGAAATGCTTGTCACTTCATGTCTTCCGCATATTGATTTTTTTTTAATTTCCAGTTGTTTGGGACCTTCCCCATGACAACTATTCGTACCTTGGCAGTGACATCACGCCTACTACGATTCAAACAATCGATCACTACGCAATTCACTAGGAAACGCGTTGATCCGCTTGGTAATATAGAGGAAACCCATGACAGTTTAGGGTCAGAGCTTGTATCCCATCAAGTTTGAATCGGGTAGTAATTCACAAGGCGAAGCCGCGTGAATTGTGTAGCAATTCAAACGAGATTGGATTGAGCTCTGACCCTAAATTTGAATGGGTTTCCGAATTTATCTCACCCTTTACACTGACTAATGGGCTAACATTTGTGACATAATCTACCATTGGATATTTTTCCTAAATATCTCATGGGCATTGGATAAGAGATCCCAATGTTAGGTCTATGGAGAAAAAATATCTGGGGTGAGATAACTGTTCGAAAACCATGTGTGATGACGTTCCTGTCAGACAGTTGACAGCACATTTTTGTGGTAGCTGCCACAGGAAGCCCATATGCCACATCCTATCTTATCTTCTGCTTATTGAAATTGACATTCACTATCCTGTATACTTCAAAAGCACCCTGCCTAATGTTAACCGCTAGTTCACGCACAGAATTCTCGTATGGGCCAACTTTGTCTGCCATTGAAGAACAAGTCCACCCATTTGCTTATTTTTAGTTTACTCTAAATACTTTGTACTTGGAAGCTGGTACCTGCGAGCAAGGATATATGTTTTTCACCAAGACTTAAATTACATGGTCTTATATGGGGAATTAATAATGAAAACAAGAACTGGCACTGTTTAAGCGTTGATATCTGTTGTAGTAGTAACACAATGGCATACTGATGTGCCTGAAAAACAATTAATATCACCAATTAATTAACTTTTGGTGACGAATGAAGAGGAAGGGATACAAACCGTACTAGTATTAGATATATTGTTATATACTGTATATATATATACATACATTTAATGTTACTGTTTGTTTCGAAAATTGTTTTTGTTGATATGCTTGCGTGTGAGATGTGTTTTGATTTGTTGGCGTGTAGTCCGATTGGTTATTGAATACGCTGTGACTGACATTGGCTTTGTAAAAAAAATAATGCTCATTTTATATGTAAATCATATTGTTGCTATGTTACGGTAGTGAAGTCTGCAAGCACACGAAAGAACGTCAATTTATGTTCGTTTGTTATGTGTTACATTACCTCAAAGCCCACTGTACTTGAACAGCAATATTCATAGGATGTACACCGAGTCTGAAATAAATATTAATTCACCAAATCTAGAAAGTGCTTCTTCTTTGGTCGTAAGTCGCCCCTCAGAACACGATGTGCTGATGAATCCAGACCCAAAAGTGGTGGAGGGGGAATCCCGGGCCCTGTTTTTAGTAAGAACATCCTATATGTAAAACATCTTATAGCTGTCAGTGGATCTTTGGGGACCGGCCAATGATTGTCCCTCAAAGACACTTAAGCTGCAGCCAGGTGTGCTATAGTGACGACACTTTTAGGGTCACATGGTTAAAAATGTCTTACAAAGTGTCTTACACCCGAGACATCTATAGACATGTTGTACCAAATGCACAACTTCACTTCCCGTAGGAATTAAGCAATGCAATTTTAACATGAATATGGTATAAATAAAGCCTATTATCGTACCCAATATGAGGAAGACCGGCCGCGCCGATCCGAAGATATGGGCATTTGAATTTTGTCATAGCAAACGTCTGCTCTGGTGGCCAGTGTACTTTCCCTCACGCCTCCGCTAATTTATGCAGTGAGATTGACATTCACTGCGTGGGAAATCGGAGGGTACACTGGCCAGTAGAGCAGATGTTTGCTATGACGAAATTCAAACGCCAATATCTTCGGATTGGAGTAGCCGATCTTCTTCATTTTCGGTATGATTATAGGTTATACATATGCCCTACTCGTCTCAAAAATGTCATTGCTTAATTCGTATGGGAAGCATGGGAAATCCTCTATATACGCAGTGAGGTTTTATAGAACCTAAGACAGTTCTATACCTGTCTTAGACAAGGACACTTTTAGTGGCGATCGAATGTGCTGCGCTGAGACACTGTCTATAGGACACCCGCCAAACAGTCTTCCAATCACAGAGATGTCTTAGGGTATCATTGGGCGATTATGTCTTGACTGAAAAACAGGGCCCAGGTGTGTGATGTCAGCACTAATTGGGTCTACAGCATATCCCGATATCTGCTATGATATTACTCTGGCCGCCAGAGCTACACTGACGTTAGCTCTGGTGGAATCCGATCTGAATAACCTTGACTTTCACTCGCCTAGTTCATCTTCTCACTACCAGACTCAGAATCTCTGCTTGAAGAGTGAATTATTCTTTGAGCAGATCTTTTGTCTTGGTAGTCTCTGTCACAACAGGCTATTGCGGTTGGAGATTGTAGTACTCTTGAAGCCCCTTATCCATATTATTATTTCTTTTTTGTGTATTTTGATAGAGACCATGAAGTTAGACTTTTTTATCAATTTGTTAAGCAGGGATGTCAGTTTTCCTTGTTTTCGCCGAAATCTGTGTTTTCATTTTTGAAATGTGAAATCCCCTTCCTTGGGTAAAATGAACATATAACAGCAGAGTAGAGAGATTCAACCTCTATATAACTCATATCAGTAACAAGCCTCAATTCCCAACTCTACCTACCCACAGACTCTTTTTAGAAGCATATGTTTAGTAATAATGACGTTACTTGTATCTAATACATTTCCAATGTTTTGGTGTATATCTCTCAGGTTTAAACCCTGAATGGTCATGGGGAAATATTTCCTTGTTTTTTTCTGACCCTAACTGACATCCCTGAGTTAGTAATGATTTGTAGTAAGTATTCAGATATTCCATGATGTCCCAAAGTGTAATTTATTTCGAGATATTTGTCTCAAGCTCTCTGGCCAGAAAGCGATCGGACCAGACCAACCCCTAAGTCAGAGACAGGGGTTGGTTGCCAATCTACTATGATATTGGGTCTATGTGTAGTTCTACACTAAAAAGTACTGTTCAAAGAAAATCTTTTAAAAAAGATTATCAGTACTATATTCTGCAAAATATCTTTACAAGTTCATCAGGCATTCATTTTTTACACTTGGTAAGGCTTCAATAACTATTCTCACATGTAATATTTTAAGCCAATCAGATGTCAGAATTCTAGTTTGCCTTCAGGAATCCCACCATCTTACAGCTCCAGGTTGGAACACTGGGATTCATAGGCCCTCTTAACTGGGTGTGCTGGGGGTGGCTGTATTCAGAGTTTTAAAAGATTACAGAACAAGTTTATCTAAGATTTAGATTTTAGATGTCCTGGAGTCTATTTTGTTCTCAACACCTTTTCTTGAAATTTCTTCTCTTTTAGACTAAAATGAAAATCCTACAAGTAGGCAAAAGTGCTACAAACTGGCATCCCTGCAGTAGGCTTATCAAAATCACCATTATTACGGAATTTCCCTTTAAAACAGAAAAAAAACAATACTAGAAGAAATATTCATTTCAGATAAAACTAGTAGCAATGCTATTCAATCAATTATCATTTCCCCATATTTGGAAAGATGCATTTTTGTACTTGTGTATTTAACACATTTATTCCATGTATATAGTCTATCATCTTGGTACAGGTTTTCATTGAAATTATAATACAATATACATAATCATATCGCCGAGCTCGTCACTAAACGAACGGTGGATGCATGCATATGTTAAGCTCCCGTATTTTTTCAATTCACCATGTAAGCATTATTTTCCGTCAGAACACAATTTTGATCGGACAAATATTAAGTTGAACATGACACAAAACTATTGGAAAATTAGGTACTTAAGAAGTTAGTCGTTTGTTCATTAGTGTCCATGAGATATGGAGAATTTTTCTTATTTCTTTAAAGTGAAACAAAACCTGTTATCAACAAAAAATTTAGGGTTGAAATGATTCTGGCTCATATCAATATTTGTATATTCTTATTTACATCATACACATGGATTAGGGGCTGGAATGACCAGGAAAATGTGCATCTTATATTTCACTGTGCCAAAACTGAATTAATATGAATACAGGGAGAGATCGGAATGAGATTCTCACCACTTCCCTAATTTGAAATGAATATTCGTCGTATCAACCTATATAAAACTGGTATCAAATATATGTGTTTGCCTTCACAAAATCCTTCGTCTGGTTTTCTTTTAAAGGAATATGTAGATTAGATGCGAATTTCCCAATTTACCTATTCATACTTCTTATACAATCTGTCCATGGAAAAAGAAGCGCCATTTGCTCAGCATCAACGAAATAGTAACAATCAATAGCCCTGCATGTATAGTGAAATAAATCAAAGGCACATTAACAAATCAACCGAGTTCATGTTCGTTCAAATAACTGTGAATAGAAAATTGTTTCTGTTTTCAATTAGGTTAAGGGCTGGTTCCACCAACATGATGGATTTTCTGTGGTATATCTTGTTATGTCGTACAGTGTTGTACCTCCTTTGTCACGGTATGTCACAGGTCATGATATGTGTACTTTTTCGCTAGGTTGTGTGACACTTCAATGTCTATTGCCAACACATCGCGGCATACTGCTCTCTATCGCAACAAGAGCTCTACACAGGTGCTTAACCAGACGGATGCATCGTGGCAAATATGCATACGGTTATTCAAAACCTAGCAAGATTTAGCAAGACAACCAAATCGTGACTAATCTCGCTATATCTTGAGTGTTTGGTGGAACCAGCACTTAAATCTGTGATACTCAGAATTCCTGTATTTCCGCTGTCGTGTCAGTTTGAACAGCAAGTCATCAGGAACTTTTGTCTGAGAATAAGTACGTATTTGTATTACCCATCAACATACCTTTCTGACGACAATATCATATTTGGTATAGCCCTCACCTCATATCAATTCAAAAAGCGCCAAACATTTTTTAATGTTTCTTTTGGGAATGTTTTCGTGTCATATACTTTAAACGTAGGTAAGTCTAAGAGCAGTTTATGTTTAGATGATGCCACCGAAACAACTGTGTACATGGGCAATAACAAATTGTTGTCACAAAGTGCTGCTTAAAACAGAATTAACAGAAGACATGAAAATGGAGTTCTCATAAAGACTGAATCTGGCATCGTCTGAGGAACTGTACATTTTTGATTATGCTATGTACCAAAGTTAAGACATTTAGTACACTACATAGAATATATACAGGCATCCTGCTCTCATTGCTACCTAAATAACAATGATATAAGTATCCCTTTTTAACATGTAAACAAAACCAAAGCTTCTCTTTCCATACTAATGGAGATTATTCCAGTAATCCACAGGAGTTTAATTATTGCACTAGTTCATAAAAAAACAAAAATTCCAACTTTTTAGGTGGAACGTACGATATATATGGCATTCCTAATACAAAACATAGCAGTCCTTCGACCAAAGAACGAACACATATTTCTTTATCGCATATTATGTACAAACATTTGGGAAGTTCTAAATTTGAACCTCGGGTGCCAGTGGTGGTGAGCGCGACATCATATTCAAAAGGAACTGCATATAATATACACAAGCACGATGTTACGGGGATCACAGAGTTCTAGTTTGTATATGTGTATAAATTACTATACCATGCCCAACACTGCAGACGTACAGAAGGGCCCGGGATGACAGTACACCTTCCACTAACATTTCTTCGGAGATTGTTGTGATTTATTAAGAAAGCCTTTAATATGATACCAATAAAATAGTCCCCCATGGCGTGAGCCACGCAAAACTATAACCTAGGCGAGTTTTCGGATTAACAATAATTACTTTCTTATTCCAGTGTGTATTTAGAATATGTACAGGGGATTTGTCTGATCTCCAGACATGGAATCTACAGGATTTATATGATTTAAAAAATCTGAAAATAAAGATTAGTAATTGGGAAATCATTTCTAGAACCTGGACTTTCAAGGCTGATGAAATGTGGGCACTGTAGTCAGAAATCGTTCATGGATGTTTAAGTATGGTCTACATACCTAATAATCATGGTACTCTACCCAGAAGTACAGAAGTATTTAAGCATACAATCCTGTTTAACATATAAAGTACATTAGAATGACGTAAATCAAGAGTAGGGTCCTAATCTGTATGAGCACTGTATATATACACATATACACGTACATGTTTATCATCATTACCCATCGCAGCCCCGTTCAGCCATATACAGTTACCACAACCAGTGCAAGTAATCTTTCCAATCTGATTCAACTCATTTCTTAGCGATTTCTGCATCCTACAGGAAATGGACCAATTTAATCAGACGATTACCAGGGTTAGGTGATTTTAGAAATAGATCTTCCTTGAATTGTGAAACTCCTTAAAAAAAAAACCGCACTGTACTGAAGACCGATTGGCTTACAGTCAAATATTTTCAAGTGATATCCTAAACTTTCAAGATGTATGAAATTAGCTATCATTATTCTTGAAAGCAGATAACGATCCCAAAACGTGCATTTCTGGTGGTAGGGAATACTGAGGTCATACAGATGTTTTTGGGGGGTAAGAATAAGTTGGTCAGACGGAGAAGGTGAGGACGACTTGATGTGGTGGTAACGTGGAGAACTCGACCCGAAACGAACTCGACCCGTAGTTGTCAGGAGAACTCGACCCGTTTTGGAGAAATCGATTGGAGAACTCGACCCATTTCAGATACTTATGAATAAGACATTTTCATATAGAAGGAAAGGTCTAACTAGTTAGGGATAGGGTTAAGATTAAGGGTAGGGATAAGGTTAGGGATAGTGTCAGGGTTAGGGAAAGGGTTAGGGATAGGGTTAAAGATAGGGTCAGAGTTGGGAGTTAGGGTTAGGGTTAGGGATAGTGTCAGGGAAAGGGTTAGGGTTAAGGTTAGGGATAGGGATAGGGATAGGGTTAGGGATAAGGATAGAGTTAGGGTGGTTAGAGTTAGGGTAAGGGGAATGGTTTTCTGTTTGTTTTCTTCCCCGGAGAAGACCAAATTTGAGGTCAAGATGACATACTTACTACTCAGTATAATATTTATCCACAGTTTAGACACTTGAGTTGGGGAGATTTAAAACGGGTCGAGTTCGTTACGGGTCGAGTTCTCCAGTATTCTGGTGTCCTGCCAAACAGGGCGGCCCATGGTTCAGAGCCAGGTCAAGCGGCGTAGTACAAACAGTGGACGAATGTGAGCACAGCCTAGGCGACCGCGTAGATGATGACGGCGATGATCAAAACAATGACGATGCCCGTGGCAATCAACATGCACAAACGCCGCCTCGACCGCTTCTGTAAAACAACCCAAGCACATTTACATAATGAATAATGTGATCTAGAAACAGAGCTTTACTTGTGTGGATGGAAATAGAATGGTTTATCATCTGCAAGTGACTGCAAATTCGGACTGACCAAAATTTTAATTCGAGTCTCTTTCCGATTTCTATTTAGCTCTCATATAGACAGGTACCTAATTTGTTCACATTTCCTTGTCGATTTTTTTTTTAAATTGGGGGGGGGGGGGGAGGGGGGGTTGAAAAGCTCTCAGATAGATGTTACACTGATTTTTGCTTGCCATTAACAACGTAGAACAGTCACATATAACGCCGATGGATAGTCACTTATATAATACACAATTTGCCTGGAGATTAATAATAGAGCTCCGCCTATTATAAAAAAGAGAAAAGAAACAGTTCTTGTCTTACAGATAATATTGATTAAGTTGTACAGATTCCTCTTTTATTCTCACTGTATTAGCTGGATACTTGGTGAAGGGGAATTATATTCTGACTTAAGTTATTGTACCAAATGTGAGTCTCATGCAAAACAAGAACATCTGTCAGAGAGGGAGTGAGTATGGCTAAACATGCCTAACGTGTTCACAATAAAATGCACCAAAAAAATATTTCAAGGCTGTCATTACTTTTAGTATTTCAGCCTTGTCTTACATTAAACAAGTGGATATATGTTACTAAATAACCCTACCATCGAACAGAACAAACTTAAACCTATAAAAGTACAGATGAGGTTTACAGAACTAAAAATACCAACCAATCTAGTGTAAATATGGAATAGGACTGCTGGCTTGCTCGTTCAGTTCTTCACACTTAGACCGATGATAAGTCCAATAACTGCCAGGATCACCAATACGATAATGAGGATAATGCACTTCTTCCGGCGAGCTTTAGACTGCACACATAAAAACAAAACGATAACTGTAGACAGCTATATCTAAAACAGAGCAGGAAGGTGCAAAGGGTACATAACTCCTAGTATATTTAGTCGACAGGGTAACAGAGGATATACTAGTATATTGGTATCTAACACGGGCCTTACAACACTAAAATATGATACCACATGCTCACGTAATGATAACATTCATAGGAGGAAGAAGGTGTGATATCTGTTCTGATAACATAACTTTTATAAGGTTATGTGTCTGTTTGCATTATTTTTCTGTTACATCTCATACTACTGGTGTCAAGAGAAGAAGAACAAGAAACCAGTGTGGTTTCTCTGGCTGCTCCGGCACGCGTGGCGCGGGGCGAGCCGACCTACCTGGTAATCCTTCGCCATGTGGAGTTGCTCAGCGCCCTGACTGACATGCACCTGGGCACTCTCCACGTTTGCCTCAATACTGTCTGCAAACAAGTATAACACAAATATACACCAACAGTACTAAAAAAAGAAACTACCGTAAAACCCCCATCAAAAGCCGATTTTTTGTTTTAAGGGATTTTTTTTTTAAATCAGCTAATAAATTGTTGACAAAGTCGGGGTCGGCTTATAAGCGGGCTTTTCAAAATTAATTTTTGATAAATCCCAAAATCAGTACGAATCTATAAGATACCAAAAAACAGAGATATAAAAATGTGAATCATTTAATAGTAGTACTTTGTCAGATCACATATGATATCTTATATTGGTACAAAAGTTCATTGAAACGTTCATATTCTATACTGAAAATTCTACAGGAAGTTGTGAGTGGGGTGGGGGGGGAAGCAGGACCCGAAATTGGGGGTCGACCAATAACCGGGGTTTTCCTAAAGTTGATATGCCCCCAGAATCAGCTTACAGCATTTTGCTGAAGTGGGAGGTCGGCTTATAATCGGGATCTTATAAGCGGAGTTTTACAGTAACAAGGCTTTGTTCTCCACGAGTTTGACGCGGAGTGATATGAACGAGGCAAAGCCAAATGAATATGAGAATGAGTTGGAGAATGATATATCATTTTAAAATCTAAATACGTTTAGATAAATATTTTTGGGCACCATTCTGTGCATTTGTCCTCTAAGTTTTAAAAATAATCTTTCATAGGTGATAAAATGATGGTGGTGGGTGGGTGGGGGGGGGGGGGGGCGGCGGGGTAGCACTTTGAAGAAGAGATAAACATTCTACTCCGGAACGCTATCTTTCGGAACTTTTTCCTCCGGAAAAGTAATAAACAGGGAAAAACTTAATAAATTTAGGGCACTACGTTCCATCAATTTAATAGATAAAAACTCGTGAAAAAGACTGAAAATACGGGGAGCACATTTGTTGTACTTACCAATAACTTCTCCTTGTTCGTGAACAAGCATTCCAAGATCCTTGAAAATCTGGTTTACGTCCACAATATCCGACTGTAAATATAAAATGATGATAAGAACTGGGTTTAACACACAAAACCAGACTCGTTCAATTAAAATCAAAGAAGTTTTATTGATGATAAACGGAGGAGATACAGTGAAATCAATGTGATGAGTAATTAACGAATCATGTACAAGGCTCAACATTTTGATTAATTAATTAATCATCGTCAGGAGTAAAAATAAAAATTAAGTAGAATTTATGTAACTTTGTAAATTCAATATATGACCAATGGTTCTTAATACATCAGATATTATTTGATGACCTGTAAAATGAAAAAAATTTTTTTTAACCAAATAACTTACTGCCCACAGAAATATGGGGTGCTTAATTTAGTTTTATCTTTACATATTTATATTTCGTACCTTTCAAAACATCTATACATTGAGCATGTCTCTTGCAGCAATAATATCAAGTTAGTAACAATTAATATCATGTTAGACCCTAATTATTTCCTCCTAACATTTCTTAGAATGAGATATATCAAAATAGACATGAACACCATTACCATTGAAATTACTGCAGATATTCAACGGGATTTACATGAAACGAAAAGAAAAAAAAGAACTTTTATCTTACCTCAAGTTTACGTATGTCTTGTTCCCGCTGTTGAATGAGCTGGATATCGACATCTTGTTCCATTTGCACTTGAGTCTGGGTAGGGCTGAACATAAAGTCACACAATTAACATAGCACTTCATAAATGTTACATGGATAGGATATACATGTACAGAGAAATAAAACATGTATACTATGTAAACTCAGGAATCAATCTCAAACCAATGTAATAAGATGATAACGTGGTAAGGAATCATTCAAATATCTGAAGTATTAAGATATGATTGGGGTTTTGTTTGACAGGCTCGTTCTGCGGACGTTCACTATAGGCCACGCAACAAATATTTTCATAAATTAGACTGTAAAAAAGAAACAGATTTGCAAAAGGTAGAATATTAAACTAGAAATAACCGGCTTTATTTTTACATATATTTCGAATTTATTTAGATAATTTACCTGTTTTCATTCTTGAAATATATTTTATAATACGTGATTTTTATAATATCACTAAAGATTCTATAGAATTACATGTGGAAGCAAAATCTAAACCAAGTTTAGTTAAGTAGAGGTTTCTTTTACAATCATTTTGGTGTCTTAACTTTTGCTGCACTCATAGCAGAAGTCAAAATGGACTGTTTTGTTATCAAAATAGAAAAGTAGGAAAAAGCTCCTTTTTGTAATATCTGCCATATGTCAAAGCAACGAAAGTCCCTAATATGCTTTCCTGGCCCATAGCATATACAGAATAGAGAGACTGAAGTCACTATTGCATGAGAATGTTCTACTCACCTGTCTAGACCAACGAGTTGATCATCGCTACGCTTGTCTTCTCCAAAAGGATCCTAAAAGAACATTAACAATAACTTGACCTGTTTTCTTCATATACATTGTATTTAGTTACAGTTCCAGAGGCTCTCATCCTTTAATGATGATAAGGAAACAGAATATAATTTTTTTTTCTGTTTTTACTATGACTTGTTTCAGCCACGTTTTTAATTCAGTAATCAAAATATTTAATATCACTAGGGGTGGTGTTATGTGAATAGCTGCCTCACTCACTGACCAATTACCCCCACAGTCCCTATATGGAACCCTAACACAATATATCAATTAGATAATCCATCAGTCGTTTTTATATAAAAGAAAACAACATGTGAGATGAGATACGAATGAGGTAAGCGATAAAAAGTTGACGGATTTATGGGGGCCATCCATAAAGTCCAAAATTTCTGAAAAAGGTTTACCCCCAACCCAACCCCTCTCAATCTTTATGCATTACACAGAATTTTTAAAATGTATTACCCCTCGACCCCAATCACAAACAGTTGAAATATTTTCCATGTAGAATTTATTGCCTAAAAAAACTAAGAAAACAGGGAAAACACATTGTTGTTGACCATGGAATGGATCTGGGGCATGTGGGGGAGTCTGGAAAGACACTGTTTATTGGTGTCACTAAGGCTCAATTTATACTACCTTTGTTTTATGATTTCGGTTGGAGCTTTTGAAGAAAAAATCCAACAAAACTATCTTTGTGTTACACAAAAAAAAAAAGGTTTCCAAAACGGGAAATGAAAACAAGGATTCCCTTGTAAAAGTGGAAAACTTCCATCTCTGAGTATTGTTGTAAAAATACAAGAGAAAAATTCATCCCAATAACACAACGACCATTTTATGTGAACCTGAATGTGTCAATAAAAGTTGATTTTTTTTTAAAACAAAAAAAAAACATGCTTATAACCCTGAATGTACCTGAAGGTAGCCGGACGAAGCCCTCGCCCGCGCAACGCTCGCCTTCTCCTTCTCGGCTGCTGTGCGCTGAGCTCCTTGGAAATTGTTCAACGCCGTTGTGAACTCGTTCATTAAACGTTCTTTCTGCATTTTACGTTGACGCTGCAAAGTAAGAAAAACGTAGACGTGTAGCCCAGTGCAAATAACAAGCCAGACGTGTGTGAAAACATGTGTAATCAACCCTTTAACAGCCGCACATCATTCACCCATGGACAGTGTATCTCTAATTGTAAGTCAATTGCGTTGTCTGTATGGCCGGCCTCTGAATACACATTTTTTTTAATACAAATTCAGGAGGAAAAAGTAATGGACCATATTGTACACATCTATCAACCCATAAGTAATCATAATTATGTTACTACAGTGTCAATGTTTTACTGTTCTTAAGATATACTTCCTGACTATATAAGTCCTGTAGGTACACCTTATGAAGGCAAATCTGTCGAAAGGTTGTATCAAAACTATAAATATGTTATATTCCAACTAAAATCATAAATTAAAAAAGTTTGTTTTTTAATTAAAAATTTAAAACTTTAAGTGATTCATAATTTTTTTTCTGAAGTTTCTGATATTTTACTGAATTACTGGTAGCTCTCAGCCAAAAACAGTACGTAATTATTATAATTCTCCGATAATTTGTTGAAAAATTATAAAGCAACCAAAAAAACATTGTTCAGTCGTACCCCCCGGATGCCATATGGCATCCTTCGGCCTTATCCACGGCAGTGCCATATGGCATTGCCCTGTCATGAAGGGCTAAACCCGACCTATTGGATTACTGTTACGGTTTCGAGGATTTTCTTTAAAAAAGTGTTTTCTTTAAAAAAAGGTATTCATGGCATGAGTTAATGATAGAATCGGCTAATAATGTAGTGCATTAAAAGCGGACCAATCTTAGCCAAACAATACTCAATCCTACTTCTCTTGGTCAACTTAACTTTTGGTTAACGCAGAGATAGGTTTTCTGCTTCTATACAGACACAGGATAAAGTATAAAAGATTATAGAATGAACTCACTTGTTCTGACTGGTTCGATGTTTGTGTGTGTCGCGTCAGGTCCCGCAAATAATTTGTTGTTTCTTTAGCAACCTGGTTTGTATAGTGCTGTACTTGGTGCCTGTTAGAAAGAAAAACACAGGCGTGTAACCAACGGCTTCATTTATTTGTTGATATTGTAACGCCATTATGTCAATGTTCTATCAGAAAACCTGGATGCATGTAAAGTATATACCATACAGTTCAGTTGTGGGTAAGGCTGACCACCAAAAGATCTGTTGTTATTTCACCACTAATAAACCGTATTATATTAAGACCTTCCTGCTGTTGTAAAACCCAAACCCCTTATTATCACATCTTTATCACTTTGGATCTGGAGAGTTGCGTAGGACATGGTAGTCAATATAATAACCTAAAAAAAAAGGGGGGGGGGGAAGCGCATGCATTATCTTCCCCAAATTCAACCACCTTGCTATAGAAACATTGTCATTCCTCGGCAAGAGTTCAGATACCGACTCCACATACGAGATGTTAAAAGAACAGCCCCAATTCATTCAGGGAAAAGAGGACCATTAGTGGCTCTTAACAACAGCCTACCACGGGTCCGGGCTTCATTAAACTTTAATATGAACACAAAATAATGCAAAGTACAATGATCTATGATGTAAAAAGGATACACAAGGCCGATAACTATAGGACCTCAGAAATTTAAAACCAGGAGTGGGTGCAGTTAACAATGCATTTTTTCTTCTTTTTTTCGGCTTGCCATCGAGGGGTTTTAGTCTTGTTTCACGATATATATAACGGCTGAAAACAGTGGTTGTCCCTGAACTACAGTGGCGCTATCTTTCAAATAGCGGAACTAGTAACCACTCTGTGCCTTATATGAATGGATCTCATTTATGTTCGACTTGAATTGCCTGCAGTTTGAAGGGCAATATCGTGGGGCAGCAGGGGGTCACTCAGAAGGTCCGATTAGATTATTTCTATGGTACTTTTATGTATACTCTTATAACATGGCTACAATCAAAAATTATTGTATAGTGCAAGCCAGTTCCTCAGGAGGACAATACCCCTACTTGTGGTTTTATATTGTACCTTTCTTTTACTGTCATCACTATTCTCCAAGCTGTATGTAAAACAGTCTGAGTCAATGAACATATTATTATCAAAGGTCTTGGAGGGGTCTCCTATTAACCGTTTCACTATGCTGTATAGCACCAAATACACACCCTGAAATATACCACTGCAGTACCATTTTCACCCCTTTTGCACTTTTCACAATATCCACAGTGACATCATTATTTAACACTTCCATGGTAATCAAAGATGATTAAGATGTTATATAATAGTAATGATATTAATTTTGATATAGTTTTACATAGGTTGGAAAAAATTTATCAAAATACTCGAATTACTCCATTGAAAAATAGCAATTACTCAAATTTTGGAGATGCCAAGGTATCATGGCATACTACCCTCAGGAATGCCTCCTGACAACACCATGTATTATTTTTTTTTTGTTTTTTTTTTGGATAATGTTTATTCTGGAGTTGAACTACTAGGACTGGAACGTCCTATTTTCGGTAGGCTCCAGGGCCATTTATGTTTGCCTTAATTGATCTATGAAGTATAATAATAATAATAACTATGTACATCTAGGAGATTTCTAGTTCACATTTAACAGATATTAATACTATCATTTGTTTTCTAATATTGACATGTCAATGGTATATACAATGATATTCTTCATCAGTTTCTTAAATGTGGGTAGGGTCTGGGTTGGAGTATCGTATAGATTATCTCAATGTAGATCGTTATGATAACTCGATTTTCAGTATTTTACTGTCTAGTATGTTAGTTGTCTGGCAAGTAGACGTGCTTTGTTTTCTTCCTTAAATAATTTATAGTTGTCTATTAATCTCATTTCTGTGGGAAGTATGTTCCATAGCTTTGCTGATTTGTATAATTCACTACGTCTGTAGGTCTCAGTTTTGAAGGCTTTCTGCGTTAGTGTTGGTGCAGTGTTTGTTCTAGTGTTGACTATGCTTAGTGCATTTTTATATGCTTCTAGTCGACTTCGTTTGTAGGCTACGTTCATGCCGGGGAATGCTTCCAGGCAAACCCCAGAGAGGTCTCCGCACTGACTGCCCCTACCGTACCCTCGGCACTGGAGGCCTGAGTAATACACAGGGATGCCAGTGAGGTTTTAAAAAATACTCGGAAATGTCCATAGCCTTTTAAATTTCAAAATAAGGTCATTAAGACTTGGGCAAGTCTATGCAAATGACCTCCTTATGGTCAGTGGCGCCAGTGTGTGTATGAGTGCTAGTCCAGCACTGAGTGCAGCATATACATACACCCTCATGGCACTCCCGGATTCCAGGTGCTCCTGTACGTCTATGGCAGTTAACAAGGCAGTTAGGGTACTCTCCGGGAGACTCCCGGACACTACAAGGCCCTCGGGGACCACTGGACGGGGTGAGCCCGGGTGGTCGGAGCAGTACCGGGGCGGGGCGGCCGGCCGGCACTCCGGGGTCGGCCACGGGTGCTTCCGCTGCTTCCGACCCCAGTCTCAGTCACACTTCATGTTTTTTTAGTTGTGGGAAAACCTGGAATACCGGAGATTCCCGGAAAACTGGCATCCCTGAATACATGAGTTACCACTCAGCGCGCCCAGCAGCGCCTTGTTTAGTTAAGGCCGTCGCAATGTCAAACAGTCCTCATTCTAGCCTCACACTATGTGATAGGACGCTATCACACCTAGAGTAGGAAAGGACAGTGTGATCGCAGGGCCGTTGTCTTTTGCAAGATATGACTGCTGGGACACAATTAAATGCTGTAAGATCGAGCATGGATTGTCTCGTTGATATCTATCTCGGTTTTCATAAAGATAAAGATGGGTACATGATAACCTGACAGCCAAATGCAGCGATCGTGTTTCTAAACGCCCATAAGCGTATTACCCCCATAAACTCAGTCATCTAATGCTAAAGAATACGTTGCTAGGTATGTGTTTGGCCGAATGCATTGCGTAACCATGGAGATACGACGCATATAGAAGGGTCTATTGGCGACTTGTGCTAACAAAGTGTTTCTCTGTTAAATTTGATAGAGTCATCTTCGTTGGATTTCACAACAGAATATTGCACTCTCAAGATTCTAAATCAATGCTGGTAAAGGGAAGCACTTATGTGGAGATATGCCTAGTTCACTGGAAAAATTATTTTACTATATACTAAAATATGGACCACCTTGCCATATATGTTTATTAACATATCGGTTGTTAAAAATTAAATTAATGATTTTTTTTAAATTTTGGGTATATAGTAAATATATAACGTCCAACCATGCTTGTACAAGTCACAGAACTCAATGATAATTTACGGTTTGTACGGAACTCGGCATAAATGCCTCGGTCCGTACAAACCGTAAATTACTATCTCGTTCTGTGACTTGTACAGCATGGTCAGGATGTTCTATATAAATACTGCAATTGGTATTTGTTACGGCCTACGACTTGGCACCAACTAGCGTTGAATTGTATAGGACGTGGTCGATATCAGACATAGCGGTAAAGACATCTATTTATGGGACTAAGTAGAGAAAGAAATATCAAAATTTTGCTTTTTAATCCAGGTCATTTAGAAAGGGGAAAAGATAAGAGAGGTGATGGATCTTTGCACCTACTTAATAGAACCAACGTACATTTTTACAACAGGCAAATAGGATAAACCTGTAATGCTGAATGTAGGCCCAAGTAGCAAGAAATATCCCATATGCTAACATTAGAGGCCATAGAATTTGTCATTATCACAGGTATTTAACTTGGATGACACTTCAAAGTGGACCTTCTCCTGATAAGGTACCTTATCTGATAAGTGCCATATCTTCAAACCAACTAAGTTTTTGTCCTGAAGAGGATAAATACATGACCAAAATATTGACTGAAATCCAACCTGTTACACTGTATTACGCTCAAACTTATAAAATAAACGATGTAAAATCGACATTCAATGAGTTGTGACGTTATTTGTTTTTACTTATTTCAGTAAGAGTTTGCCAACATGTTTTGGAACATCTCTTAACACCTATTCTGATCGATGATACATAAAACAGTGACTCATGCGTCAGTGTCGCTACCGATGCAGTTATAAGTAACACGGATGCACCAAACATTATGTTTTTCAACAAAGAAATCCGTTGAATTACCCAGAAAGGAATTAAACTCCTATTCTTTCCTGAAGGGAATATGTCAGCTACACCATGTTCAGATTATACCACGGGTTTAATGCATTGATCTGATGGTATTATGCATGGACTACCTGATCAAACTTAGGCAGAAATGGGAAACAATATTCCATTATTTAACTAGATATTTGATTGACCTAAGTTTACGTAAATGGGACTTACAGTTTATCTCGGAGTTGTGGTGTGTCCTGACTGGTACCAATCTGGTTGACCATCCTTTGCATCTGGGCAACTGGAGGAAAAGATAACACCAAGGACTTCTTTACACATACAGTAGACTCCACTCCGACAATCTCACTAATGGCACTGACCCTAAATGTCCGTAATAAAGAGGTTACCGACATTTAGGGCCAGTCCCAAAACTTTTCCTTCTATCTTATATCCACAAACTGTTCAGTTATTCGACCACCTCCCTAATTAACGACCACCTTTTTCAAGACCCAAATGTTAAACTTGATTGTCTGAGGTTTTTTAATTTATCACTTTATAGCTTGTATGAAGAGGTGACAGAAACAGACATTATTCTGTGTCTTAATCTTAAGTGTATTATTCAGCCCTCAATCTGTCAGAACCTATGTACAGTACCGTATACATTGTCTAGGACGGTCATGTGCACTCTCGGTAACGCGACCATTTTGGTGCAGTCCCCGGAAAATAATGACTAATAATAGACATTTAATGAGTAAAATATCGTAGGTAATGAAATACTTGCCATTCTGTTGGACCTTATGAATATTATTGCCAATAGCCTGACTCAATCGTACGAACTCGTTTGAACTGTCACGACCTGAAACAAAGAAACATTACATAACTATATTTCATTTACCAATTACACGTACTCAAAGAATGTGTGGTAAACACAATATTTCCCACAACATTTATAAAATTAAGGTCTCGTTCGTATCTGAAGACAGTAAGATTGATCTAAATGCAACAGGAACCTGAGTTCAGAGTATAATGAAGGAATAACATAAAAATTCAGAAGTGAAAATCACAAAAAAATAATATAAAAATATTTAATGAATAAATAAAAAACACGTCGCAATATCTGCTGCAGAATGACCCCTATACTAAAAAACATAATTGTTAAGTCTAGTAGTTTGAAGTCAACCACTTAAATACTAGACTTCGTTAGCCTACGTGTGTAGGACAGATTCTTTATAAATTACTCAAACGAGTATAGATAATCTCTCACACTTACCTGGTCCACCCTGTTGGGTCTGGTAAGATCCATATGTGTTGTCTCTGTCCCCATACGAGGAACCAAAGCTACCTCTGTTTGCCATGTTTGCCATCTTTTTAACTCAGTGTATACTTCTCTTATATATTGACGACTGAATCATACACTGTACGTGTTACCATTAATCGAGGTCTGAAATCAAAATAATAATGCATAAAAATAAGATCACATGTCATGGATACGCGTCTTTTTTTTCAAATCAAATCCTGAAAAACTGAGTTCAAAACATATGATATACAGAAACATCATTGACAGGAACATCAGCACTTGTTTTGTTGAAAGATTCTAAATATAGTTACAAGCAATGATCCTATCTCAATAGCGCGGAACACTTGTACTCGGAACGGATGTACTTGTAAATATATACACTATAATAATAATACAGCAAACATAACATTTTTTCAATGGTGCGATGTGGTATTATTACAGGCTGATATAGGTTAACCCTTATGAAATACGAATATATGCAATACTATTGCCTTGTCTCTCAACTGAAACGAAATGTTGATATACCTATTCCTGGAGATTATCAATCTGTGGTGGTCTGACCAACCTATCTTGGACTTGGGCTAAGTTTAACAGCCTATCATCATCATTTAGTAGAAGTGACGTCCGTGTTAGGTATGTAGCAATACGTCATGAATCCAAATCCACACACATACCAGTTCAAGGCAAGAGTGTTACATTGCTACTGTTACTGTTAGTAATTACAGGCCACAAGATAATTAGTCATTATCATCTTTAAGTTTAAGTTTAACATAGACTCATTTTGATTGTTGTTGTTGTTGTTCCCTATGACAAGTATCTTACTTATGGGTAGACATATTTGCTTATAAAGATGAATGTTGACTTTCCTATACATTCCTATTATCCCATATAATAGTCTAATGTGCAAATTGTGGGTGTCAATGACTATTTGCAGCCGACTAATTATAGGTATGAAATCAGTGTGTCTTCAAATGTGTCACTATCGCAGTGTCGGTGTCACTGAGTTTCGCTGTGCTATGCTCACCTGCAGTGGGTGTGGGTAACTGATTTATGGCGTCTGTCGTGAAGAATTTGCCTATTATGCAGACGATTTTGATTTGCATAGGGACACCATAGTCTCGTCTGGAATTGCATTCACCGAACTCAAATGCAGCTCTTCCGGTATCATGTGATTACACTTGTGTATTTGGTCTTACGTCTGTGTACGGATGGAACCGATCGATGATCGAAGGTGAAGAAAATTCCTTGGTAATGTTTCTAATGTCAATTTTAAGAACTCAAATTATAAAAGCCCACATGTGTTGGTCGAAGTCTGTTGAAAATGAAATAAAGGACTTGAAGGAATGATATAAATAACTAGATTTAGCTAAATATGGAGTACTATTTACGCCTCCGTAATATTTGGACACTCCTACCTTTCTTGGCCACCATGACAGTTTCGAGACTGTGACGTCACCTTGTACAGTAAAACAGTATA
This sequence comes from Alentia gelatinosa, assembly GCA_950022655.1. Lineage (NCBI taxonomy): Eukaryota > Metazoa > Annelida > Polychaeta > Phyllodocida > Polynoidae > Alentia > Alentia gelatinosa. The sequence continues at coordinate 108,731,940 of OX465579.1, forward strand.
TTTAGTTTCGTAAAACAATATAGATACATGACAAGCGTTAAATTGACCAAATCAAATCAAATAAGTGATGTTATATTGCTTTATATGGTATTCGGACATTTCCATCTTCTGCAACTGATCCATTACATAGCAATTTGTGACAGGTGCCGTAGTTTTGCCAACTTCCGCCAGGTGAATATAAATTTTATCATAACCTAGCGGCGGTCGGTAAAACTAAGATTCAGTTTTTGTGGGACTCTGCGCACTTCCACACTGCTTCGGGTCACTACAGCACGGTAATTCAGTCAGGACGTCAGGTTGTATATTATGATAATTATTTAATATAAAAAGGTACCAATAGGTGAGCAATTACCAATTGGAAAGTATCCTACGGTCAGCTGATAATAAAATACTTCATTCATTTTACATGTATGTGGTTATCCGTCAAATTGTATGCACATATACATATAGGGTGTTAGCGTTCAAGACTGAATGATAATGTCCTCTATATTTGAATCAGACTAGAAGAAAAGTCTAAAATGAGTTCTTTTCCGTGTTGGCCTTTTTGAATCAGTTGTGTATCTTTTAATTTAGCTATTGATTCATTTATTTTCAGGTGACCTTTGTTATTTACTAGATGATGATTTATTATTACTTGTACTTGATAAAGCTTCCATATAATAATCATTGTTTCTTTATACTTTTACTATAGGAGTACATGTAATAGGAAATTCAGCACTATGTGCCCAGTATAAATCTGAAAACCCGGCTTAAGGGCGCACTTGGCTCGGAACGGAGAGTGTCCCCTTAAGGGGGGTTTTACTGTACATACAAAAATCCTTTGTTCTAAGTATCATACTTGTTCTCCATCAGTGCCTCATAAGAAAATTAGCATTAATTTATTTCTGGACCCGATTGAGGAAAATTAGAATTGGTCATTTATTTAATGGACGTTACACAGAAATCCCACGCCCCTCTTCCAGAACCCAGTTGAATCCAATTTTTCCTATAGCCAAGACTAACCTTTGTGAATAAACGGGGCCTAGCAATAGTGTAACCTTCTCCCATCGCTTTGCGACCACGACAGAGAGAACAGGGTAGTTTTATTTCGAACCATGACGCACTTCGAAGCCTCAATGAATTGAAAAAATATATGCACACATGACGATAACCTTTTGTGTCAAGTGGTTTTCAGTCGATTTTCAAGGAATTGCCTTTTGACCCACTCCAAACTCCAAAATGACATTTTCTTGTGGAATGATCCATCTACATATTTAAAGCAATTCTTACTTTTCGTGAGTTCCACTGGTCTGACTACACGGCCACAAAAAACTCGTGTATGATTACGGAAATAGACTAATAGAGACAAAATATAGTAAAACCCTGTCCAGGATTAGATACTTCTTAAAGTATACATCTTGAAATAATTTGATGACGCATCAACAAGAGCGGAAGGGCGAATCAAAGGTTTGGACCTAAAAACATCGTGATCTTTTATTCTCCATAGTATAGTTACTCACTGAAATAAAACAGAAAACATGAACCACACACCATGAACTATTCTTTCCATTGTGAACTTTATTTCATATCCAGTAATCATTGAAGTATTTACAATCCATTTACAATATGATTAAGATCAAAGTATTTAAAAAAATATAAAAGATTAGAGGTCATTTGATACCATTATTAACGAATTGAACAAACATATTTGTTAGTTTCTCCATGTTATCTATAGGATGCGCTTTTGTAAAGCTGATGAACTGTCTCCTTAAACGTTGTAGCTCTGCCACTGTCAGCGTTCTTGTTAACTCGATCTGTCAAAGGATGAGACATTTCATTTTATATATAACGTCTAAAAAGAAACACGTATTATTGGTAGCTCTATCGGATATCTTTAAAGTATTTTCTTTATCGATTGTAGTAATAGTACATTTTGTTGTAAATAGAGTTTTGGACAGGATGATATTGTGTTGATTAAGATATTTTCCTTTAAGATCTAACAAAGGTGTCTGGATGTACCACTGACTAACGAAGTGATCTAAAGTAATGATTCCACCAACATACAAGACATAGCGAGATTAGTCATGGTTTGGTTGTCTTGCTAGATCTTGCTAGGTTTTGACTAACTATATATTTGCCACGATGCATCGGTCAAGCACCTGTGCCATGTTCTTGTCACACTAGATTGCGGTATACTGCGATATGTCAGCAATAGGTGTTGCGGTGGTGGAACACCAAAATATACAAATGACATTGCGAAAAAGTACACATATCGTCGCTCATGACATATTGTGACAAAGGTGGTAAAACATATCGTGGCACTGTAAGATATAACAAGATATACCACAGCAAATCCATTGTGTTGGTGGAACCAGCACTTTAGACTATGCTATATGTAAGTTCTATGATTACAACATAGCTATCAAATAACACCAGATTAACAGCAATTTGATCCAGTTTAATATGCAGCTCAATACATTTTACTGTAGAAAAAAAGAGTAGATGACAAAATGAGTATACTATACATTTTTTTCAGGTTCTTTTGCAAGTCGAATTTGATAAGGCAATCCATAGCTCTCACCTTTTCTTCCGTACCAGGGATTGAGATTTTATCACCGGGAACGCTGGTCTTCTGGGCGTCCATTATAACCTGTTCAAATTAAAACTTGTATTTAAGACTTGTGTAATGATGTCCCCATATTAAATGTATGGTTTCTATTCCACGGATCAAATATATAACATACTTCAGGCATTATACTTATACAGATAAGAGAATGTAATATATTCATTTAGATAGAAAACATTTACTAACTGCACCTATCCCACAAAACTATTTGTTTTATATCATCTAGAATTCATTTACAAAACACCTCTGTATCAGGCTCCAATGGAAAAATATGAAACAAATACTTACGGATACGGTTGTTTTTGTGATCTTATCCAATTCATGCAAAAAGTTTGTTGCAGATAATGGTTGCTGTAATATATAAGAATAATATAACATGAGAAACTATAAAATATCCCAGAAACATATAAAACCATGTGTTAAAAGCCCAATAAAAAGACATACTAGGCTTACTACAGTGATGGGATTAATGAAGTCAGGGATGTCAGCAGCCCTTGAGGAAAATCCCTGAAATTATTTGCTGGGACAACCCCCCTCCCCCACCAGACTACAATGCTTACTGGGAACTCAAAAACGATGGAAAAAAACAAAACGATGATCCCCTGGTGATTAGAACTGGTACTACAGTCTCTGATCTCTAAGCAGAGCCCTACCATCCATGTCCTATTGATTTTAAACCAAATATGTGCATGGGAGATTGTAGTATTAAGCTGGTTTGTTTGTTTGTTTGTTTGTTTGTTTGGGTAGTTTAACGTCCAATTTGTTCAATTAGATTTACTTTGGTTTTATTAAGCTGGTTCCTGGTATTAGCTATGCATTCCAAGTCCTTTGTATGGTAACAATGCAAGGGTTTCAGGGATTTTAATTCATGCATTATCAATGGGAAGCTTCTCAGGGAAAACCCTAAAAATCATGGAAGTATTATTGCACATATTTAAAGGGAAATCGGGTATATGGGTTTCCTGAAATAATATGGGGTTGCGTACACAGGTTCTGTTGAGGTTTCTGAGTAGTGAGGACAATATTTCTGTGTTTTAGAAAAACCCTGATTTCAGAGATTTCCCTGAACTCTGACATCCTTGAATCTTCCACATCTATAGTACAAGACTTACAAAAATATCGTAATTAACTGAAATATTACTTATACATGATAGATTATATTATCCCGAATACCACTCACATCAACGCGTTTTATTTCAATCCTTAATACATCCAACATTATGTCAGTTGGTCGACATTCAGTTTTGTAGGCATGACCTTGGGAAATAATTTCAATGACTTCTGTGATTTCAATTCACGGTACTCACGCATACGGTTGATTTATTTGGTGGGGGAGCTTGACGTCCAAATAGTGCGTCTACAATTTGAACAAATGGCAACTCCTCTTCCCCGTGCGCCAGGAAAAGGGGAGAATCCCAGCGATTCTTCGATTCGGGAGCTTCAAACCTCATCTCCAGTCCCTCCAGCCTAATGTGTGCATAGAATTATCAATATAAAACACGTTTAAACATATGAAATATGAACATGAAAATATACAATCCATTACGCATGAATTTAATGTCAGGTACAAATTTAATATTTTGCTATACAGTCTACTCTGTTTATATCGGACACAGATATTAAATCCAAGACGATTATAATTTAACACAGTAAATAACATTAGGAATTCAGAACTTGTCTTTTCTTTTCAAATGTTTGTGCCCCATGCATCTAATTCCACACACTAGAGGTGTGGAAAGAAGTTGCCTCTGAACATAATTTACCATCGACTGTGGTAGAGCGTTTTCGCCATATAGAAATACATGTATTATTGTATATTTGTGGCTGCATGTCCTACGTATACTGCCCACTCCTACCCATGTCATATTCAACGCCATACAACACAAACGTGGTGATCGAGGTATTTACTATATACCCATGCCGTATATACTGTAAAGATGCACTGTTTTACCATATAACGTAAAAATACCATACGGAACACTGTTCCGTACGGCAAAATACAGAACACTGTGTTCCGTACGGCAAAATACAGTACGCCATCGTGGAGGATCGCCTGGAAACGGGTGAACGATTGTCATGTCTTAAAATATACTTGAATAAAAAAAACAATAAAAAAAAAACACTTCCCATAAGCATTGACTAAAATATTAATTGTTAGGCTAAATTGAATTAATAATTTTTTTTTTTATCAATTTCGGGTATATAGTAAATACAAGGATTATAAGTTGGCATGGCATTGCCATGATTTCGGTTTCAACAAATAATGTATACATATTTTAAGAAATAAAAAAGATTATTAAACAGGCCCCTGATGCCATCCAACGAGTCTGGTCAGATGTGGTCCGCACCCGGGTCAGTAGTCTATTTTTATATATTGCAACAGGCTTCCACCTCTCTCCCTCCCTCCCTCCCTGGCGGGTAGGTATTCATTGAACCGCAACGGGTGTGCTTGTGACCTATTTGACCTAGGCCCTGTTTCATAAGCAGCGCTTGTAATAATGTAATAAGCTTCTTCACTTAACAAATGATGTATTTAATCTATGAAATGCCATCTCGTTTGGAGGCATGGTTAGTGTTCCTGAATGAATGAATGTATGACATTGAATGCAATAAAAGACTTATAAAAAAAAAAAATTAAAAAAAAACCGCTTATGAAACAGGGCCCTGATTCCATCCAACGCGTCTGGTATCGGCGCCCACGGGATCCACCCGCTAGGGAGGGAGGGAGGGAGGGAGGGAGGGAGGTGGAAGCCTGTTGCAATATATATAAATACACTGAACTGCAACGGGTGCCTATACAATATATAAAAATACACTGCTGTCGCTGCCCGGGCCCGGTATCGGCGGTATCGAAGCTGTAATTATTCAGAATACATTACTGTAATGTATTATAATGTAAGCCGCAAAAACTGTTCCCCGTCTACCCTAATATATTTCGGTCTTGACCTACAGGTCAAACCGAAATAATAAAACGACCTACCATGATTGTACAAGCCACAAAACTCGATAACAATTTTCAGTTTGTACGAAACTTGGCGTAAACGCCTCGTTCCGTATAAACCCTAAATTGTCATCTCGTTTTGTAGCTTGTACAGCATGGTCAGGACGTTCTATATAAGGGGGGCGGGACAACTGACCAAAATCTCAACTGACACAAGACAAGTGACATACGTAAAAACAGTGTGTCAGTTGTCTCACTGGTCAGTTGTCTCACCCATGTGTCAGTCTTTTTATATGGCAAAATCTAAAGCAAACAAGCGTAATAAGATTATGAAAGTTGGTGAATATGCATGCCATACATATAGAAATTATATCCTCAAATATCTTTTAATTTGATTATGTTTTTCTATCTGAAAAATCCAATTTTGTGATCAAAAGTTATCGAAGTTTGAATGATACACCGGCGCCCAGGGCGGCCTTGTATACATCGGACACATCTTAGGTCATAACTGTGAATATTTAGCGTATAAACACCAGATAACGACTAATAGATAGCTGGATACATGTGTGAAACTGTAAATAATTTTACATTTTGATATATGAAACATAAAATGTGAATTTCCCGTTTTTAGTTGGGGAGTTTCCCGCGAGCGCGACATTGTGTCAGTTGTCTCAGCCGGTGTGTCAGTTGTCCGACATCGGAGTGTGTCAGTTGAGATTTCGGTCAGTTGTCTGACGTTCTATATAAGTATGTGGCATACAGGTTAAGTACGGCGGCAACACCCAACTAATCGTCCAAAGGCGAGGGTACAAAATTGCTATTTTGAGGCATATAATAATACAAAAACAGGTATACCGTGTCTATGTATGATAAATACTTGGTAAAATTGACGGTTAGATGAATTTATGCAAATTTTACCGCGTATTTACCACGTACAGGTACAGTAACCCTGTTTCCATATAATAAGTGCATGTAGAAAAGATTCCCACAATAACTCACACATCCTGGGTGTACTGCTCCGCTGGCTCTCTTTTTGCATTCCTATCCTTTATAGTTTCAAGACTGGCACAGCAATACACCTATAAAAGGAAAATCATTATTTTCATGTCATCTATATGAGCAGAAAGGAGCCACATTTATCATTAGATGTCATAAGTTGCTCTACAGTAGTGTGACCATCAGTACATATAATATGTTATCCCACCCCTAATATAAAATCCCATAGGCTAAACATTGAGATTCCGTATGCCACGCTGACTGGCATACAGAGTTTTATATGCCACTAGTGGCATACAGAAATATTATCACATAATATTCCAAAATCGAGGAGACAGGGTAGGATAAAATCAAAACCTGATTCGTTTTAATCTTGGCCACCGCATGCCACTCCTGGAGTTTTGACTCCGGACTTCACTCAGCTTCGCCTCATGAAGTCACTTTGCCAAACTCCAGTCATGGCATATGGTGGCTAAGATTAAAACTCATCCAGTTTTACAATAGTCCTACTAGTTTTGGCGGTCTGCCTTTATCAGGGACGAGGTTGACAAATACACATATGAAATGTTTCATAATTGTCTGGATCATTTTCTATAAATAACAATGTGATTATAGCATCAGCCAATAAGGAGTAACATCACTGAGCCGATGTAACAATACATTAACTGTACTAACGAGCCAAATCAACATAGATAGAGAGTTTACCTACCACGCATTGGGGTGTCTGCGCTGACTTTGTAACACAGTACAACTCATACCTAAAACCTGCAAAAGAAAAACCGAATCTATATTTTAGTGTTTTGCTTTGATCAGCAGTGCCTTCGTTGACAGGTCCTTCTAGACGTCGATAATCGTAAAATATAATATTGAATATTATCCAAAAAGCAAGCATCCATTACTCAAATTCTTGTATTTTATGCCCTGAAGAAGAGTCGTTGCTGACTCGAAACGTCGGCCAGGTATTATAATACAAAAGTCCACATGGGACTATAAAACCTTTTAGTCTTATAGTTCTTCTTTGGATTACTCAAAATTTTGTGTATACATACTAATATAGGAAATATATTCACGTTTGGGTTCACTGTCATAATTGTAAACGTGTAGTTATTTTGCTTTCATTGATCAGCCATGGATTTCCGAAGTGAAGATGAATTTGGAATGTTTATATTGTACTTTGCTGTGAGTAAAATAACACCTTCGCATGAAAAAAATGTTATTTGTTTTTCTGCCTCCACTTAATGCCACAAGACAAACATAATAAAAACAACTAAGATAAGCGATCGATTGCCGTCATCCAAAAAGCAATAATAATACAACGCTGTGTGTTTTTACGATGAACTATGATAAGATAAGCTGTCGTCATATACCTATGCTGATATCGCCTACCTTTACTTTTAAACCTCTGCTGCCTAAAGGCTATAAGACAGCGACACACCAATTGTTTCCGACCACACTTTTGCCTGACGGATCCGTCGGGTTGGTCAGAATCGTGTCGCTGTATGCATTTCACAGACCCTATTATAATCGGGTCTGGCATTATTAGCATGGGAGTAATGACAGACTCTGCCCGACCATCATCTTCACTGCTCACTTCACCGACTGCTCCCAATTCTGAGTAGGCCGTTTAAATACTGATGATGTGTATTACCCCCCCCCCCCCCCCCCCAATTCCATATACAAGTATTCGAGTTGTTTCTACTCTAGTATGAATAACTGGAATGAACTTCCAATAGAAATCCAAGAGGGTAGTCTCTTTTGTTTCAAGAAACATCTGAAATATTTTGATAAGTACAACTGATCCAGATTGTTGGCTTTGGCTAAATCGAATATGCTGTTATTAGAGAATTATCCTACCCCTAATAAAAAACTCCATAGGCTTAACATTAGCTGACTGTATTTGGTCTACGGTGCAGGAAAATGAAATTTATCGCTCTAGTGGGATACAGTTATCAAATGACGTCGTTTGAAAAGCGACCAATGATTATCACTGATTATAGGTGAGTTTTATGTTATTTCTCGATTTGATGAAGTAATTTAGAGGGGGTAGGATAAATTCTAAACCAAACTCAAGTTAGTCTTGTTGTTTATCACACTCCGGCAATGTCTGCTCCTCACTGCACTCAGCTTCGCCTCGAGCAGTAATACACAACATTGCTGTCGTGCGATAAACATCAACACGACTAACTCTCGTTTGGTTTCTCCTAATTATCGGGGAGCTTAGATACCCTCATCCTTACCATTTTTACTCATTACTTCCTCATCATCTTGTACATATTTATTTAAAGAAAGAAACTATTTGCTGTACTGAGAAAATGTTCATCGGCAGGCATCATTGAGACATTGACATTATTGTTCCCAATTATAATTGTTGATCGGATCAGTGAGAATCTGTGGTCGATGTCGCTGTCTTATAGGCTTAAGTATAACTTACATAATGACCTTGGACCAACACACTCTGAATTGTTTTGGGTGTGAATACATTTTGGGTCACCTTATAGGATTGTGGTATATATATTGGAATATCAAAACGTTAATCGTCAACTAGTTTTTGGATGCTGATTAAGAATTTATGCTTACCTTTGATGTAGTTTGGAGAGTCTAAAATCACTATAGAATCCTTTGATATATTTCTGGAACATTCATTACAGTTATTCATTACAGGAACCAGACTTGATAAGATAAGACTTGATATGAAAGGTGCAGTCATTTTGAATATAGTTATTATAGGGCACTAGGATACATATGTAGACCTATTTGGCTATCGATTTAAAAATCTTTTTAATCTTTTCGTTAGTTAACATTTCTTACCCAACTCAAAGCTGCAGTGTGAAAGCTTTGAAACGTCTATTTTTTTCAATTAGACATTGTTTGTTTGTAGTTTGAAGGTATATAGGAACCAGACTTGATAAGATAAGACTTGATATGAAAGGTGCAGTCATTTTGAATATAGTTATTATAGGGCACTAGGATACATATGTAGACCTATTTGGCTATCGATTTAAAAATCTTTTTAATCTTTTCGTTAGTTAACATTTCTTACCCAACTCAAAGCTGCAGTGTGAAAGCTTTGAAACAACTAATGGGTAGCTCCTCCATAATCATAGGTGACGGGAACGAAAACCGAAATAAAAGGCACTTCATATTGTGCTGGGTTTATAACCTATGTAAATCAAATATTCCTTTTTTTCAACACACATTTCCATAGCATGCATTATTTAGAAACCAATCAGTGTTAAAGTCCTTTAGTTCGCCTTACTGTTTTTCCCCTAAATCACAGTATGAATATTGAAAATATAAGAATCATGAAAAACTGAAGATTACATGAGTAGACTTACATGCAGGTCTGTGCTTACATTTATATTACCAATCAATGACACTCGTTCAGCTGTAGAACTTACACATGTACCCCGTTGTGGGTACCTTACCTTTGAACGGCTGATTTCAAGTTTCCTCGCAAGATTTTCTCCTTTCTTGAATCTGGAAAGAATTAAATTATTCACTGTATTATTATGATATGTCGTGGGCATGGGATACATCAAAATCATGAGTAAACTTTACAGAGGCATACAAATATGGAATGCCCTGCCTTCGGACACTCAAAAAGCCCCGAACATTAAAGTGTTTAAAAAAACATGATCAATGATCAGCTACGCAACAGCATTGACTAAAGGCTGTATTCCACCAACCAGACGAAAACGTTGTACAACGCCCGTACAAGGGTTGCACAAGGGTTGCAAGGGTTGTTGGAAAATCTGATGAAATTGAGATTTTGTCTGGTTGGTGGAGCAGGTCGGTATTTCGCCCGATGGTCATCTGCCAGACATCTGCTTTCGGTTGCTGGGTTTGAGAGTGTCTGTTGGGGGTGTCTGGCGCATCGCTCGAGCGTCGCCCGAGGGTTGCTGGGACCTGGGGCAGGGTGTCTGTTGAAATGATAAAAAATGCGCTTCCACCAACCAGAATTTTCAGGCGATATCCCAACCGATACTCCCAACAACCATCCACAAGATGTTACTATAACGTCGGCCGAATAACTAATTGATTAGGTTTTTATCGGCTGGAATTGAGCATCTGGCCGATGCATTTGAAGAGTACGACACCCGCCCGCGGGTTCTGCCGGGAGTTGCGGCGAGGGAAGGCCGCCAACACGGCGCGGCCGACACCGGCGATACCCGACATAAAAAATTCCGACACTTTTCGGCAGAACTCTAGCACCATAGCGTGCCATACACATTTATAACATCAATCCTTATCTTTATTTACCTTCATTGTTCGATTTAACGTCAAATTCCTCAGTTATTTCACCTTTTCTGACCGTTTCCGTACAAATCCCAACATGCGATACACTGCTCCGCTCGATACGCGGATTGCGCGGGTTCGGAGCGTCGTAGTGTATCGCCGCACGCCGCGCCGCCTATCGGAGAACTCGATTACTACGTAAAATGCGGCCAACGTCCATCAGTCGGCGTCACGGCAGGGGCGTCGGCTAGGATCTGCTGGAACTTCGAACCCACCCGACGCACGTATGGCGACCACATGAGCGTCTGTCGGGGGTTTCGGTGGAGCAGCGATGCATTTTGAAGCAATTTGGCCGGACTTTTCAGCCGACGTCGGCTGAAAGGTCAGCTGGAACGTCTGTTGAAGTTGAAAAAGCGGTTGTTTGGTGGAATACAGCCTTAACTGCCGGACGAAGCAGACCTTCAATCTCAATCTGATCATAATAGTACTGTGGAGTGTAACACCTTGATATAAGGAAAATGGTCATTTATTATCCATCGTATACAAAGACACCATTGAAAAAGTATTGGGACTCAGTAAACCACCACCCATTGTATAAAACCTGTCAGATACCATAACTGTGGTATACGGATTTACATCTGTGGTATACGGCCTCAAAACCATGGTATACGGGAAAAATAGTCCCTTTGTGCTATAAAGCAAAGAAATAGTCCCTATTGTTGTACCCTTTAATGTGGCAATAACTGGGTTTAATTTATTCAAAAAGATGGATAATAAATACAATAATCGATGGCTCTGTAAACCACTCAAGGTTGACGTCGTAATACACTCGCTAGCGCTCGTGTATTACTACGCGTCAAGCACTCGTGGTGTACGGCCGCCTGTCCACAAAACCATCCATTATTGTCTATGTATATCATTAGCTCATTCCACACACTCATACAATTCACCCTGTTATCACCACTGTGTTCCAAGTAGAAGAACTACTCCTGTAGAATTTGGAATTTGCAATAAAAAAACAAAAAAAGAAACTTGTACCTGTAGATCATATGAGTGAGACTTGATTGACAAGGAGTAATTTACTACTAGTGTGGCTGTGAAGGCTACATGACATAACAGAGAAAATATATGAAATATTGATAGTATCTAAAGTGCTGGTTCCACCAACCTGGTGGATTTGTAGTGTTATATCTTGGTATGTCTTGTTATATCTTATATTGTCGCTATATATCTTAACTCCTTTGCCATGACACGCCGCACACGATCATATGTGTACTTTTTCATGATGTTGTGTTATATTTTGGTGCTCCACCACAGCAATGTGTCAAGATCTATTGCCAACATTTCGTGGCATATCATGACAAAAATACAAAAAAGGTACTTAAAAGACTGATGCATCAGAGCAAATATGCATGCGATCATTCAAAACCTAGCAAGATTTAGCAAGACAGCCAAATCATGACAAATCTTGCTATATTTTGTGTGTTGGTGGAACCAGCCCTTTATACAGAGTGCTGCAAATGCTATCTCTTTACTATCTCAGATATCAGAGTGCCAACTCAAACTTGACATTGGTGGTGTCTCCAAAGAGGGACCAGCTGGCATACCACAGACCCTCCAGACGTTACTAAATTCTCTATTATTGCCCTGGGTAAGTACAGTATCCACTCCCAAATGGTTGGCCACACCACGACCGCATGAACCACAGTTTTCCAATTTATAGTTGGAGGAACTGAATATAAATTGGGAACTACATGTAGAAATAGCTGAAATTTCCATTTCTGGCATCAGATTTCCAATTTGAAGATTCATGAAAACTGTTAAACTGCAACAATTGTGGGTTACGGGTCAAAGGTCTATCACCATACAATGTCGGCAACCAGCAAACACCAGATCCTGTAAACAGACTGAATTATGAGATACCTCAATAGGGTCTATTAGCCAGTGTACCCGGCCCTGTACAGGGCCGGGCTCTGCTATAGAGCCCTCCACTGGGGTAATTGTTTCATACTGTGCACACTCTGACATATATGAAGAAAAAAAAAGAATTGATGAATGTATACACATTTGTCTTTGACAACCTTTAAAACAGCTGCATCTTATTTTATAACTGTGTATTTAGAGGTAGTTTTCCAGTGGAGCTTGGCTGGTTCTCAAGTCCAGCCATTTTGTTCAGTTTTCCTCGCTGGTTCCACAAATTCATATAGTGTCTCGTCTAATAACATAGCTGTTCACCCCTGAATGGAGATCAGGGGTGAATACTTTTACCTAGCTTACCATAACCACGGGCTTGGATGACAGGTTTCTCAATGCTAAAAGCTTGATAAATAAACTTTTGAACTAATTGTCATGATTGAAAACCAATTCTGTCAAGCTTATAAGATGGGGAATGGCACTTTGCGGGCCCGATATCCGACGATATTCGCCGTTTTCTACCCAAATGATCAATTTTGACGCAATAAAAAGACCAGAATCAGAATCAGCATATATTAGTTACCCGAATACAAGCTTATTTACCTAAAACTAACCTTTATTTTTGCCAGGATGGGTTGACAAAGTCATAATTCCAAAGTTTCGAAAACGGCGCGCCATATCAGTGCGCGATAAATCAACTTATAAATATCAATGCATAGCCAAACCACTCACTAAAACCTACCCCTAAAACCTACCCCTTAACCTAACCCTACCCTAAAATAGGTTAAGGATAAGGGTTAGCCTTAATCCTTACCCTAAAATAGGGTTACGTTCAGGGTAATCCATGTCAGTGCGTGATAAATCAACTTATATCGATGCATAGCCAAACCACTCACTAAAACCTACCCCTAAACCTACCCCTAAATAGGGTTAAGTTAAGGGTTAGCCTTAATCCTAACCCTAAAATAGGGTTAGTGACCATAAAGAAAAAAATGCAAAACACAGGTATTGCCAGGAACCAGCTTTTGAAAATAGTTCCAGCCGTTTTGAAATTACCAAAAAGTTACTAATGACAAAGTTCCCCAACCCATTCCGATGGAAATAACAGGTATTTACAGGTAAATAATATCAGGCTTTTTTTCACAGTTTAAATCAACCTGGTTCGACTATGCTGACAGATCGTAAGTTACCCGGTGCACGAAGTGCCGGTCCCTATCTTCAATGGAGATAGTCCTCAATGGAGATGAGGGCGCGAACATTTTACCGATTTCAACCCCAATTAATTTTTTATGTGATCTACCAGTTTGCACATGCCAGTTCACCGGACAATAAAATGCTGCTATCAGTTAATAAAAATAGGAAACATGCTGGTAAAACAGCAGATCTGGGGTCTCCAGCGTACTATAAGTATAGGAAATGTCACTTTGCGGCCCCGATTCAGCTGCAACCTGAGAATATAGTTCTGCTTTAAGGTTAGAGTTAAGGCTAACCCTAAACCTAACCCTACTTTAGGATTAGGGCTAACCCTTACCCTAACCCTATTTTATGCTTAGCTTTAGGATTAGGGTTTGGTTATTATTATCTAGGCACTGATATAACTCCCGTTCGCGGCTCTGCCTCTGGCCGCCACAGCCGCTCATAGTGTGATTTAGTCCGAGAGGCTCTGACTGTTTAGCGGTGCTGCGGACAGTCAGAGAGCACACCCATATAGCTCTATGCAAACTGGTCGACCAGATTGGTACATCTCAGATCAGCAGGTGTTTTGCATTTAAATAGAGGTAGAATCTTTCTAATTTTGTGGTAGACAGCTTCCTGAGGGAAAATGCAGTACAATGACAGTAATTTCCTTTCTTTGCATTAGTTCTAAATAATAGAACAGCCAATGTTTGTAAAATCCATGTCAAGGCATTCTGCAGTTGGGAGAAGTAGAAGTAGTGAAATGTGGTCAAATAAGTTATACAAAAAGGCCCCAAAAAGCAACCCAAGAAACAAAAAAGGAGTTCTTATCATCAAAAAGGATATATTATACACCTGTGAAGGTAAGGGCGCAGAAACATGCACTGACATTGACAGGAATACCCAGAACCAAGGAAGTGGTTTTCTCTACTATAGGAATAAGCTGTTGTGCTCTCTGACTGTCCGCAGCACCGCTAAACAGTCAGAGCCTCTCGGACTAAGTGTGATTAACCCTTTGGGGGGGACACTTTTTACCTCACCTATCTATAAAAGTCGATTCTGAAGCTATTTATTGGAATATCAAGACAATTAGGGTGTCATATTAACGGACTTGATGAGATCTATCACATGCATATAAGTTATCAATGATTAGTTGGGAAAAGAATAAGGGTTTGGTCAAGTGAAATTAAAGCCCAACTTTAGTAGTCGTGGGCGACCCAAACAGTAGGCCTACGTTCCCTAATGTAGGCACTTACATAACTGCCGTTCACGGGTCTGCAACCGCGGCCGCTTATTTTGTGATCGACCCTTTGAAGGAAACCTTTTACCCCACCTATCTTCAAAGGTCGATTCTGAAGCTATTTATTGGAATATCAAGGCGATTAGGGTGTCATATTAAAGGGCTTGATGAGATCTATCACATGCATATAAGATATCAATGATTAGATGAGAGAAAAATAAGGGTTTGGCCAAGTGAAATTAAAGCTCAACTTTAGAGGCATTTTATGGTATGAAGATCAAGTTGCACATAAAAATAACTAGGTTGCACATGTTCTATGGTTAAAAATGGTATAGAATATGCCTTAACATTTCCATTTAGACATGGCCCACTATGTTTTATAAGCAGCCCTAACATCCTCACATAGACCATATACCAACATTGACCTTTGACCTCAAAATAACCTTGACCTTGGAAAAGGTCATCTCATGCATGGTCACATCTGCCTTGTGATGACCTTCAATCCACTTTTTAAATCATATTTCTAGCTTCAATAGTTCATGAAAAATAGGCTTTTTAAGTAATTGAATAACTCTTGATACCAGCTTGGTGGATCACAAAATTTGGACCACAATTAAACTCCTAACTATGGTTAATTGTGGCAAAACCATAGGCTGAATTCCAGGTGTTTGAATGGCCATAACTTTGCTTTAAATTGGCATAAAGACTTCATTCAAAAAGAAAAATCAATCAGTTTTGCAAGATCTATCCATAGATCCCTAGCTAGAGTGCATAGAACAAGTTGAAGAATAAGTCCTAAAAATTAGGTAAGTGCCTACCTAATGCTAGTGTACAGGGTTGGACTCGTCTGACTAAACTTTAGAGGCAGTTTATGGTATGAAGTCTTGAAGATCAAGTTGCTCATAAAAATAACTAGATTGCACATGTTCTAAAAATGGTATACATTATGCCTTAACACTTCCATTTAGACATGGACCACTATGTTTTATAAGAAACCCCAACATCCTCACATATAAGCTCTGAGAGGGGTAGGGTACGTGGGACCACCTCCCCCCCCCCCCCCCCCACCCCCACCCCTTGCACCAATACACTTACCTAATTTTTAAGACTTGGTTCTAATGCGGTACTTCTATGCACTCTAGCTAGTGGTCTATGGATAGATCTTGCAAAACAAATTGATTTTGCTTCCTGTGCATGGTTCCTGTAATGGAGTAAACTTTACAATACATATTACATTGAATTGAAATAAAGAAGTATATTTCAACGTTGTCCTCTTTCGCCATTTTCAGAGGAAAGGGAATGATTTGATGTGGAGTTTACCTGCATAGACATCATTTTTGTCGATGGCAAAATCCGCATCTGAAATGATCTCCACACTCATACCACTGTTTTCTGAAAGGTAGGTTTTCAGCTGCTTGGCGCGAGTGGTTTTCCCACTACACGGGCAGCCACAAAGTATGATGTGTGGCATCTTTCTCTTTTCACTTCACGTTGTTTGGGCGATAATGTACCGACTTGACAAGAGTTTGTTCCACTCTTCTAGCAGAGATCCGACCGGAGCTTCAACAGTAGTAAGCTGAAGCGCTACAAATAATCTGCTAGGAGAATAACATCTCGTGTATAGTGTGGCAATTTATCACCAGACGGCGTCCCAGATATTCTAATTTCGTAGACTGTAGTACGTCCCGTTGTCGCTAGGTGCCAGGGCGCTCATGCTCCGTAACCCGAAGGCGGCGCGGTGCGTGGACGGACTACTATTAATTTCGCTGAGTCCTCAACTTGACTTGACCTGACTTGAAGGCATATCGGACAATTTGGCGTGAAAATTAAAACCCATGTCATTTTTCAGAAAATTGAATATGATGATCTCTAAATATTGCCACGGACATGGAAGACCATGTATATTTATAAGTCCGTGGTATTGCAAAGCAAATATCTAACTTAAAAATCGGGGGTGACCATGCTAAATTTTGATTTCAAGATCAAAGTTAAAATCATTTTATATGTTGTTTTTTCACACCGTAAAACCCATGTCAATTTCCTCAAAGTTTCACAGAATGTAGTAGGCCTACAGTAAAACCCCGGTTCCCGGACACCCCGCTCAAGGGACAAAATTACTCGGAAGTGAAAATTTTACCTCCATCAAGAGTTTATTTTAACCCCGCATATTTTAAACAACTTTTATCTAATAACCGGTGTTTCCTTCGTTTGTATAGGTCTACTGTACTATGTAACCATTTGCAGACTGAAATCCCTGCTTAAGGTATCACCCCGCTTAAGGGGTTATACTTACCCCCGAACGGATCGTAACCCCTTAAACGGGATTTTATACTGTAAATGTAGGCCTATAGTACTATCTACTTAGATTTTAAAAATCATGGGTCACTGTCCTTGTTTTTTAAAGAATTGAAGAAACCCCAATTCTTCAATATATTTCCCATATATAAATCAAGCAAATAGAAAAGGGCTCATTTTACTTATTGGATTAGGTCAGACGAGACAAAAATTTAAATTTTGCTCTTTTGAGTCTGTAATAAGCCAGAAATTACCAATTTCAATGGATGATTAGGAATATTAAAAATCACCAGGTTGGGCCACCATAAATTGTGGGATACCGTATGCCTTTAAGAACGAAAAATTTAATTTGATATTTTTAATTGGAATAATGCATGCATAATATAGCCAGGAAAGCTAGGAGGGCTCCGGGGATTTTTAAATTTTGAAAATTGGTCTCAAGTAGTTCAAGAATTGTGGAGAAAAGTTAGGCCACTCAAAAAAAAACATGTTCCTCATCACCAAGCGATGAAAAATATGACGAGGGCGCTTTTTTTTGTTGTTGTTGTTGTTGTTGTTGCTTTATTTAAGATGTCGTAGAATGGATCTATGATCTTAGGCTTAAAGGCTGTGCTCCATTGCGCCAATCCATTGGAGATTGATTTGGTCACCGACCGATCGGCTCCCAGTTGCTGATAGTGGAGCTGTAGTGGAGCTAGAGTCCTGATCCCCCCCGACGGTCGGTGCTCAAACTCCTTTCGGTGCTCCATATCAGAGATTTAGAGCCGATCCACTGTCGACTGGCACTGGGGACTGGAAAAAACCTCGTCTCCAGCCAATCGCCGAAGTGGAGCAGCAGCACGGACCGAGGTAAGATCAAGGGAGCAACTAAAGGCAAGAACTATTAGAGAACGGGAGGAGATAAGGTTAAGATTGCTCTGCGACCATCAATCTCCTGTGGATCGGTGCAATGGAGCACGGCTTAAGACACTGTGGTGTTTGGATGGTGCTAGGAAGTCATTGAAGAGGTCTAGACGTTGATTCACTCTGCATCTTTATTTTGGAACTGGCAGGAGCCCAGAAGTATGGGTGGGAAAACATTACATGAGACACCATCAGTTTCTATTTCCGGTAGCAACAATAATAATGCGCTCGGCGCCTAAGGTAGGGTTTTAACATACACAACATTCCTCCCCCATAGTATAATGCTAGGAGAGGTACTTTGGTTACCTTGGGTATGTTACAGTTACACTTGTTGCATTACTCTTACTTATTTAGTTACAGAGCAACACAACTCATACAAGATCACAAATCTAATCGATTGCCTGGTTTGATAACACGGGTAGAATGTGCGCGTGGTTCCACTCGCTGTGCAACCTTGGGTGTGACAGGAGTAGGCGACGCGACGTGAGGCTCGGGAGGCTTAGGCTGTGCATCACCTATGGGCTTTGGCAATAATGGTAGTAGTGCATCAGGTGCGGTCGGAGCAGGCTCAGAGACAGGCATAGGAGCTAACAGAGGTGGTGCGTCCAGGTGAGCGGGCGGCTTGAGTACTGTCTGTTCCTGAGGCGGTGACTCGGATGACTGATCTGGCTCTTGAGGAAAGCGGGTACGAAGATGGTCAACGTGGAGGTCCATCAGGAAACGGGGCTTCCGGCGCATCAGCAGCTCAGCAGGAGCGACTCCGGTCGTAGTCTGCGGGGTGATGCGGTAGTGGGTGAGAAAACGGTAGAGCATGGTCTCTAGGTCTGGCTCCACACTCTTGCGAATACCATCCTTCACTGCACGCTCAGCGCGTTCGTTGGAGGGTGGATGGTACGGGGACACACATATGTGTTTGATGTGGTTCCTCTTGCAGAATTCTTCAAACTCGTTGCTGGTGAAACAAGAACCATTATCGGACAGAATGGATACAGGCAGACCATGTGTCGCAAATGTCTGACGGAGCTTCTTGATGGTGGCGCCATTGGTGGTGCCCTTCATGACATGAGCATCGATGAACTTTGAATGGTTGTCCACTATGACGAGTACCATCTGTCCATTCATCGGTCCAGCATAGTCTATATGCAGGCGGTGCCACGGTTTCCCGTGCCACTCCCATGGGTGGAGCTGAGCCAGAGGCGGAGTCTTGGCATGTTCCTGGCATACGACACAGGCTTTCACATTTCGCTCGATATCGTTGTCGATTCCGGGCCACCAGACATAGTTGCGGGTGAGGGACACAATGCCCCACATCAGACAGCCAGTTTTCCTCCCCTGGGGCTGAATAACGACTTGACTGCCCCACATCAGACAGCATTGAAAGGTGCTCAACTCATCTTTACGGTGATGATATGGCTGGAGATCTTCGGTAACTGATGTTGGCCAGCTGTCCATGACACATTGGTACACTTTTGACATGATCGGATCGCGGTTGGTCCAGGTAGCTACCTGTGCCGCGGTAACCGGAGTGTTGTCAAGGATGTCCCTCGAGAGAACCATATCTGCAGGAACAGGGTTGTCTCCCTGGGCCGTAGAGATCAGAAGACGGCTGAGTCCATCGGCGTTACCATTCTGAGCACCGGGTTTGTAATGTAGCTCATAATCGTAGTTGGAGAGCACAAGTGCCCAGCGCTGGTTACGTGCGATGGCCATGGCCTAGATCCCGAGCTTGAAATGGCGCCCATACAGATACTTGTGGAACTTCATTGTACCGAACACCAGGGCCAGAGCTTCTCTCTCTATGTGTCCATAGTTGCGGTCTGCTGGTGCAAGTGAGCGCGAAGCGTACGCGATCGGTCGATCAGCGCCGTCGGGCATGATGTGTGATAGCACGGCACCTACACCACTTGGTGAGGCATCACAACTGAGCAGGCGCGGGAGCTCAGGGTTGTAGTGCATCAGCACTTGGGATGAGAGAAGCAGCTGCTTGGAGTCGTTGACTGCACGTTACTGCTCGAGGCCCCAGTGCCAAAATACGTTCTTGTTGAGTAGGTGGTGGAGAGGCGCAAGCACAGCACTCAAGTTGCGAAGAAACTTGTAGTAGTAGTTAACCATGCCGATATAGCTCTGCACTTCTGCGACTTTGGTTGGCGCAGGGCACCCTGAAGGGCGGCAACCTTCTCGGGGAGCAGGTGGATGCCTGTCTAATCGAGATGATGTCCTAGGTAGATGACGGATTCCTTGAGGAAGAAACACTTGACCACCCTCAGATGCAGCCCAGCCTCTTTGAATCTCTCCAAGACCATCAGAAGATTTTCCTCAGCCTCCTCCTTAGTGCGTTTGCCTACAGTCACATCGTCAAGGAACACCACTGTGAATGGAATACCTTGCAGCAGCTGTTCTAGTAGTCTGAAATAAACCAGGAGCAGAGTTCGCACCATATTTCAAACGAGTATATTCCATTAAACCTTTGGATGTGGTGATGGTAGTGTACTTTCGGGACAATCTGTTGGTAAGCATTCGACAAATCTAGATTACTAAAATAAGTACAATCAGACAACTTAATATAGAGATCATCAATGTTAGGTATGGGGTATTTGTCCACATGGGCAGCGGTATTGAGAGTCAGTTTATAGTCACCACAGATACAAACTTCACTGCTGGGTTTAAAAATCGGGACTATCGGACTGGCCCACTCCAAAAATTCAACAGGGACTAGAACACCCTCACTTAAAAGTCGATCGAGCTTGGCATCGACTTTGTCATGCAAAGCAAGAGGTACAGTGCACGGTTTGAAGCACCCAGGTTGCAAATCAGGGTTGAAGTGCAGATTGGCTTCAAAACCCTTTATCTGACCCAGACCAGGCTTGAACAGTTCAGGAAAACATTTAGCATAGTCTATGTGGTGAGTGTTCAGGGACTCAGAGGTTGAGGCAGAGGTGGGGAGAGAAAACACACTGGTCCAGTCTAGCTTCAGGTACTGAAGCCAATCACGTCCTAGCAGGTTTGGACCCTTACTGCTGACAAGGGCATGGAGACGAGCAGACTGACCACCATGCTTCACTAAAGTCTCTGCTCTCCCGAGAGGGCTGATAGTGTCTCCGGAGTAGGTACACAGGGTCTTGGCTGCTAAGGGATAGTGGTTTCAGCGACTCGTATATGTCTGAGTTAATAATAGTGGCAGTGACACCTGTATCAATTTCAAAAGTCACCTCTTTATCATTTACACTACAAGAAACACAATATGGTTTTACTGAGGAGGTACAGGTGGCTCTAGTACTGAATTAATCATACTGATCTGGTTTACTAGAAACTGGTGAGGTAGTACGGGACTCGGAGTAATTTGTATTTGCTTGCCTGAACACTTTGGAAAAATCTCGGTGACACTTATTACATGATTTGCCCCAGGCTGGACAGTCACGAGCACGGTGTTACCACCACAACTTGGGCAAGCAGAGGGCTTTTTCCCTTGGTTTTTACCTTTACCATAACTCTGGAATTTACCACTACTTTTACCACCAAACCTGTAACTGTTCGTATAGTTCACTTGTGGCTCTGCAGGGGCAGTCTGAAGGGTCGCATCCATAACGTTACGCTGAGCTGCCGTCGACTCGATTCCATGGGCATAAAGCTTCAGGTTGTCTAGAGTGATGTCGATGTTTGTGAGACCCTTCTTGCGAACTTTATCGTTTGAGCACTTCTGGATCAGCTGTGCCTTCACCACGGCCTTGATAGCTTCATCGTCGGCAAAGCCGCAGTGCTTCGCCATCTTGTGGAGTCGTGTGCAGAACTGATCCATGGTTTCTCCAGTTTGCTGAGCAGCAGTGGTTTGTATGTTCAGTGCATCAGTGATATCTTTAACTTCCTCCCCTGCATACAAAATGAGGGCACAGGTACGATTGCCTGCCTCAATACCCTTGAACTTAGCAAAATGTTCGAACCGACGCACCCACTTTTCCCATCTGAGAGCAGCAATCTCCATAGGTTGGACAAGGAAAGTGTGTAGGGCAATTTCACAATGGGCTGCCATGGTTTTGTGAAAATGACAGGAAGTATAAATCACTGTTCCCAATATTAATCACAATATGTAGGTAGGCCTTGTACTGTTCATCAAGGGATGACACTCACAGTGACACTAGTTAACTGTCTGCAGGAGGGTTGCAGGGGTGACAGTTTGATACTGTAGTGGCAGTTGGCTGATGAGACAGTTCACAGTTTACTTCAAAATTTAGCACCAAAACACAACTTTAGATAGGATAAACTGTACTCAGAGGATGTTCTGGGTGAGCACAGAAACTTCTAGTTCACCTTGTCGCCATTTGTAGTGTTTGGATGGGGCTAGGAAGTCATTGAAGAGGCCTAGATGTTGATTCACTTTGCATCTTTATTTTGGAACCAGCGGGAGCCCTTAAGTACAGGTGGGAAAACATTACATGAGACACCATCAGTTTCTATTTCCGGTAACAACAATAACAACGCGCAAGGTAGGGTTTTAACATACACGACAGACACTGATGAATGTCGTGACTAAAATACAGGGCCCTGCATTCCTTAACTCTCATAGACTCCTTTGCTGAAGCATATATTCCCCCCACTTTCTGTCTGACACCTATATCTGCACAGCTCACCAGTACACCTATGCAAATCTCGGCCAGCTATTTATCAAAACACAAAGGTTATTTTGTTTGTTTGGGTTTGATTTAATTATTATTTTCAATGCGTTAGTGAATATCAAGGACTCTGGGAATACAATGCATATTATAGTACAGAATGACAAATACACTGGCGTACAGTTGAGTTCTATTTATTACTCCACAAACAAGTAAGCCTGAGGCGGCATGCAAGGCAACAAATCCCAGCTTTCTCTGGGGTTGCGCACAACCTTCTTGAACCAGGCGAGCCTCACGGGGCTCAAGGTAAGTTACAATGGTAACTGCAGTCACTCCGGATCCGCTCCTACTAGTGCCCGGCGGTTGCCCTTATAGTCGCCGGAGGTGTTCTGAGCCCGGTCCTAAGCCAGACTGACTCCCAGAGGGACTCCCGGAGACTTATATAGTTAGTCACCGGAAGACCCTCCAACGTCACTTCCAGGACCAGGGTGCCCCCTGGGGGGCCTGGGAGGTGGCTCCAAGTTCCATCTCCGGGGCCTCTCGGAACCTCCGGCCACCTCCGGTGGGCCAGAGGCGCCCCTCCAGCAGGCACCCCTCCAGTGTGATGCGAAATATGGTTACCTTGTGAAATTCCGCTTTTATCGCCCACGAGCATGCGCAGTCATAAATTTCACGATTGGAGAGTGCGAAAATCATCGGCCACCCTCATCCTAGTTTGTAACACTCTCCTCCCAGATCTTTCACGGCACTAAAGCTTGCTAATAGTAATACAAGCAACTTTGCACGTTTCGTCCATCGAGCGATATTTCACGGGAGCGGCGCCAACGTCACGCAACATAGTAACGGGTACGTCCGGCCGCAAAAACGGACACTGCGCCGCTCGGTTTTCTCTCTTTGCAGAATACTCCGTGAAATGTGAGCGCAGGAAGTTCTCCACACGCATGCGCGAGTAGAGTGGGCGATAAAAGCGGAATTTCGCAAGGTGTGATAGATTTTCGCATCACACCAGCAACTTAGCACACTATCATTAATTCAACTGAGTGCCTGTGGCACAAGTCTCCTAGTTCACAGACTTCTACCCTCAAGATGCCCTGTGTCAATTTCTTTTACCAGAAATTTAAGAACATCTACATTGTTCCCTGGACATGGTGTAGTGAACCTCATGTACGATTTCAATGTATTCACAAAAGTTATGTTAGAAACCCACAGAGTGCAAGTTTTCTATACCTTTTTGCACTTGAACAATAAAGACATATGCATCACTTTATCACTAGTGGATGCCAATGCATTCCAGTAAATACCTTAACTTTACTCTGTTACACTAACTTCTCCCAGGGCAGTCTCTGGGGAGTCTTCAGACCTTGTGTCAGTGATTTTGTTACTGAGGGACTCTGATGAAAGGAGACTGTGCTGGTCATCAGTAACTTCAACATCCTTGCCTTCAATTAGCATTTGCACCTGTTTCTTTTGCCTGGCAACCTGCCTTTGTAGGTTGCGGATAGTTTGCTTCATTGATGTAAAGCGAGCTTGTTTTTCTGGTGTGTTCAGTTTTGTGAAAGGCACTGTCTTTCCTGCTGCGGTCGGAGTGACACTTTTACGTTTAAGATGACTACTTCTGGATCTAAGGCTACCCCTGAAGTTTTCACAAGGGATGCAACGCTCATCACTATTTAGTAAAAGATAACAGTCAATTGAACGCAGACAAGATTCATCTTTGTAGCCAGCAACTTTTTGTTGGTCCTTTCCCATCAAAACATCCTTCTTTATTGACTGCATTAACAGGGGAAAATCACTGTTCCCACGACAGGAGTATGAAGCTGCTAACTTGGAGAAAAGTGTGTTCAAAGAATCTTTTGTGATCAATACTGGTATTTCTTGAAGCACAGGGCTCGTCTTTGGAACATATCTCCCTTTGAATTGTACACTCCAATGTAAATCAGGTGTGATCTGAACCTTCATATGAATGTCACCAGTTTCAGGCTGAGGTTTTGTGAAAATCGCATTTGTACTACTACAGAAGCTTCTGTATCCATAGTAGTCAGCAGTGGCCCTAGCTCTTGGTGTAAAGGCATCTAATGGTGTTGCCTCAGGTGGGGTTTCAAACTTTGGGAGATTCCAGGTACGGAATGGACCACCACATTGCTTGAACAACTTCTTCTTGTCCTTCTGCATTTTCATAACACATACACGGCATATGTGATTAGGAATCCAGGTTGCGTCATCAACCACATCGATTCCTGAAAAAGGAATAATTCGATTTTAGATATCAATATCTTATTTGGTTTACGTTTTATCCCTTCAAAATTTACATAGATGTAATGTAATATGTTCAACCTTTCTGATAAGTTATAATACTTGGACAAAACTCCCCTTAATGACATGCTTATCTTCAATGTGAGAACACAAATGTGCATGCATATTAACGACTTTCCCAAACTTGTAAATGCTCATTACAGTCTTGTATATGGATCTAGCAGTCTTACACACATCTGAACATGCAAGTTATTGCAAACCCCAATACAAGCATTCTCATATATGCATGTTACAGACTTGACCACACTCATCCATATATGTGACTTTTACATGCATGTTACACTCTCATACATGTGTGTTCCAGACTTGTCCACTAATCTATACATGTTACAGTCTTGCCCACATGTGGACATGCATGTAACAGACTTGCATGCACTCATACAGGTATGGTCCAGTCTTGTCCACACTCATAAATACATGGTACAGTCTTGCCCACATGCTTTATGCACGTCACAGAGTTGTATGCACTCGTACATGCATGATAATTCCCAGTCTAACATGCCTGTTAAAAACTTGACTATAGTCGCATGTGCATATTGAAGACTAGTCCACACACACACATAACTGTTACACTCTCATACCTGCATATTCCATACTTGTCCACACTCATTCATACATGTTACAGACTTGCCCACATGTGGACATTCATGTTACAGACTTGACCACACTCGTACATGCATGTTACAGACTTTTCTACAATAGTACTTGCATGTTACTGTCACACAGGGATGTCAGTTGAGGTAAAAAAAACCCCACAGAAATATCATTCTTGGCATTACAAAGTTTATACATTACACCCCCAGGGATGCCAGTCAGAAAAAAATACATTGAAATATTTTCCATTGCAATACAGGGTTTACGCATTACATACGCATTAGAGGAAAATCAAAGGATTAAGGTAAAGTTTTTACATGGGTCAGTGGGGAGGTTCAGTAGGGGGATCATGTGCTGTGGCTGAATTGGGTAATTTAGCAGTTGGTATCGATACATTTGTATTACACAAGGAATTTTTTTTTTCTTATTCTGAGAATGAAAACATGAATTTCAATGGGAACATGCATTCATACACCCAAAACGTATCAGATCCAAGAAACACTAGAACCATAAAATGACGTTACATGTGTACTTCTTCACTACATAGACGTGCTCATCCACTGTGCTGCGACGTCCTCTGGTGGCCAGATTACCTATGACCTATACCTCTGTGGTTGGTAATTATAACTCTGTTTGAATCGACATCTTGTACTTATTTTCGCCCATATGTTTTGACTGATATTTGACATCGATATTACATAAAATACAGCATTATGACGGACAAAATTGGTTTTAGAAAATATCATTACAAGCAAACAATAGTAGAAATTCAGCCAACAGAATGTTAGGATTGATAGCCATGCCGCATGTGCCTTTAACTTTCCCTACAATCTATCACTTTCTCAACACAGTTCTGGTATTTACTGAACAATTAGATTCATGCCCTGAAATCCTTCTGTGGTTTACTACATCACAGAGACTGTGATGCCCTCGGAACTATATCCGAAAAGAATAGAATCGGTGACGAAGAGGGTCTGAGGGGATGTTGGGGAAGCTGTGACTGGGAAATGAGGGGACAAATCTGTATAACGCCTTGAGAATGTCGCCAGGTTCAGTGGGGAATCATAGGTTGTGACTGATTTGAACAATTCTGCAGTTGTTACGTTCATTTAAAACAAGGAAAAATAAATGATGATATTTAAAAAATGAAAACATGAATTTGTGTGGAAACACAGAAAACTGACATCCCTGTTCACACATATATTTTCCCAGACTTGTCACACATACATGTTACAGACCTGCCCACAGTTGTACATGTCATACATGCATATTACAGACTTGATCACACTTGTACATGGATGATCCAGACCTGTCTGTTTGTACATATATGTTTCAGACTTTCCCACATGCAGACAGGCATGTTACAGACTTTCCTACACTTGTATATGGATGTTCCAGACTTGCCTACTCTCATACATGCATGCTATACGGTATATAGCCTATGAGCCATGGGGGCCGCCATGACGCCCCCCGAGTAGGTGTTCTTCACTATTGGAGGTGAAAAAGTAGTTGTTCTTCACTAAAGGAGGTGGAAAAGAAGTGAGTGATAATTGAGAAATGTCACAACTTTAGCCTTGCTCACATATTTATATAGAGTGTTCCATATGGAAAATATCATGTCTTGGGTTTAATCATTATGTCATCCTGCTTTGGGATGGGTGCAGAACAGTCAAGGGAACCATAGTAAAATATTGAAAGGCAGTTGAATTTTGTAAGAAAAAAGAGCCAGAATACAGGTTTGTCCCCCGACCACCTGGTGACTGATTCGTGAACTAACAATGGCTCTGTCCCCTATAGACTTGTACACATATGTACAGGCATGTTACACTCTCGTCCATGCATGTTCCAGACATATCCATACTCAAGACTTGTTCACAGACATACATGCATGTTACAGTCTTGTACATGAGTGTTCCAGACTTGATCACACTCATACTTGCATGTCCCATTCTCCTACATGCAGACTCGTAGGCTACATGCATGTTATGGGCTTGTCCACACATGTTTGTGCATGTTTAACTCCTGCACATACATGTACCAGACTAGACTGGCTCCAGTCCTGCATCCTATCTACTCTCCTCGCTGGGATACAGGGACTGGTAAAATCGGTAATGGTGTTAGATTTCTGGCGCTGTATAGCGACAGTATTTCTAACACTCTCCTTACAGATATCATGGCTACTGGTCAGATATCTGATGGGAGATTGATACCCTCTCACTTTCATCTTAATCAGGTCACAGTCAGGAGCAGGCGAAATTTATTGCTATGACAACACAGGCGACCAGGGAACTGGAGGAGGGGAGGGAAGAGGGGTAGGAGGAAGTATAGGGTTACAGGGAGTGCGTTGGGGCCATAAACAGGCGATTCTGTTTATAGTGGACAAGTCTTTGATTCATGGGCTAGTCATAGAAGGATACATACTTAAATGAACTTGATTCTGATTGTGATTAATCATTTAATGAATGTTCATAATCAAAGACTTGAGCAAGTCTAGTACCAGAATTGCCGGCACTTGTGCATTTATACATTCATATCCTAGACTTGCCCACATCTATGCAAGCATGTTATAGACTTAAAAAACATACACAATATTTTCTTACCTATAATGCGTTGTATAAGATCTCTAAAGTCCACCTTCTTCAATGTTTTACGGCTCTTCTGAACAACCCGGCTGTGACCGCAAAGTCTACATTGCTCTTGGACCACCTCCATGTCTACCTGTGGTGAAATATACAAGTCCTATTTTAATGGTTCAAGGAAGCAACAAGTCTTCAGAAGTGTGGTTTCAAATCTGGTTTCTTTTAGGTCAAACCCGCGCTTCTATTCCAGCCACCACATGTGGTACTATCTCATAGGAGGAGAATTTGGATAGCCCACAATCGTCATCAAGGCGAATATCATTACAATATCAGAATAATTCAAATTACTTCGCAAATCCAGTTGGTTTATAGCGTATGCAGGAGCGTCAGAACATTTTGAAAGTGGGGGGCGAACTGAAATTGCCGACTTCTTTCTTGGTATGAAGTCAGACTTTGACATTGACCTGTTCCATTAGATTTACTGTAAATCTGAGAAAAGTCTGAGAAACGTCAGGTCGTTACCTTCATTACCCGCGAAAAAGTCAGTCTTCCGTGAAATGTCGGGGCTTAGCCATTATTGCACTGTATAAGGTCAGACTTTGACACTTTTCCACGGTAAAAAGTCAGGGCTTAGCCATCATTGC
The DNA here is from genome assembly GCA_950022655.1 of Alentia gelatinosa. Taxonomy (NCBI): domain Eukaryota; kingdom Metazoa; phylum Annelida; class Polychaeta; order Phyllodocida; family Polynoidae; genus Alentia; species Alentia gelatinosa. The sequence goes on from OX465579.1 coordinate 108,760,983, forward strand.
ATGCTAATAAGTCAGACTTTAACACTTTTCTGTGGTGAAAAGTCAGGGCTTAGCCATCATTGCACGCTAAAAGGTCAGCTTTCGATATCTTACCATGGGGAAAAGTCAAGGCTTAGCCATCATTGCATGCTAAAAGGTCGGACTTTGATATCTTACCATTCGGAAAAGTCAGTACTTAGCCATCATTGCATGCTAAAAGGTCAGACTTTGACACTTTTCCATGCGAATAGTCAGGGCTTAGCCATCATTGCACGCTAAAAGGTCAGCTTTCGATATCTTACCATGGGGAAAAGTCAGGGCTTAGCCATCATTGCATGCTAAAAGGTCAGACTTTGATATCTTACCATTGGGAAAAGTCAGGGCTTAGCCATCATTGCACGCTAAGGAGTCAGACTTTGATATCTTACCATTGGGAAAAGTCAGGACTTAGCCATCATTGCACGCTAAAAGGTCAGACATTGACACTTTTCTATGGTGAAAAGTCAGGGCTTAGCCATCATTGCACGCTAAAAGGTCAGCTTTCGATATCTTACCATGGGGAAAAGTCAAGGCTTAGCCATCATTGCATGCTAAAAGGTCGGACTTTGATATCTTACCATTCGGAAAAGTCAGTACTTAGCCATCATTGCATGCTAAAAGGTCAGACTTTGACACTTTTCCATGCGAATAGTCAGGGCTTAGCCATCATTGCACGCTAAAAGGTCAGCTTTAGATATCTGACCATGGGGAAAAGTCAGGGCTTAGCCATCATTGCATGCTAAAAGGTCAGACTTTGATATCTTACCATTGGGAAAAGTCAGGGCTTAGCCATCATTGCACGCTAAGGAGTCAGACTTTGATATCTTACCATTGGGAAAAGTCAGGGCTTAGCCATCATTGCACGCTAAAAGGTCAGACATTGACACTTTTCTATGGTGAAAAGTCAGGGCTTAGCCATCATTGCACGCTAAAAGGTCAGACTTTAACATTTTTCCACGGTAAAAAGTCAGGGCTTAGCCATCATTGCATGCTAATAAGTCAGACTTTAACACTTTTCTGTGGTGAAAAGTCAGGGCTTAGCCATCATTGCACGCTAAAAGGTCAGCTTTCGATATCTTACCATGGGGAAAAGTCAAGGCTTAGCCATCATTGCATGCTAAAAGGTCGGACTTTGATATCTTACCATTCGGAAAAGTCAGTACTTAGCCATCATTGCATGCTAAAAGGTCAGACATTGACACTTTTCCATGGTGAAAAGTCAGGGCTTAGCCATCATTGCACGCTAAGGAGTCAGACTTTGATATCTTACCATTGGGAAAAGTCAGGGCTTAGCCATCATTGCACGCTAAAAGGTCAGACATTGACACTTTTCTATGGTGAAAAGTCAGGGCTTAGCCATCATTGCACGCTAAAAGGTCAGACTTTAACACTTTTCTACGGTGAAAAGTCAGGGCTTAGCCATCATTGCATGCTAAAAGGTCAGACTTCGCTATCTTACCATGGGGAAAAGTCAGGGCTTAGCCATCATTGCATGCTAAAAGGTCAGACTTTGACACTTTTCCATAGTGAAAAGTCAGGGCTTAGCCATCATTGCACGCTAAGGAGTCAGACTTTGATATCTTACCATTGGGAAAAGTCAGGGCTTAGCCATCATTGCACGCTAAAAGGTCAGACATTGACACTTTTCTATGGTGAAAAGTCAGGGCTTAGCCATCATTGCACGCTAAAAGGTCAGACTTTAACACTTTTCTACGGTGAAAAGTCAGGGCTTAGCCATCATTGCATGCTAAAAGGTCAGACTTCGATATCTTACCATGGGGAAAAGTCAGGGCTTAGCCATCATTGCATGCTAAAAGGTCAGACTTTGACACTTTTCCATAGTGAAAAGTCAGGGCTTAGCCATCATTGCACGCTAAAAGGTCAGACATTGACACTTTTCTATGGTGAAAAGTCAGGGCTTAGCCATCATTGCACGCTAAAAGGTCAGACTTTAACACTTTTTTACGGTGAAAAGTCAGGGCTTAGCCATCATTGCATGCTAAAAGGTCAGACTTCGATATCTTACCATGGGGAAAAGTCAGGGCTTAGCCATCATTGCATGCTAAAAGGTCAGACTTTGACACTTTTCCATAGTGAAAAGTCAGGGCCTAGCCATCATTGCACGCTAAAAGGTCAGCTTTCGATATCTTACCATTCGGAAAAGTCAGGGCTTAGCCATCATTGCATGCTAAAAGGTCAGAATTTGACACTTTTCCATGGTGAAAAGTCAGGGCTTATCCATCATTGCACGCTAAGGAGTCAGACTTTGATATCTTACCACGGGGAAAAGTCAGGGCTTAGCCATCATTGCATACTAATAAGTCAGAATTGGACATTTTTCCATAGTAAAAAGTCAAGACTTAGCCATAGTTACAAGTGAAAAAGTTAGAATTAGATATTTTTCGATGTTGAGAAATCAAGACAGTTTTTACGCTGGATTGAGTTAAATTTGAAGGTGCTGACTTTTTTTGGGTTGGCAAAAAAGTGGGGGGGGGGGGGGGGGCGGCCGCCCCCCCTGCCCCCCTATTTTGACGCCACTGGTATGACATCCTCTCATACTCACAGTTTGTGATTGTAGCATGCAGTGATGCACACCCCTCCACAATACCACAGAGTATCTCTCTACTCTGTGACAATACTAAGCGCAGTAACCAGTTTCATTAACAATACCCCCACCCCCTCCACTACAGCTAATACAGGCTACACACACAAATATAGTCTCTAGACTGCAACATGGCTGGGGAAATGCATCCCTTTCCTATTGGGGAGGGGGGGGGGGGTGAATTAATTGGACATTCATTGGAAAAAAAATCCGACATTGATGTTAGGATATCCCGATTTTAGGATCAGTTATTTTTTTAAATAAATAATTATTAGAATCACGGACTTGGATGACCTGGATTGGCAACACAGGCATCCTGGCTTATCTCTCTATGACTCGCTATTGTTCTCAAGTTCCCGTTTTTGCCACCAGGGCGGCACCACAGTAGCAGCAGGTAGATTTAACCACAAGAAATCATAGAACTTAAATTCCAACTGTTCTGAGTAGGTTTTTAATTAGGGAACACAGCTAAATACATAAGCAGGGCCTGGTTAACAGGGAACATTTTTGAAACTCTGACTTTTTGAAACCCCCCAAAATCAGTCATTTCTCTGTGGTGCCCCCATCTAAAGTCACCCAAACTCTGCCAATTGTTTGGACTCTCCCAGAAGGGCTAGGAATATAATTTCAACTGTTCTGAGTAGCTTTCACATTGGGGAAGACAGCTAAATACATAAGCAGGGCCTGGTTAACAGGGAACATTTTTGAAACTCTGACTTTTCACAGGTGAACCCCCCAAAATCAGTCATTTCTCTGTGGCGCCCCCATCTAAAGTCACCCAAACTCTGCCAATTGTTTGGACTCTCCCAGAAGGGCTAGGAATATAATCTCAACTGTTCTGAGTATTTTTAACATTAAGAAAGACAGCTAAATACATAAGCAGGGCCTGGTTAACAGGGAACATTTTTGAAACTCTGAGTAGGTATCACATTAGGCAAGACAGCTAAATACTTTAGAAAGGCCTGGTTGAGTGGGAATTTTTTAAAACTTTGACTTTTCACTGATGAATCCCTCAAAATCAGTCATTTCTTGGTGGCGCCGTCATCTAAAGTCACCCAAACTCTGTCATTAGTTTGGAAAAACCTAGAAGGGTTAAGAATATAATTTTAACTGTTCTGAATAGATATTATATTGGGGGAGACAGCTAAATACTTCAGAAAGGCCTGATTGAGTGGGAATATTTTTGAAACTTTGACTTTTCACTGGTGAACCCCTGAAAATCAGTCATTTCTTGGTGGCGCCGGCATCTAAAGTCACCCAAACTCTGCCATTAGTTTGGAAAAACCTAGAAGGGTTAAGAATATAATTTTAACTGTTCTGAATAGGTACTATATTGGGGAAGACAGCTAAATACTTTAGAAAGGCCTGATTGACAGGGAACATTTTTGAAACTTTGACTTTTCACCGGTGAACACCTCAAAATCAGTCAAAACTCAGTGGCGCCGACATCTAAAGTCACCCAAACTCTGCCATTAGTTTGGAAAAACCCAGGAGGGCTAGGAATGTAATTTCAACTGTTCTGAGTAGGTATCACATTGGGCAAGACAGCTAAATACTTTTGAAAGGCCTGGTTGAGTGGGAATTTTTTTAAACTTTGACTTTTCACTGGTGAACCCCTCAAAATCAGTCATTTCTTGGTGGCGCCGTCATCTAAAGTCACCCAAACTCTGCCATCAGTTTGGAAACTCCCAGAAGGGCTAGGAATATAACGTTAACTGTTCTAAGTAGCTTTCACCTAGGGAAAGACAGCTAAATACTTTTGCAAGGCCTGGTTGAGTGGGAATATTTTTGAAACTTTGACTTTTCACCAGTGAACCCCTCAAAATCAGTCATTTCTCGGTGGCGCCGTCATCTAAAGTCACCCAAACTCTGCCATAAGTTTGGAGAAACCTAGAAGGGATAGGAATATAATTCCAACTGTTCTGAATAGCTTTTATATTGGGGAAGACAGCTTAATACTTTAGAAAGGCCTGATTGAGTGGGAACATTTTTGAAACTTTGACTTTTCACCGGTGAACGCCCCAAAATCAGTCATTTCTCAGTGGCGCCATCATCTAAAGACATCCAAACTCACCCACATCCTACATCCACACATCTCCACATCCTACATCCTACTTTCCAACATCCATACATCCCCACATCCCTAGATCACTACATCATTACATCCATACATCCCCACATCCTACTTCCCACATCCCCACATCCCTACATCTCCACATCTATAGATCCTACACCTCCACATCCATATATCCATACATCCCCACATCCTACTTCCCCACATCCGAACATCTCTACATCATTACATCCATACATCCCCACATCCTACTTCCCAACATCCCACATCCCACATCTCCACATCTATACATCCCCACATCTCCACATCCATACATCCCCACATTATGTGGGATGTATGGATATATGGATGTTGAGATGTAGGATGTAGGGATGTAGGATTTATCTCACCCCTTGTACAAGCTTCGCCATAGAAATAACATTAGGAAAAAATACTCAACGATCACCCCCCTAAAGTGACACTACTACGCCACGGCCGTGGTGTAGTGAATGTGAGGTGGATGCTCAACATCCATATACATGTATCCCACATAATGTGGGGATGTATGGATGTGGAGATGTGGGGATGTATAGATGTGGAGATGTGGGATGTGGGATGTTGGGAAGTAGGATGTGGGGATGTATGGATGTAATGATGTAGGGATGTAGGGATGTGGGGAAGTAGGATGTGGGGATGTATGGATATATGGATGTGGAGATGTAGGATGTAGGGATGTGGGGATGTAGGATGTGGGGATGTATGGATGTAGTGATTTAGGGATTTGTTTGTTTGTTTGTTTTGGTAGTTTAACGTCCAATTTGTTCAATAAGACTTACTTTGGGTTTGATCGAATCTATGGGATGAATGTAGATAGAAATCCCACCCCTACACATTTACCGAGGTGAGAGTTCTTTTACTTCCCACTCCACAAAGACATGGTATGAGAAGGATTGGCCTTTGATATAGCAGTAAATCTACCACTGCTGGGGGGTGAAGGAGAAAAGTGGCTGCAGTGGGACCCGAATTAACAAAGTCCCGTGCTCTTTACCACTGAGCTAACTCCCCACCAACCCTGGTCGCTTTAGTTATGCTTGCGTGCAAGCATATCCAGTCTGCACCACGAGGAGGCGAGGCGACCAAGAGGGTGAACAGATTGGTAATTTCTGTCCACCCCAGCAGACCTGATTTAGGGATGTGGGGATGTAGGATGTAAGGATGTGGGGATGTGGGGATGTAGGATGTATGGATGTAGGGATGTGGGGATGTAGGTTGAGCCTGTAAATTGACGTTATTTACAAAAAGTTGGGAAATAATTAAAAAATCAATAAAAAATACCTACAATTATTTTATATTTTCTGTGCCTTAATGGACACTATGGACTGATTTATTGATTTTTTAATCATTTTCCAACTTTTTGTAAATAACGTCAACTTACAGGTTCAACCCACGGGCTGCAGGGAGTAAGAAATGGGTTTTTGAAATCAGCATGATTTTCTGCTTTAGAAACAACCATCAGACCTTTTGTACTCATTCACGACAAAATCACCCCCTCATCTCCTAGACTATATGTGTCAAGAATGCTAGTTCATAAATTTACCACTAGGGAACCAAAAGTTGTGCTTTATTGACACTAGGGGCACCACTAGAAGTCTGGTAGTTCCAATAAAGGCCACTAGGAGATGTTGAATGCAGCCGAGTCGGACATATCACAGAACAAACACAGAGATAAGCTAGGTTTCCTATCCATAGAGTATAGGTCCGTGTTAGAATGATGAAAATAGTCTACTTACCTAGTTTAACTTGACGTTTCCTTTGAACTGCTGGTCCAATTTAAAGCGCCAAACGTTAGCTTACATCCTCTACTTTCGGCTGGTGTGCATCATCTGAGTGTTATACACTACAGGGTTCTTTGCACTGCCGCCGCATTCAAAGTGAGATAAATGTGGTCTTTGTATTTTAAATTGGGTCATGAGAATCAGTAGGAGTAGCGGTTCCTGCAGAAGACTGCCCCCGTTGTGACAGCATGGTGACCAGAGGAAGTGCCGCTCTAGAGGGGATGGTTTTATTACCATGCGGCCCTGGTTTAGTTCTCTCTGTTGTGGTGGGGGTAGTTGGGATACTAATAGACTTTTTTCCGTAGGCCGGTGTCGCACCTTATCTCCTTAGTTACGCCACGGCTGAAGCCAAACATTCACCTGGCAACGTATTCTTTAGCATTGGATCACTGAGTGTATGAGCGTAATACTTTCATAATACCCGAGTACATTATTTCCAGAGAAATATAAGCGGTTTCATCGTATTCTATGGAATTCCAGCTCCGATTTGGTGTGTAATGCATGGATATCATCTCAATGATACTTTAGATATACCTTAGATAATAAAGGGACACCGAAACTGGATACACCTTAATACCTTGGCAGGCCTAGCTATGATATGCTTATCTTTTCCCCAGCTAAACCCAAGATAATTATCACCTATAAACTTTAGACATCCCAGACTTGTTGATACAATACCATAGTTTGTTCCAGCAATTTAATCTGCCAAAAAACAACACTCCTCCAATCACACCCACCGTTCACACTTTAGGTGTGATTGCTGTATATATCTATATGAATACCGCCAGACTCGCGGTGTTTGTCCTAGCGGCCGCGTAACTAGACAGTCGGCCGTTAGGCGGCGCTGAACGGCAACACCTGTATTGCTGATAAGGTTGAGAGAACCCCTCAGATGTCCCGCCACCCCGGGCCTGCCGCCACCCTGAGCTGTGCCTCTCTTTCTTGACTGGCCTCCAGGCTCCAGTCCCTTTATCATATCCTCCACCTCTCCAAGACTCCATGCAGTGTTGCCGACCGCTACCGCACGCCGTCCTGACCCCTCAACTTATTACACTCCCCTCTGCCTGGCTGAATCCTGGGCCTGTTAGAGAAACCATAGATGCTGCATCATATCCTGATTAACTTTATTTATCCAATGAGAGTTCATAATCAAAGACTTGAGCAAGTCTGCCACACACAGCACAGCAACCCAACGTGACGGAGGGCGTGTGTCGGGTTAGAGTTATGGGAATGTGCCTTGTTTTCAAATTGAATGACATGTCATACCCAGAATTAGATATCGAAAGAGAGTTACACTCCTCCAAATTCAATATACCGCATCAGAAACAAGCGTGTATTACGTCTATAGTAATTTCTGAGAGCAATAGCACTGGCCCTATCTCGATATCTCCACTTTTGTTTACTTCTGAAGCAAACCCCCTTCCCAGAGTGCACTATTTCTACTTCCTCCTAGGGCCTCAGTGAAAATTTGGCGCCAACTTCAGAAGTTCGCGGGAACGTCATTAGTGAAACAGCATCAACGCCTATACACGAGAAGTCCAAGAAACTTTTCCAAAATGCCTGAAGTTAGGAGTGAAACCTCATCACCTGTTACAAAAGAACCTCGTTTAGAACTACCCATCGTGACATCATGTGATTCACCTGTCTTGAAGTTTGCAAAGCTGAGTGATAAGGCGCTTACCCCAACGAGAGGATCAAAACAAGCTGCCGGATTCGACTTGTACAGGTGGGAGAATGCTCAAAGTTTATAATATATGAGTAGGAATAAGTCAATGTACACTGTGCCGTACATAATGTTTACGATAAGTGAGAAGAGGTCTGTAAATAGAAGTAATAGGAACACGGGTGTATTATAACAATAGCATAACAATCATAACACAACTAGTACTAGATCTAGATCCAGATTCTAGTCTGAGAGGCTCTGACTGTCCAGCGGTGTCCATAGAGGCTATGGACACCGCTGGACAGGCAGTCAAAGTTTCTCGGACTTCTAGATTCTAGATCTAAATGTATTAATCAATCAATGCCTATCTAGATCTAGACATCACTAACGGGGTCATCCATGAAGTACGTACGTGTAATTTCTGAAATTTTGGACCCCATCCCAATCTTGTACGAAGTAGAAGTTACCAGTTACATACGCATGATTTCCAAAGGGGGGGGGGGGGGGGGGGTCAAAGTTTCAGAACATTTGCGTACACTTTTTCATGGATGGTCCCTGACATAGAATACAGTCATAGTTCATTGGGGACTATCTAGATTCTAATAGCTATATATTGTGATGATAAGGATTATTTTCTATCAAAAATTATACCCCCCCCCCCCCAAAAAAAAAATCAATAATCGTGAAGATATTACCTTCCATTAAATTGTGGTATTAACTTTCAATAAATGGAATCTTGACTCCTATTCTACTTCTGAAGACAATACTTTCTTGAGATGATTTTATTTATGTCCGTTGTGTCACAGTTTTTTTTGTTTTGTTTTTATCTATTTTATAATAATTTATTGTATGTAATAGGTTGAACCTTTTTCATTGTGCGTTTAGCTAAACTCGTACCGTAACAAAAACAATATCCCCACCTGGTTTCTTTTTAAAAATGAATGTAAATGCATGTGCTAAATATTTCAATCGAGATATCTCGAATTACCTCATGACTCGTGTTTACATTCTACGTTTCTAGTGCGTATGACTACGTGGTTCCCTCAAAAGGAAAAGTACTTGCTAAAACTGACATCCAGATTGCCCTGCCTCCAGGTTGCTATGGGCGCGTTGGTAAGCACTCACAAGTATTCTTTAAATAAACAGGGATGCCAGTTTTCAATGTTTCCATTGAATTCAATGTTTTCATTTTCAGAACAACAAAATGATTCCTTGTGTAATATTGATATACCAACTGCTAAATAACCCAATTCAGCCACAGCCCAGAATCCCCTGCTGAACCTCCCCTCTGACCCATGTAAAAACTTGAGCTTTCCCTTTAATTCCTACTGTAATGCATATGTAATGCATAAATTCTGTATTGCAAAAAAAATATTTCAATGTTTTTATCTTACCCCGACTGACAACCCTGAATAAACCATTATTTTACAGCAATTTGTACAACTAAGTATAATTACTTATATAGAACCAACAGTCCAGGTTAAGACATGTATATCAGAGATGCAAGTTTTCCACACATGATAGAATTTCGACATTTTATATACATCGACAACACTAATAGTGTCAGATTTGATATTGAACTATAGCGATTCTGTTTCAAAATAATGTTATCATTTTTTCATAAACACCCTAACCCTTTCACTACGCTGCATAGCACCAAATACACACCCTGAAATATACCAGTGCAGTACCATTTTCACCCCTGTAGTATGCTGGCACTTTTCACAATGTCCATAGTCACGTCATTATATCACACCTCCATGGTAATCCAAGATAATGAAATTTACTATAATATAATTGTACTTATCAATACGTAAAACATCAATGTATTCGCAATATTTCATTAAAGAAAAGGCCATTACTTAAATTTTGGAAATAATGCCGCAAGGCACCATAGGGTGCTCTGCCCAGGAATGCCTCCAGGTGTCATAGCGTAGATAAAAGGATGAGATTAACAATTTTTCCTCAGTCCCATCTTTCATCCCTGATACATACATTAATCATCGATAAAAGCATATCTAAAAGAACCTATGTGCAGTTGGGTTTTTTTTTATTAACTGCGACAAACATCGATTTTATTTTTTCAAATTGTTAATTATAACAAAGTTTTTTCATGATAATAAGTGTCGAAATTGCATTCTGTTTGCATTATGGTGTAATGGGAACGGGTGCTCCGAATCTCAAAGCTCAGGCCCCGTTACAATAGAAGTTAATATAATTTATGATGTGATAGACTCAATATATCTAACTGGTTCGTTTTACTTGCAGCACCAAGATCAGGACTTGCGCACAAACACTTCATCGATGTTGGAGGTAAACAAGATCAACTACTGCCTATGTCTAATGGTTAATTCAGGACCTTGAGAGAAATGCCTATACAGTGGTGGTTTAGTTGTCTCCATGCCCTTATATACAAGGCTTTGTTATATATGCCATTTTGTTATGCATCATAGAAATTTCATCACATCTATAATGGTTACTTCTATATATAAAAAGGCATGATTTTGACAGGATATGCTTGGAGTTACTCCCCCCATAGAGACAGGCTGAACTACCTGTTCATGGAAATTGAACTGCTACGAGAGTGAGATTCTCATGTACAGAAAAACTCGCGGCTGCTGTTCTTATTTGTTGGTTTTTACGCAGATTTGCTCTTATGGTTTATTTCTAGCCATGTTAAAAACAAAATATAATGGGGTAGTTATCCTGAGACAAGCCGCCGGGAACTGACCTGTGGTAGGACCACGATAAATAAAAAAGAAAGATAAAAAGCCGTATGACAGCCTCTGCCCTTGTGCAATGGCGCAAGGTGTTCTGGTCCTGAAATCAAACGCTTTGTCTTTATGGTTTTGGTCACCGACTGACTTTAGCCATTAACACGCCGTCTGGTGACGGTTGGCCGTACTAGAGGCTAACTGACGTGATAGCACACTGCACCGCTCCAGTTTATCGCTAAACCTTTCTCTGCAATGATGGACTCTTTACAATCTTAGGATTTTAAGATGTTCCCTCCGCACTTTTTTACGGGCTATGTATTACGACCCAAGAGAATGTAGTTCCTTGCTGTATAGTGTGTCTAGTAGTTTTTCCCGCAAGATTTGTAAGTGACATCGATATATTTCTTTAAATTAATCTAGTGGCAACCTTCTGATGACTTTGGAAATGATATAATTAGTTCATAAGAGTTTAAGGATTTGAAGTAAACATTCAACTGTCATCTTCTGAACTGAGTGACAACATCTCTAATTTCTTGTTTCTACTGAAAATAAAACAATGCTATGACTCTCAGAAAGATGTAATATAGTGTAATCTTGCTTCTGACTGATAGTTCCAGTGTTGTCACACTTTTAGAATTGTCAAACCAGTTTGAGTTTGAATTGACATCAATTCTCCGACTGAAAGTAGTTATTTCCCAGAAGCCTATCATTGCAGCGACGAGTTTTCTGTATGTTGCTCGAGCGCTGCAGTGTGACGTGATAGCTCAAAGTTTAGTCACCAGGTGCCGCCACTAGCATGTTTCGTGAACACTATATCGCCACAGAGTGTAATTCCCATTATTTCCACATATAAAAATGACAAACAATCATATTTTGATATACAATTACTGCTAAAAAATACATCTGCATATGTTTTAAGCATAAACTATGAGAATCTAGGGCACTGAAAGGTCAAATGAGCAGCGAGTCAACTACAGAACACCACATTTTTGTAGTATCTATATATATCAAATACCATAGCCTGTGGTTGTATCGTTAAGATCATACTTTTAGGGATCACTTCTATAGTATGTATCGCCAGGACGTCAGGTAAAACTGACTCCGGACTGCAAACCGCGATGACGAGATGCAGCGGTCTCCCTTGAGCGTGAAGCGGGCGGGAGGAGTCTACTCCGGTAGACACACTCCCGCCATTGAGGAACGTTTCCCCTGGTATACGACTGGGCGGGAGGGGGAGTCCGCATGCTGAGTGGTAGCAGCTCAACTTTTCTTATAAACTGAAATCAATTATGCTATCCTTATAGGCATCTCAAGATGATTACAATGATATCTATGCTAGCAGGTTATGATGGATATATCCTGTGATAATAAAGCATATTATGACAGATGACAAGGAGTCAGTGGGAGCACTAAAAATTAGATTTTCTGATACCATTGCATTTCTGATACTGGCTTTGGTACAAAGATTGCAATATTTTGCAAATTTGCAAGAGCAATATTTATTTCCCTGTATATTTCTTTTTTTAAATTTTTGTTCTGATAGTCCATTATCTCAGGAAATATCTATCACAACCTGCTAATATTGGTATCATTTTAATCGTCTTGAAATGCTAAAGAAGGTAGGATTTTTTTAAAAAGAATTTTATTTATCCTGGGGGATACATAGGCATGTGAGCCTTTTTGAGTGGATCTCCCAGATACAGGAGTTACAGTAGTTTCACCTTATTTTTAAGCAAAAGAGATAACACTGACCATATACAGTCATGGTCATAGCGTAAGTTTGTTATTTCTATAGGTCATCGCGATAGATTTTTCATTAAACCACTGAAAAACAGGAAGGTAAAGTGTTTGCATTTTTTTTACCAAAATAATCTGGATGTTCAATGTTCAACTGGAAATCTTAGCCAAAACACAGGTATATGATATTAGACCAACAAATAGACCCAAGCTTTAGCTTTCTAACAATATTCTGTTTATCGGCCTGTTATTCACGACATAACAACGATTTACACTTCTACAGCTACTCTGTGCTTATGGGACTGAAGCCATGCTGCTGATAAGGTGAGGGCTTGCCATGTTTTCATATGCAAGCATGTTGCTGGTTCTCTGCAAGCAGGGCCTAGGTACATGCAACCAGCGCAACCCAATCGCAGCGCCACGCTTATGTGCAAGTGGTGAATTGGATGACTTGAGTGTATGAGCGTAATACGTTTATGATACCAGTGTTTTTTATTCCCAGAGAAGGTGCGGCAATTGCATCGTATTCTATCGTATTTCAACTCCAATTTGGTGCGGCATACATGCGCATGACCTCAATAATATTTTAGATATGCCTCAGATAACACAGATTCACTGAAACTGGATAAAGAACTCCCCGTTAGATGTCGTTGAATGGAAACGCACGCTTGTACTCCAATCAATTCCTTTTGACTTGTATAGGTAAAATAAATAGGAACTGGAGGTTATTTCAAGGATTTGCAGACAAATAATATATCACAATAAATATCGGTTCATTTTGAAATGGACATCTGTTTCTTGTGATTTGCTCTCATCCTTGCGAAACAAAAAGACCTGTGTCACTACAGAATTATGATTAATATGTATAACAAAATCTACAAGTAACCATCATGGATTACTTACCATTTTATCTTTATCTTGCTCTCCAGCTGGTGTGATAGACCAAGACTATAGAGGAAATGTCGGAGTGATCCTCTTCAACTTCGGCGAGGAAGAATTCAAAGGTATGTATTCTTTATTTTACAGACGACAGCTAATGTAAGAGAAAGTGTTTTTGCGTACAATTCAGTGGGATAATAAAGAGGAAAGCAACTCGTTTTTGGTCATATTTTCTGTCCTCCACAAGTTTAATGTGGAGTGAATATCGTGTAGCGTTCAAACGAGATGGAGAACGACAACTTTGACCAAAACGAGTTGCTTTCTGTATTTATCTCACCCCTGCACATACTGGTAGAATGGACGACACACATGATATAGACCATGGAGAACGGATTTGAACACTCCTAGGGGCATAGAGAACGATTTCCCAATGTTGGAGATCTTTCCTAGGAAGAACTATTTTTTCCTTAAAAAATAATAAAAGCCTATGGGTTAGAAATACCAGGGGTGAGATAATGTCAAGTGCTTCATATACACCATCCATTTATTGCTCTTGACTGCCACTCATCACCCATAACATGTCACCCAATCACTTGAATTAGTCTAGTTATCTGTACCGTATCCTGATGAAGATTTTCCCATTCGCCTTTCTTTAATTGATTAAGAAATGCAAGTGTACCTAATTGAAGTCCGGCTTCGATTTCCCATTGAATGTGATGTATATATATAGACTTCGAAAGGGCTGAATTTAAGTGCATGTTAATATTCCCTCATTCTATAATATTTTATTTTCAGTTGCGCAAGGTGACCGTATCGCTCAACTCATTTTAGAAAGAATCTACATTCCAGATCTAGAAGAATTACCGGTGAGTTCATGAAGTTATTCAGTTGAGATTAATGTCCTTAATTCCTTTGTCGTCATAACATTTGTTCACCCTTCACAATGGGCACCACTCTTTCTAGTCTTTCAACTTACTTCACGATTTACATACTTCCACTTGTCAGTGGATTCCCAACGGTTTGCCTGTAGCAAGGCCATGTTCTCAACCTTTTCATCATTGAGACAAGTCATAGGATAGAGGCCATTTGAAAAAAAATCCAGATTTTCCAACAACACAGCATGTATCAATTAAAAAAAAATGTTCATGAATTCACCTAGAGGGATGGCAGTTTTCCACCTTTATGTGGGAATCCTTGTTTTCTTATCAAGTTTATAAAATTGGTTTCTCGGCTTGGCTTGCTATGTGATATCACTCAGCGTTGCCTTGTGAAATCACTGCACAACCAAATCTCATGGCAATTTTTCAGTGCCTTTGCAGGGAGGTTTTCCGACATGTGACGGCAATTGCGACATTTCATATACACCGGCAACACTAGACTATGTATCTATTCATAGCCATTCTGTTCCCAAACAAAAGGGATGTCAGTTTTCCGTGTTTCCACGGAAATCCGTGTTTTTATTTTTAAAATATGAAATTATTTTTCCTTATGTGAAATGAACATAACAATTGCTGAATTGCCATAAATAATATTTCCGTGTTTTTTTAACCCAAACTGACATCCCTGAATTATTAAATAATGTTTTAAATGATTCTTTTCTATAATTTTCGATTTTGTCCTCAGTCCCGACTTTCATCCCTGGCTATGAATCTTGATGCAGTTCCTTCTTGATAAATAAGCTTTTGTTGGTTTGTGGGCTCCCACGTGGCCGCTGATGAACAGTCTCCTGGGGTTTTATTATTAGAAAGTCCCCATTGAAAATGTATGGGGACTCTGTAAACCTGTTTTAACCGCGACCCATCATATAAAACTTGTCAGATTCCATGAATGTGGTATACAGATTCAAATCTGTGGTATAGTCTCACAGCTGTGGTATACGGGAAAGCAGTCCCTTTGTGCTATAGAACCAAGAAAAGTCCTTACTGTTATATCTTTTGATATGGCAATTCTTGGGGTTGATTTATTCAAAAAGATGGACAAAAAATATAACAAACGATGGTTTTGTAGACAGGCGGCTCTGTAAATCACTCAAGGTTGACGTCGTAACAGAATTGCTAGCGCTCGTGTATTGTGTTGACTATGCGTCAACCTCTCGTGGTTTACGGCGGCTTATCAACAAAAACATCGTTTACTCTCTACGTTCCCTGTAAGCATGCTTGGAGTCGGATTCATGGCAGCCCGGTGGAAGAGGCCCTTAAAGCATCAACACAGTCGCCAGACCCATCTTTTTAGCCGATGTTTTAGTAATACAAACAATTTTCATTTCAGAAACTTGATGACACCGAGCGGGGTAGTGGAGGCTATGGCTCTACAGGGAAAAATTAGGTCACTTGGCAATGAATCCTTATGTGTATATCATCACCTACTTGTACGTATACTAAACCGAGGGTATGAATCTAACTGGATCCAGGAGGACATTAAAGTCTAGAACATTAAACTTAAATTGATGATTTAATTATTGTTAAAATACAGCATAACACTTCAATAAATGTCACCTCTCGTATGTACATATCTCTCCAGATAATCGTAAATTTAGATAGGGTCTCACTTGAGTGTACTCGATTGTGAAAATTGATGAATTTAAGGGGAAAATAGAAATTTGAATTCCATTATTTTCATTTACAATCAAATGTTCTTCATATTATCACCAATCAGCGTTGAGTAAGTAACTTATTGATAAGACCATCAATTGTGAAAGCTGTATAAAGAATCATATATGCCTGAAAGTGCTTATGGTCACCTGTTGTGTATTTCATGTATAATGCATATCTAAAGGAAAAATAAATCCGTTAAAAAAATAAATGGACTCCTTACTCGCTATCTATAGAATTGAATATACTTAAATGTGTGAATGCCAATTAAGTCGAAATATAAAACATTTCCGCAAAAATACAACTTTTTTCTTGGACTAGCAACGCAGAAGCTCTTCACATTCTCAGGAATCGGAAACTTGTAAATATCCACCACCTTAGGAATAGCAACAACCTTCTTGATTAATTCACTTACATTTCCACAAATAGTGTCCACTTCAATAATCTAAGGTAACTTCTCCAGATCCAGTAGAGCACATTCATCCCATCTTTCATATAGTTGATCAGATTCCTAGCCTTTTTTACAGGCGAAATTCCCCATTATGCTAACCATGCTATGTGCCCATATCTGTTCAGCATAACCTGCTGAACTGTCAAAGGGTAAACAAATTAGAAGCAGGGATGCAAGTTCGCCGACAATTGACGGAAATCAAAAATTTCTGCATCTTGAAATATGATCATTAACAAAGATCCCCCCCGAATACGCTCCAGTTTTATTTGTGTTTTTGTTTCCAACTTTTTCATCAGTCCCGACTTTTATCCCTGTAGAAGGTACTTAAAAAGTAGTAATATTCAGGGATGACAGTTTTCCGGGAATCTCTGGTATTCCTAGTTTTTCCACAACTAAAAAGAATGCTGTGGGACTGAGACTGAGGTCGGGTACTGGGAACACCCGAGGCCGACCACGGAGACCCGGCCCCGGGCGGTCTATTGCCGGCCGCTACTGCACCGCTGCCGGTCGCGAATGCTCGAACCACCCGGGCTCACCCCATCCAGTGGTCCCAAGGCCCTTGCAGCGCCCGGGAGTCTTCCTGAGAATATTCTAACTGCCTGGTCAACTGCCATAGGCGCACAAAAGCACCCGGAATCCCGGAAAAGCGTGTGTGTTTATGTATATGCTTCGGTCGGTGCCAGACCAGGAACCAATAAGAGTAAAATGTAATTATTAAAAGTCACTACATAAATGCTTCACTGAGACTTACGCAAGTTTCACAGGTCACCACATGGTTTCTAAAAATAGAGCTGGATGGGAGCTGATTGTGACCTAGATGCAAAACCATCCCAACATGATACATGTACCACGATTTAATGTTGATACTTATGTCAAAATACCATTACACTGAATTAAAGGTATTCATTATAGGAAAAATAGGCTGTGGATATTTCCGGGTATTTTTTTAGACCTAACTGGCATCCCTGATTTAAACATGAAAATGTTGTCTGAGACTGTTCCAAAAAAAAAGTGAATAGCTTCTTGAAAGAGACAAATCCGATTGTTTATAAGATATTTGAAAAAATTAATTCGGTCAGTGCAAGGTAGGTCCCGTTCGGTCCGAGCTGTGAAAGCAAACTAGGTGAGGGGTCTGTGACGAAGCCCCAGCACCCCATGACCTCGGCCTACGTGGGGTAGATTGTTATTTTGTCTTTAAATGAAAAGATGCATGAAACTGATACAAGAAACTTACTGTTTCTGCCCTAAGGGTTATATAGAAAGCCACTTCGCGTACGGTACAATTCCGCTAATGTATAGTCATGTTTCTCATACACCGATACATGGTATATATTTTAACACCGATGAAAAAATCACAAGAGAATCGCATGGACAACACATGCTGCTGTAGTATTACAGAATGTTTTATCAGAATTTATTCTGGCTCCACGATTTTAAGTTGTTCAACCGAATGTTCTATTTGTGTTTTATTGTTCATGTATACATTACTATCACATGCACTGGTTTGAACCGATTTAAAATTCAATAATTTTATTTTATCTCAAATCTTGGTAGGTGCTATCTTAGAGACTGCTATCAGGAATAAGGCCAGATGTAGGAGCACTCAGTTTTATGAGCCCTTGAATTTCTTTAAATTTAGGGTGGTCTTTGTCGCCAACAAGCTGTAGGAGGATTGCTTCACTGGTCGTCACTGTGGCTCCCATTTGTCGGAAACGCTGAAAAGTATATGAAATAAAGATTCCATTAACATTGAAATCTATCCAACAAATATTTTTGACAGTACCGTTGACTGACGTTTCAGTGAAAGGCTAGGAACATTTTCACAATATATTGTCACTCATAGGATGTTATTGGTGATGACAGAATGAAGCCTCTCCCGCTTAATGAAATTACCCAACACGATTCTAAAAAGATTTCATATCAATTGGTTTTTTTTATGAAATACAATTCATACAGTGTGTACTATTAAGCGTGTTCTACCATTCACTTTTTCATGCGGTGGAACTACAAACTCATTTCCCTTTAAAAAAAATTCTATCCTGAAAATGAAGGATTATTTTAAAAGGCATTGAAATGTATGTTCTAAATTTAAAGTAAACAGTTTCGAAACAATATCAGCGAGTCTGTGAACTTAGGAAAAATACTTACGTCAAATGCAAAGAGTCTGTCCATCTGACTTCGTGAAGACGTAGCATCTGCTACAATGTGGACCTGATACCCTTCCTTTAAGAGATCAATGACCGTTTGTTGAATGCAAACATGGGCCTGTAAATGGAGTGGAACAGATTACACATTACGAATTATAGTTGAGGTAAAATACATCAAAGTTCAATAATTTTCCCAACAAATTTCCAAGCCTTGTGAATAGGGTTTGATAAGTATTCTGTTAACTTTTGAATGGGTAGCCTTAATACAAATTAATGAAGATTCATTATCATGAAATGTAATATTTTACATACAATCTATAAAATCGTATTTCATTTGTAGAAAATATCAGAATACACTGATACCTCCTTCGTGTTTAACATGTAAACACAATATTACTATGATATTGATACGCAATATCCTCGGATATTACCACGCGTCAACTACGCGGAGAATACAACTATGTAGATCAAAATCATGGTAATGTATTTATCATTCAGTATCATATATGCTATCAAAGGTAAGATAAAATAGCTGCCGGTCTTCTCAAACACTATTTAGCACATCAAGGACTTTACCCTCCCCCCCCCGTATTTTACTGAGTAGAATACGACGTTCCATATTCTACTCAGTAACAATCTGGAGGCTCTATAGGATTAGTATGGAGACTCCATATTTGATGGATCATAAATTTCAAAGGTCAATGAAATGGATTAATTGGCACCAATATGCCCCTCCCGAGGTAACGTTGTTTTTGTCATTGTTGATGTTTTGCAGGTGATGGTGCCGATGGGTCATACTTATTATAATTAATAAAAGCAATGCAGACGAGGTGCAGTGAAATGGGATCGATCTAGCATACATGTACAGCGATTCAAGTTAACGTGGAGTTATGTCTGTGCGCCATGTCGTTTAATGTTGACGCATATTCCATCCACACTGATCTAATATTCTCGGGAGCGGAACGTTTAGTTTCTTCCACGACCGCTTGGGGCAAAGGGTATTGCCAGTTTCGACCACCCTAGCTTTCTGTTATTATCGCTCGATCGACGAAACGTAAATCGATGTTTGAACTTTCTGTAAATGAATAATATGCGTAATCAAAGGTAGTTTTATGTGTTTCTAGCAAGATATATCAATAAACTCTGTGGGATAGAAGTTTGATTGTTTGAATCTGCATATTTATGTACTTTTGAGCAAGTTTTGATTTTGACATTTGTAGCAGCCTGTCATTGCAATTTCGGAAGATTGTTGGAGAAAACACCAAATAAAACAATCTTTGCAAAACAAATTGATACAAAAAAAACCACCAAACACCTTCTCCTATTCTTCATCTCCATTCCATTTTTTGTTTGACGTCTCTATGTTCGATATTTACTGAGATATTACCAGAGAAAAACAGTGATTTTAACATTGGTTTCAATTCTCGGGAGCGGAACGTTCATATCAGAACGAGGCAAAGGGTTTTGCAATTTTCGAGCACCCTAGCTTTCTGGTATTATCGCTCGACCGTCGTAACGCAAGTCGATGTTTGATCTCACTGTACATGATTAATATGAGTATTACAAGGTAGTTTGATGTGTTTCTAACAAGATATATCAATAAACTTTGTAGGATAGAAGTATGAAGGCTTGAATCTACATATTTATTTACTTTTTAGTAAGTTTTTATTTTGACAGTTGTAGCAGCCTGTTATCCGTTTTTCGGCAGATTACTGGAGAAAAGACCAAATAAAACAATCTTTGCAAAACGAATTGATACAAAATAAACCACCAAACACCTTCCCCTACTCTTCATCTCCATTCCATTTTTTGTTTGATGTCTCTATGTTGGATATTTACTGAGATATTACCAGAGAAATATAGTGGATTTAACATTGGTTGCTATGGGGTGGAAAGTTGTTTAACCCTTCGAACGTAATAGAGTGCACTGCACCGCTTTCGGGAAAGCAAACTACAAAGCTATAAAACCGAGCGGCGCAGGGTCAGTTTTTGCGGCCGGACGAACCTGTTACTACGTTGCGTGACGTCGGCGGCGCTCCCGAGAATGGGGTGAAAAGTTGTTTAACCCTTCGTGCGTATGAGAGTGCACTGCACCGCTTTCGGGAAAATAAACTGCAAAGAGAGAAAACCGAGCGCCGCAATGTCCGTTTTTTAGGCCGGACGTACCCGTTACTATGTTGCGTGACGTCGGCTCCGCTCCCGAGAATGTGCCAATGCCAATTATAATATTCAATTCATCATCAAAGACCTATTATAGGGATATGTAGTGAGGAGTCCTGACAAATACTCCTAATAATTTGCTAGTCATGTTGACAGCCAACACATATAATTTCTTTTTCAATAACTTGACAATAAGCAAATCACCACAATTACGCTACCATCAACACTGTCGTAATCAAACGAACGGACTTTTGACGTCAGCCCACGACACCATCGAGCTCCCTTTAGCGGTAGCTGCCACTAAGATAATACCTAGCCACGTCCTAACACAATAGATAAAAGTAAGTTAAAACAGACAGAGTTGGCCAGCAATGTTACATCACTTGAATTCACCTGGCGATTCTCGGTCCTTTTAGGTTAAAATACCAGTCCATGGCGGCACAATAACCGGAGATTATGAATCAAAATTGTTACATTACTTGCCTCAATACCAGAGAGTACAATATGTTTCAGGTGTCCATTGCATAACGTCGACATTTTTGTCTTCACTTCTGGTAAGACCATGCTGAATTTTGTTTTGGGGAAGACACCAACAGCATTGCTTATGTCGAGTTCTTCGACTGTATGCAGAAGTCCTTTTGGATACTGAAAGGACAACGGTAAAGCATGTGTAAGGAGAATGAAGTTCCTGGTCTGATTAGTTCTAACGATTTTTACTCAACATCAAAAACACAAATGTAATGACTACTACGACTCAGCTCTCCCAATAGTTAGTATTAGGGCGTTTATCTACGAGATGATGTATCCATTATCAAGGGGTCACTGTTAGTCCTGAGTATGAATTTGAGCTATAAATTGGGCTGCAAATTATGTTTGTATGGTGTCATGATTCTTAATGATAGATTAAGTTTAAGATAGAAAGAGCATACAGTATAATAGGCTGCATGAGATCTCAGATATTGTTAAAACAAAATATTTTAGATTTATTCAAATTGATTTTTGAATAGGATTTTAAATCAATGTATGGAACCTTTCTTATGACTAAATTATGGGAAATAATATTTGTTTCAGAATTATGTTTTATGATTTCAGATTCATTAAGTGATGGTAAATTAGGATGGGACGTAAATTACATTGTAAATGGGCAATAGAAAGAGAGGTAAACGATTCGAAAGACAGAAATGGGGGATGGTATGTGTGTATACATTAATAATTTTATTCAATATGATACTTTTTCCGGGACTTTGATTGTAGTTCAGGACACAGAAATGCAGATCATGGAAATAAATGATGAAACATAATTTTCTTCAACAAGTGTAAGCAATTGTCTTAACTTGAATGTTTTGGAAATATAAAATGGGTCTAGATACTACAAATTCTCTTCTATTCATATAACAAAGAACCTTGAATAATATTCATGGAATGTTATAACGTAATCACCACTTACCTGTTCTGTGACAACTAGGGGAATGTCTAATATTTTGGTTGCTGCTACCTGTTAAGAAAATGAAAAATAGCAAATGTCAAACATAGTTTCTGATAACCATGAAGTTGTACGATTAGTTGGTTGGTATTGTTCCCTGTATAGAACAGTGTGAGGTGATTCAAACACTAGTTTCTGGGGTAAAACATTATCACATCTAGGGATGCCATTTAGTGATTTAATCAGTAGTGAGCTAGTTTGTTTTTTTGGTGTATGTAAATACACTTAAAGACCTGAGCAAGTCTACTACAGATATGACCATCCTAACGCCGCCACCACCAGCCTCCTGAGATTACAAGCAGCTCAAGTTTCATAAAGCTCCACTCTCCAAACATAGTTTTTAGTTCAGGGGTTTCAGGGGGTTTCACTTAACCTATGGCAGTCCACTATAGCGCCACTGACTTCTCAGCGGAATTCCCCTTACTCTGCAAGGCCCTGGGACCCACAGGCTACCACTGGGTGCAGCCTCACACCAGCTACCAGGTATGTCTCCCGCCACTGACCGCCTATTCAGAGATAAACTACATTCCAAAAGAATGAATGGTTATGTTCAGAGTTGAGAAAAATACATAAGAAACTTAAATTCCCTGAGAATTGACATCCCTGCACATCATTCGGTAGATTGATACAGTGAACAATGTATTTTGGGAGAAAATATTCATACAGTGTGACTGTTGTAGAACTAGATCTACTTTAATAGTAAATACGGGAACGTACTGTTTGGTTCGCCCACGACTATGGGTACCGTACTACCGGTACTAGTGTACACTGGCTAGACGGGGCCTAGACTCTACACTTCACAATTACTGAATTAGTGTTGTGGCTTCTAAAACTTAAAGTAAAAGCAGTTTATGTCGACACGACTAGCATCAGCCTGCATCGAGTCGTTCACTCTGACTGAAGCCTTAGTCCGAGAAACCCTGCCTTTCAGAGCCTCTCGGACAATGTAAATCTGAGACTGAGTGTGAGACTGAGAGGCTCTGACTCAGTGACGGGTGCAGAGTGTTCGCCAGAGAGAAGCCCTCGTAGTCGAACATAACAGTCACAATAACAGCACATCACAATACGAACATCAAACTCTTACCAGTCTTTTGGTAACTTCTAAGATATCTGGAAAATATTTTATGGCAGGCCTGAAGCGTTCTTGCATATCACACAAGAAAAACGCTGTTTTGTCGGCTTCAATATCCCCGAACCCCTGTGTAGCCGCCATTTTGGACTATGGACTGATCATGTGACCGATGGTTTTAAGCCTCCGGAGAGTTCCTACCCTTTGTCTGGGCTCTATTCCATATAGTATTAAGTCGCATTCATGCTAGGCCCGGGTACCCGTCTATTACCGACACTGCACTACTCGAAAAGCCATGCGGGGCAGTGTGCCCATCGTAGGGGAAGTTGACAGTTTTGGAACTGGGTTCCCAGATTGGAGCCTTTGGATATCTATTTATCTGAGAGAATGACATAGCAGATGTCTTCTCATGTCGACCCGAGGCTAGTCGTTGGTTAAATCAACCAAGGAAAACAGGTAAGGTGCCCTTGGTGAGTGACAGTGGTAAAAATGCTGTGAAAACACCAGTCCATCTGTTGCTGGGTGGAAGGATGTTGATAAACAACGGACATGTTTATCAGCACCCGCGTGTTCTATCACCACCAATCTACACTATCTCTTTTATACATTTGACTTAGTCCGAGAGGCTCTGACTGTGAAGCGGTGCAGACAGTCAGAGAGCAGTCCCATAGAGGCCTAGGCTAACTGGTCGACCAAAAATGTACATCTCAGCTCAGCAGCCGTTTTCCTTATAAATATAGGTTGAATCTTTCTGATTTTGTGATACTAGATCTAGATAGTTTCCTGAGGCAAAATGCAGTAAAATGACAGTAATTTCCTACCTTTGCATTAGTTCTAAGTGAGCTATTGGAGGGGGGGGGGGGGCAAATTATCTGAGGGTATTTGCCTGGGGGGGGGGGGGGGTTTATTTAGAGGTATTTGCCGGGGGGGGGGGGCTTTTTGGTGCCTCCATTGCATGCCAACGATTTAAGGCTATTGCCTAGCGGATGGAGGGGGGGAGGCGTATATCAGGGTATTATTCTGGGGGAGGGGGGGGGGGGTTATTTTGAGGTATTTCCGAGGGGGACAGTTTATTTTAGGGTATTTCCGAGGGGGGCATTTTATTTTGAGGTATTTCCGAGGGGGGGGGGCATTTCATTTTGAGGTATTTCCGAGGGGGGGGGGGGCAATTTATTTTGGAGAATTCGCCAAGCAAAACCCACACACCCCTGCCATAAATAATGAACACTCCTTTAAGTTATGGGAAAGGCCTTCTTGAAACTATTATTGAGGACACATTTTATGTTTGCTATTCCTTTTGGGAGCAACTCAGCTCATCAATGAGGGATTCTCTCATTTGTGTTTAATGATAATAAGAAAAGGCAATACTGGTCTCAATAGAGAATGTGTCTATTATATGTGCCCTTAAAGACTGTGCTCCACAGCAGCCGATCCTGTGTAGATTTGGTGGCGATCATTTGGTTGCTGGCCGCTTGGCACCTAATTGCTGATAGT
Organism: Alentia gelatinosa; assembly: GCA_950022655.1. Taxonomy (NCBI): domain Eukaryota; kingdom Metazoa; phylum Annelida; class Polychaeta; order Phyllodocida; family Polynoidae; genus Alentia; species Alentia gelatinosa. The sequence continues at coordinate 108,785,882 of OX465579.1, forward strand.
GGAGCTGCAGTGGAGTTACGGTCGGCACTCAAACTCCTAGCGGTCTCTAATCAGCCCCCATGTTCTCCTCATGGTCACGAGGTAATCAACCATATCTCTTGCCACAGATGATGTTCCATCGGTGCACTCACTGATTTGAGGCAGAGATTAGGAAGCGTAAGAACCATGAAAGACATGGGATCTGACAGAGAGAAATAAATAAGGACGTTTACTTTTTGCCATCCAGCAGTCAGATATACTACTGTGGACAGTGTGAAGGACTATTTTTTATAAATCGACTAGATTTCCATTGTCAAGTTTAATACCCTCATAATTTATCCGTTCGGACTTATTGTGTGAAAATCTTTCGTCAGTCGTAAAAAAAGCTAAAGAAGAAACCAACAAGTTTTGGTCAAAGAAGTCGTTCTCCACGAGTTTGATGCGGTGTGATATGAACGAGGCGACAGCCGAGTGAATATCACATAGCACTCAAACGAGTTGGAGAACGACTTCTTTGACCAAAACGAGTTGCTTTCTGTATTTATCTCACCCCTGTACACACTTAAGGAAGGGACAACACACAGGCTATAGACCATGGAGAACGGGCTGCAATACTTGTAGGGGCATGGAGAAGGAGTTCCCAATGTTAAGCCTATGGACATTTATTCCAGGGGTGAGATAAAATGCATATCTTTATGGGACCGTAATGCAGTGTAAATGCTGCTGGATGGACACATACACATACTTGCATCAAAGGAATCCATACACTGCATGATACAGTAAGGAGGCTTGAAGCTTGTGTCTGAACATCCCCCACATTTTTGAATTTCTGGAGTCTCCCAACCCACTTACAGAATCCTGTATCATGCTATCAGTTGGCTTATTGGTATTCGTATTGGAACAATCTAGTAGCCAAGGCTAATGCCTGAAGCAAATACTTGACCGAATACCATAGCGTCCGATGACATGCTAATAATGTTTGTGCTCTTGTTATAGTTCTTTAGCTGCACATTTTAAAGAAATACACAATATCTTTTCTCAATCATAACATCGGTCCAGGAGTTTTGAGTTGCTGCGAAGAGATCACATGTAAATTATCAATAACATTTAAATTCATATTTTTCCGTCTTTGTAGTAATATATCAACTTTAAAAGAAGTCATCGCCAACAATGAACATCGATGCTGTTGCCTACGTTCGACCTCCCGTAAGAGGAGAGGTCGCCACGAGCATAGAAACAGATGGACTTCACCGGATCCTTGCGAAACCCGGCGGACAAGCTTTAGAGTAAGTTTTTTCCAATTACTTCTTTAAGATTAAAAAGAAAAAACGTAGCAAGAAAAAATAAAACAACAAAAAACAAATACCGGTACTTTTTTCATCGGCTTTAGAAAGAGGTGTGGGTGCCACCACGTCTAAATAATTTCTGATTACATTTTTGTCGCGCATATACTACAGTCGATGCTCGATGTATGTCCTGATTAGAAAATATCGTACACTATTTGATCCTTATTATTAATTGCTAATCTGCAAGATAAAGCAAATCATCACAACATTTTAAGAAATTAATCTTTCTGGATTCATAGTCTGCTTCCGGGATGAATATCTTTATCTTTTTTTTCTGGGGTAACATTTGGGATCAGAAAGACATCTTATTTGTTTCATGTTTAGGGAAAATAATTGTCCCAAACAAAAGGAAAATTTGTGAAAACCCACCATATCAACTATTCACTTTGGCAAAAAGTCAGGATAACTCGAAACTCCCATTTTATCGGTATAGTTTCAATATTACCATTATCAATTCCACCAGTGTCCAGCAGCTGTACCGGTCAGGCACGTCATTATCCGATGTTTACCGTCAGTCTCTGGACCCGATGGTGGACCTATTCGTGGCTGGCTTCAACGTTGGCCTGATTGTGACGGGCGAGAGCGGCGCCGGCAAGTCCTACGCGGTCGGTGGAGAAAATGCCTCGGGCACTGGTATCGTGCCCATGATCATGGAGGCCGTCTTTTACAAAGCCCAGCAAGGTAAATCTTTTTCGTGAGGTAACCATTAACTACTTGCCCTTATAGGGCTAATAGGGTCAGGTATGAATGCATATGAATACATATGAATATTAGATCGTGGAGGATTTGAATGAAAAATCATGATAAATTTAGCGGATTTGTTTTTCAGACCTATAATCTCCATAAGGATATTTGGAATAGCTTCGAGATAAAAAAAAAAAGAGAAGAGAAATGCCACTTTTGACAACCACGTCTTTCCAGATAACAAGAGATGGCAGCTTTCCACTTTTCTATGGAAATACACATTTCCCTTTTCAGTATATGAGCTGCTGTCATTCACGCCAATATGACTAGTTTGAATCTCCACCAAGACCCTCAGCCCCACACTGTGATCAACGGGACATGTTTTCACCGTTTTCTCGGTCTCTATGAGGCAGCAAATCCCACACGAAAATATTTCTTCTTTTTCTAACCCCTACTGACATCCCTAAATAACAAAACAGAATAACAATATTTATGGACAATAGGCTGTGTGTTATTGAAAAATGTGCCATTTCAACGAACTTATTCCCCTCGGCATTGAGAATAAGAATTGATATATATCTCTGGTAAAGATGACGTGGCTTTTAAGTTCACCTTGTCCCAACTGTAAAAAATATGATAATAATAAAAAAATATATAGAAAGATAGAAAATAAATAAATAGAAAAAAAGAAAGATTAAACGATTTTTTAACTATAGGTATCTTAAAGATAATTTTACCTCATCTCCTCAGACGAGAGGTTGTCTTATGGATCGAGGGGCCGGTCCGAGGCACAGGTCACATTGGAGATGTACGAGGTCTACAACGAGTTGGTGAGAGACCTGCTGCAGGTTCCTGGAGTCACTCCCAAGTACCTCAGCCTCGACGAGACGGCCACGGACGCCGTGCACATCAAGGTAAACACACACCAAACGTGGGAACTGCAACTCTATTAGCTACCATCACAGAGATGGGGGCTTTCCTGATTTTTCATGGAAATCTACTTTTTTTTCCTTTTTTTTTTTATAAATATTTTTAATGGATGGACGGTTAATCTTTGGAGGTTCCTAGACCTCACTGGCCCGGGGTTCGTACAGAGCCTGGAAAACCTGGAAAAGCCTGGAATTATGCTTTTGGGTTTTCCAGGCCTGGAAAAGCCTGGAATTCTCACAGAGAACCTGGAAAAACCTGGAAGAGCCTGGAAAATTTAGTTTTGTATAAAAACATTTTTTTAGTCTATGAAATTCTGGACGTTATTAGCCTTCCTTAACTACGGTACCTGACTGCCTATGAAATTTGAGTGACTTGGATTAGATATTTCCAAAATTCCTCTTTGCTAATAGTATAGCTGTTTTGATTATTTGTCTTCATATTTGTTTCACTAGCAAGATGGTATTGATTCAGATTGTTATGTGCCTGGAAAAGAAATATTAGAGCCTGGAAAAGCCTGGAATTTGATTGGGCAGCAGGGTACGAGAGTAAAAGAATTTGAAATTTTGCATACATCTATGCTCTTTCTTTATTCTATTGCGTACAAGATTGGGAGGGGAAGGGGCCAACATTTCAGAAATTCTGCGTTCGTACTTTATGGCCCCCATATAAGTCAGTGCTTTTGAGGGGCTCTTTGAGATCAAACACGTATATATGCATGTAGTATGACGTCTTACCAGATAGATAAACTACATATTATAGCTGTCAAATGTTTTCAGGGGACCCACATAGTATAGGCCCTATTGAGGTATCCCATAATTCAGTCTGTTTACAAGTTCCAGTGTTCGCTGGTTGCCGACGTAGTATGGTGGTAGACGCCAACCGTAACCCACAATTTCTACAGTTTGACAGTTTTTACAAATATTCAAATTGGAAATCCCATGTCAGAAATGGAAATTTCGGCTTTTTCTACATAAAAATCCGAAATTATATTGAGGTTCTCCAAATATAAATGGGAAAAGTATGGTTCATGTGGTCTGCGCCAAGCCATTCGCAAGCGGAACTTGTATTTACCCTGGGCGATAGCAGGGAGTTTAGTAACCTCTGGAGGGCGTATAGAAGAGGAGATGACGGAGGCACTATTTCCTCATTTTGGTGATTTCATTTTTTTCTTTTTGATGATTTACCAGACGATTGCTAATACTCTAATTTTGTAGAGTGGCCGCGTTGCCCCTGTTCGAGACCGGAGTGAGGGAGAGGCGTTCTTCAGGCAGGCCTGGTCAAGGCGCTCCGACCACTACACAGACTTTGGTCCTGCTAAAAACTACTCCTCAGTCATCGTCCACATTGACCTCGTTATGGTAAGCAAATGCTTCATTATGAGTCCATCCTAGTTTTTACCACTTTACTCTAAGATCAGCCCAGCAGCGTACCTTGATATTCCAACAGGATATGCAAATTTTAGTTAGTAAACCGAAGTAAGTCTAATTGAACAAATTGGACTTTAAACTACCCAAACAAACAGCAGTTTTTACTCTAAACCTGCACTTGTATGATATCGGCATACCTGCATTTACTACAGTTGTTTCTATATTTCCTTAATTATTTGCTAACAGAAATACACGGTTAGAAACTAATAATCTGAAACGGTTGAGTTGTTCACCTTAAAAATATGAATGAATAATGATTACATAATAATGTATCTTGGGAGACACCCCACTTTTTTTAAGATAAAGAAATACCCCCTGATGGGGGATAGTGTAACTAGCTTATTGATGTTATTAGACAGACCACCACTGGTGTATATTTGATTGGGTAGAGTTGTATGTCCATGGTATAGCTATGAGAGACTTGGTTACAAAGTTATGATCACAGGGTTGGTAAATTTGGTTCATGATTAATCTGTAGAAAAAGGTTGTGGTATAGAAAGAATTAGATACCGATATAATAATTGTAGGTCCTTATATATGAACAGTGTTTAGATCTGATTATTGTAAGTTTCCCAGTGAGAGCTTATCTAATTGTCTGTAGTTCGGGTATGTAAAAAGTTAATCAGTTTTGTGTAGCAGGCTAAAGTCATTGGCTAATTCGGGTTCTCTAAATCCCAGGTCACATCACTCCTCACCCTCAGTTAAGAACTTCATGTGATTTGTTGCAGTCTTCGGGGGAGAGTCCACTGCCAAATAAATCACGTTTCTCGATAATTGTGACTCCCGGAGCGGAAAAACTGGCTGAAGACTCGCGACAACTGCGAGTCAGAGAAGGACCGACCCTGAGTAAAAGTATGGTGGCTCTCAGTCAGCTGGTGGCCGCCCTAGCGAATCAGCCCTACGCAGACAGAGTCATCAACTATAGGTAATATATGAGAGTTTACTAAAAATATATAAGAAGAAACCAATAAGTTTGGGTCAAATTCGTAGTTCCTCACGAGTTTGATGAAGAGTGATATGAATGAGGCGACAGCCGAGTGAATATAACGTAGCATTGAAACGAGTTGGAGAACGACTTCTTTGACCAAAACGAGTTACCTTCTGTATTTATCTCACCCCTGTATACACTAAAAGAATGGATGACGCACTGGATATAGACCGTGAAGAACGGACTGCAATTCCACCTAGGGGCATGGAGAACAAGTTCCCAATGTTAAGCCTATGGGATAGAAATACTAGGGGTCAGATAATGTTATTTACCATTTACCGAGAAAGAAGGATTCTAAAATTTTCAGAAACATACCAAATGCCATTTTTTTAGGGATGAATATTTTTCAATTAAAAATTCTTCTTTTTTAAGCAAATATTTTTATTCATTTCAAAATACTGCAGTCATGAGCTGGAAATGCTTTTTCATATTCTTGGAGTTTCTTCAGTCTGGTTTCTTTCTCTGACTATATCCTACGATTTTATCATTATTTCCGCCCTTTTATTTATATTCTTAAGGACATCTTGATCAAAGTTCATCATGACTGTTTCTCATGGGTGAAAAATGAAATATACACAGAGTTTCAGAACAGATTTTAAGGAAACAATAAAAACAATTTTATTTAACAATTTTACTTCTCATTTTAACTCTTCAAAATAGAAGAAAGTACTTGAAAAACAGTAACAACATGAAAATGTTGTTTGAAATTATTCCAAAGAAAGATATAATCATGTTTTTGAAAGAGACAAATCTCTTTGATTGTATATAAAATATTTGAAAACATTGAAAAGAATTGACTGAAATGAGTCTACCAAAGTGAAAAGCTAAATCATTGATAGTCCCTATATACCCTCAGGGTCCCCTGGGACGTTAAACCACAAACAAACAAACAAACTTAACCCTTCAACTACTCTATGATGCATGGAGGCATTCCCGGGCATAGTACGCCGTGATGACTGGAAGCATTGCCAGGCTTAGTACGCTATGATGCCTTGAGGCATCATTTCCAAAATTGAAGTAATTGCTATTTTTTAATGAAATGATCCGACCTATGTGAAATTATATCATAGTTAATATCATTACTATCATATAACATCCTAATTATTTAGGATTATCGTGGAGAAGTGATATAATGTCACTGTGGATAATGTGAAAAGTGCCAGCGTTCTACAGGGGTGAATCTCAGGGTGTTTATTTGGTGCTGTGCAGCGTAGTGAAAGGTTTTTAAGCGTGCCTATTTTCCTTGGTTTATGAATATGAAACCCCTGTGTATCGACAAGGTTTACCGACGGACTTGGATGACCATAGGTCCATGGTTTAAGTCAGTGTCTCCTGAGCCTACATATTGTGATAACCCGTATTGTTGACAGTGATTCCAACTTGACGTCGCTGCTGAGGGATGAGCTCGGGGGTAACAGTAAGACGTGCGTACTCCTCTGTCTGAGACCACACACCGACCAACTGCTCCTGGACCCCATCCTGCGCTTCGTCCATCAGTGTACGCAGATCAAGAATTTCCCCATCCTCAACGACCCCTTTGCGCAGGTGAGCCCATCAATAAGTAGCCTAGTGATGTCACAGTTCAGGGAAATTCCTGAAGTCAGGGATTTTTATAATACACAGAAATATTGTCCTCAGTATTCATAAGCCTTATCAAAACCTGTATATGTCAAGACCATGTTATTTCTGGAACCTCATAAGCCTGCCTTCCTTTTAAATTTGTGAGATATTACTTCCATAATCTTCAGGTTTTTTTCTGACAAGATGCCCATAGATAATGCATGGATGAAAATCCCTATAAACCCTGAAACCATTTGGCAGTTACCATACGAATCACTTTGAATGCATAGCTAACACCAGGAACCAGCTTCATAGAACACTCTCCCATGCAGGAGGGAGGTGGGGGGGGGGGGGGGGGGGGCGTTGGTTCTTCAAGGGCTACTGACTTCCCTGGTAGCTATAGTTCATCTACCATTTGCTGATGAAATGGATATTTTAATCATATAATTCAGAGATGGCAGTTTTTCACTTTTTCATGGAAATCCTTGTTTTTATTTTCTGTTTATAGAATAATTTTTCCTTGTGTAGAACAAATATGGTTTGATTTGAGTCTCATTCACACCAACAAAACTAACATCAAACCACCCCACACACCCTCAATAAAACAATAAAACACTGATTTGACTTCCACCAAACACACAGAGATACCAGCCTCATGCCATGCCCACAGTGATATGTTTTCCACTTTTTTTCTCTCTCTGATGCAGCAAATTCCACATGAGGGGCATTTCCATGATTTTTTTTCTGACAACCCTGAACACTATTCAATGTTTTTGTTTACATATAATGACCTGTCAAAGTGGGAAATGGCGGAACCCATTCAAGATGGCAGATGGAGAAAGGCAGGGGTATTCTGGGTAGCCGCGTTTACAAAATAGTTTTAAAATTCATTTCATCTAACTGAGATCTTAAACATCATAAGAGAGCTCATTTCCAACTGGGTTTATGTCTTTGTCAATTTCTTTAAAGTGTTTTGATTGCACTTCTAGTATGGCGAGTTTTTCGGAATACAATGTTGTTTGTGTCAAGCGAAATTTCACATTCATCATGCAGTGGAATCAAAGAAAGATTTAACAGCAATATAATTGCTAGTTTAGTAGTATGAGGTGAAAGGTGAAAGAAGGATGAACTCATAATTTTCCCACATTTTTTCTCGTTTTTTTTCTTACATTTTTCTCGTTTTCAGTTTGAATACATCGATTGTAAGGCATGTTTGGGTTTCAGCAGTTGTTTAATTTGTTAATCAGACATCTTTAAAAGTAAGGATGCATAAACTGACACTTACATTGACAGACATTGACATTGATATATGAACAATGATGTGTGTTTTCCTCCTCGATGATAAGTCTATGACTGCTCTCTGACTGAACATAAAGCAGGTAGAGTTTCTCAGACGATCCATTGCCAGCTATGTATAAGATATGTTACTCTTGTTAATCTCAGGGCTGCTATCTGCCGTAAATATGCTTCCATTCACATAGTCATGCCTTTAATCTATGGTACAATCACATTTACAGCAACTGCTGACTCAGTATCGAGCTCAGGTGTTGAACCTGAGGCAGCAGCTCGGGTGGAGCACTGGATTACCCAACTCCAGCAAAGTGCACGACACACACGACGAGCTGCGACGACTGCACAGTGAAAACGTGAGTAGCCCACAGCCCCTCCACCTCATATCGCCAGTGGTAATGGTATAGAACCCGGCCAGTTTGCCTGGACGGACTGCGCTTTGCCGTCAATACTCGTTCAATATGATAGATAGAAAGCGGATCATGTGTTATTTGAGTAGACTCATTATTGTTTCTGTAAACATCTATCAAACATAGGTCATTCCTAATTTAGCATACTAGTGTATTGCTCCTTTCCACTCCAAACGATATATTAACTCATACAATCCTAACGAATATAAATCAGGATGGCCACACATCAGGGAAAAATCATGGAAATGTATATTTTTTCAATGTAAGTGAATTGTAAGGGAATTTGGGAATTTGTCACGGAAAAAATGGGAATTTTGAAAAAGGTTATGGATAATTTACTCTTGTCAGGGAAAACTAGAATTTCCAGATCTATGATTTAAGAAATGGCCTTCCCTGTCTTCCTTGAGATCTGTGTATATTAAAGAAAAGAAAATATACCAGTTATGTTGAATGCAAAGGACGTTGCTCCGACCCAGCACCATCACTTTGGCTACAGATGTTCTATAGCAATTTATAGCATGGTTCTTTTGAAGTCTAGTCCAAAAATAAAAAATAAACGTAAGGCCACTCAAAAAACCTTGTTTCTCATCACCAAGCCATGAAAAATATGATGAGGGCGCTTATTTTTTTTATTTTTTTTTAAGGGGTTGGTCAAAGATGGCTTAAAAGTGTCATAAAATGGGCTTTAGACATATAGTAAAACCCTGCGTAAGCGGTCACCCTTCGTTCTGGGCCAAAATGTCCGCTTATGCAGGGTGTCTGCATATGCTGGGTTTTCAGATTTATACTGCTTTTACATTGAAAGCATCCCTGGCATGAGGAACTTTAATTTGATACTAAATACACATACTTTTCATAATTTCTATCAAGGTTCATCTTATTTAAAAAAAAAAAAAAAAAAAAAAAATCTTCTAAAATCGTTTTTGCAGATGCGCGCGGTGATGAGAAACAAGTGGTTTTTTTTGAGTGGCCTAAATGGGACGCATAGGATTGCTGTAAGCCTGTTAAACATTATTTTTTTCTATTTTTTTTTGTCAGTGAGAAAATGAAAATTTTCAGGGATATGTCAAGGAATTTTGACATTCACAGTTTGTGGCGATCCTGATAAATGCATGAATTTAAACAAGAAATAAATAGACAATAATCGATGGTTCCGTGGACAGGCGGCCATAAACCACGAGAGGTTGATGCGTAGTTATGTACGTGCGCCAACCTCAAGTGGTTTACAGAGCCGCCTGTCCACAAAACCATCGCTTGTTGTATTTATTATTCATCTTCCTCAACAATTCAAACCCAAGAATCTTCATATCAAAGGGGATATGATTGGGACTATGTTTTTGCTCTAGTACAAAGGGACTATTTTCCAGTTTACCATGGTTTTGAAGCCATATACCACGGATTTGAATCCATATACATGTACATGTTTGTACAATGGTTACGGTATCTGGCAGTTTGTAAACAATGGGTAGTGGTTCGCTGACTGCCCATACATTCTCAATAGGTAGTTTGTATAACAGGGATGATAATAGGCCATCTACCCCTCTCCATGTGCCCAGGTTACGCTTCGTGATCAAAACGACCGCTTGCAGCAGCGCCTGGACCACCTCCACAGCAGGTTCGGGTCGATGGCCACCACCAAGACGGACCTGTCCTCACAACTACTCATGACAGAGGAGGAGAAACTCAAGGTCTCAGCATTTTTTAAAAAGAATTTCTTTCAAAAAACTTTTATTTACCCTGGAGTAGTGCCATAGGTATCATGTGAATCTATCTTCCTAGCTCTCCAGCTTGTGCTTGAAACCATATAGTCGCCTACAAGATATGCTTACGGATTCGTTATGTTTATTCAAGGTCAATCTAAAGGTCAATTTAAAAATTATATATATATCCAGTGAGATATGTGTAGACTGAAGGTCAAAAGAATTGTAATACAGGAGAGTAATTAGAGGATGGGAAATGGGACTGAAAAAGTTAAAATGCGTTTATCGTACTAGCGAATTTACTGTTGAAATTTAGATTGAGATATGGATATCACCACTATAAAACTTTAATTTGGTCAAAATGATTGCACAATGACCATGGACCACTCATCAAACCAGATTGATTATTCAGGCATGTTTAATTGAGTGAAACCTTTCAGTAAATCAACCAATAGTATTTATTGAGTCTCTATTTAACCAACGTTTCAACTTTGTGATATGGCCTTCTTCAGGGATAGGACTTTAATGATACAGGTGTGAGTTGTCAGATATTTTAACATGTATAGTTTTTAATACTGGTATCGCTTTTTGATGCACATTGCAGGTGTCGAAGACGTTAGTAGAGATGCAGATAGAAAACAATAAATTGAAAGAAGAGATGGAGGCTGCCAAGTTTGAGCTGACCAATAAGGTAAGTCACAAACAGGGTCTATAAAAAAACTACTAAATCTGGACCAAAGATTTACTAACAATCATTCTTCTCAACCTTTCTTCATGAGGACATTCGATGTATCTCTTCAGGGATTCTACATAGCTCCAGGATTTCGTGAACACATAGACCACACTCCTCATTCATACCCAATGCAATGTATGATGGAAGCGCGTGGTCCGTGCACTATAGAATCATTTTTTATTTCTTTTTTTTTTAAATCTGTACTGTAAAAAGGTACATAAATTGTCCTCTGCATAGCAGTTATTCTGACCAATTATTCGAACGTTAACAATGGTCCCTCGGTAACAAGTCTCTTCGTCTAGTATAAGTACAGTAGAACCCCGCTTAAGTGGACACCCTACGTTCCGGGCTACTTATGCGGGGTGTCTGCTTACACAGGGTTGAAATAAACATCTGATATAGGGAACCGTTCCGAACAAGGTGTCCGTTAACGCGGGGTATCCACTTACGTGGGGTGTCCGTTAGTTGGGGTTCTACTGTATATACACAAGGTGAAATAAATAGATGAAGTTAAAGACAAGTATGGGGTGTTATGATACCTTAACGTGCACTGAGAAGTCAACAATTCTCAATTAAAAAGATACATTTTCAATACTTAACATTTGAAAGGGCAGAAATCTGATATCAACAAATAAAAAAGAGGTGAGAACTTGCTAACGACGGTGTTAGATTCAATCAACATTATTTTGTTATTAGATCCTGCAGTTGGAGAACGACTTGACTCAGATGGACATAGACCGGGACAAGCATGCACGCGCAGAGGCCTCTGCCCAGCAGCAACTGGCGGCCCTGGAGAAGGACCGGAGAGAGGTGGCGGACGAGTTCATCAACAAGAAGGCCAATTACAGCCTGCTGAAAGCCAGCTACGAGCGCGAGGTCAGTCTCATACAAATTTCGTTTAATGAAGACCAATTTTATTATTACAGAGATGTCAGATTTTTGAGTTTCAGTGTTTTGCATGTATACTAAGTCTTGATCAAGTGAGAGATAAATAGTGGATATAATCAAGATCAAAATATATTTTCCTAGACCTCACTGGCATCTCTGTTATTGATAAAGCAAACATTCTTGTCCTTATATTCTAGAAACGTTAATAAGTTGAAATATCTATAAATTCACTTAGATCATGGGTTGTAGCGCCTAATTAGTTGAAACCGAATGAGAGTTATCATTGTTAGGATTTATGCGGATTTCACGGCGAATGCTTGTAGTCGTTAATTGTGTTACTGAATGAAAAAAAAAGAGAAAAAAATGCCACGATGGTCAGGTCGTGTATTACTATGCGAGGCGGTAGCCAAGCATAGTGCGTAGCTATTCGTGTTCGGTTTAGTATTTATCCTACCCCCGTCTCCACGATTTTAGAATATAAAGAAATATGGATGCAATCACCGATATCCAGTTAAGAATGTGCAATGTGTAATAATAGGCTGAGAATGTGCACATCTGAGAAAGTCCACCTTTCGCACTGGATATTTCCAATCATATGATTAGCTAGAATGGTGAAAGTCTAGGTTGGCTGGTACCATGCCTCTACTAGCTAAGACCAGAGGACAAGTGTGAAATCTATGCCACACTGGTTCCCCTAGTCATATGCTTGGTGACTTTCAACCTTTTTGTCCTACCCCAACTTTATTATCCATCGTATACAAAGACCCCATTGAAAATGTAAGGGGACCACAAACCATTATATAAAACCCATTATATAAAACCTGTCAGATACTACAACTGTGGTATATGGATTGGTATCTGCGGTATATAGCCTCAAAGCCATGGTATATGGGCAAAAGAGCCCCTTTGTGCTATAGAGCAAAGAAATAGTCCCTATTGTTATAACCTTTAATATGGCAATTACTGGGTTTAATTAAGACTAAAAGATGGCTAACAAATGCAACAAACGATGGTTTTGTGGACAGGCGGCTCTGTAAACAACTCAAGGTTTATGGTTTCTCTTCAGGCATCTAGAGAAAAAAATGCTATAAAGCACACGATCCTGGCCTTGTTGGCATTCGAAAAGATGGATAATAAATGCAACAAACGATTGATATTTGGTTGACGTCGTAATACACTCGCTAGCACTCGTGTATTACGACGCGTCAACCGCTCGTGGTTTACGGCCGCCTGTCCACAAAACCATCCATTATTGTCTATTGTAAACCCTGGGATTAATAAGAACATTTCTGGTCCGTTCCAGGTAAAGAAGAACGAGGAGCTCAGTGTGGAGCTGCTCAACCTGGTCAACGCCAAGGCTGCCCTCATGCGGCGACTAGACAAACTAGAGTCAGGATCCAGAAAGGAGACTTCACAGGAGGAACTGGAGCGGGTCAGGGCTATAGTCAGCAGGATGTCTATGCGCCGGGTTGGTTTCCCTAATACCATTTATTTTGTGTGGAGTTATATGGTATTATTATGTAACGGTGACCTCCTTGGCCAATGACATATTTTACATGCATCGCAATATTAACACTCAAGATGTTGATGCGTCAGGAAACTATAATATTATATTCATACTAGTATCATGGCAGAGGGTTAAAAGACACAAGTAACAACTTTACTCAAGGTCCTTAAGCACTGAAAAACTCATGAGTTTGATTTTTGAATGACGATACAATAGCTTGTATGCATGGACTATGATTTAACATCTTATAACTCCAGTGGAAGAACTGCTTGTTTGGCAGAATTGGTGTAAATGAACAATAGAAAAAAAGTGTAATATTGCAGAAATATTAACAATTTGTTGAAATAAATCAAATTTTCATAACAGCCTGAAGATTTGGAGGCCTCAGCTGAGGACAAGCATCAAACCGGTCTAGATGTAAGTTTAAACTGTATATAAATAGCTACGAATATGCATTTAGAATGTATACGCCGACATATCATAATACATGGTAGTATCCTGAAGGCAATTTCGATGTACTAAAATATAGTTAAATTTCGGATAATTTCGGATGTTTAAATCTACCTTAAGTTGAATCTGTATTTTGTAGTCTAATGCTGCACGGTCTTTTCCATTTTATCAAATATCTCAGGCTCATGGTCAATATTTGCATTTTCATATTCAACAGCTATTTGGATCCGAAGCGCGGTTTGAGAGAGAGATGCAATCTGTACGCAGACAGTACGAAGACCATACTCGTAAACTAGAGCAACGAATGTAAGTAGCACTTGGTATACAGCACGACTGCACTGCACTTCACTTTCACAGGGATAACTGTTCATGTTTTGACATAGAGTAACAAAACTAATCTGGTTGTAGTATTACCACCTAATATTTCAATTCTTATTCATTTATATTTTGAGCCACTTCCATTTTAGATGATATTCATTAATTACAGATACATGTAGTTTTAATCACGCATGATATTAATTTTATATTTTGGTTCACACGTTTACAATTTTCAGTTCGTTTTGATATTGTTTAGCACGGTGTGACATTTTTAGTTTTATCTAGCACTCTGGTATTTACAGCACGGGCATGAAGAAAGAAATGCATGACTCTAGAAATATTGCACGGGAAAGGCAGCGCAAAGTCTCACAGATAAATGCTGTAAGTTAAAGAAATGATTGATGTGATAGAAAGTGTTATCGATAATAATTTCCTATTACAATCATTGTCTGAAATATCGATAATGAACATATTACAATATCGATAGTGAAAGTATTCATGATATAATATTTGTGAACAAATCTAGTGGACAAAGTTTCACATTAAAGAACTGGACAGTTTGTACGACCAACTTTACTAATGAAAATTCAGACAAAATCCGAGGTGAGTACTGCTTGGTTAGAGGCTATTTACCATCATCTAAAGTTGCACATCATAAACGATCGTTCAACGACCTTAGAGATATCTTAAGTTCTTAAATACTCAACGTAAGATAGTTCAAACTCTATGAAATTGCAGTAGAGAGATCGTCGACGTTGTTGGAAGAACAATGGCAACTCATTGATGCAAATAACGATCTTAAAGAAAACGAAAAAAAACTCTGAGGTAAATGTTTGTAACACTCTATACGCGTGGTTGGTTTCAGCGCCTGATAACGCTACAAGGTGAAGTTGATCAACTCCAGAACCAAAATAACAAATTGCAACACAAAATGAAGGATACAACCGACAATTTCAAATCGAGATTGGTCAAATACGTCGAGGACATAACTGTAAGTATAGTTGGTTAATTTACCGTATGTAAGTATAGATCTCCTACACTTGTTGAATACAACGATAACATCGTGGGTATGACAGTATGTACAATATCACCGCCCCTTTCGTATTTCTCAGCAGTGTAACCTAACTACTGGTCTAAAAACAGAGGGATATCGGACAATTAGCATTGAACATATAAAACCATGTCATTTTCCTGGAGGTTGAATAGGATGATCTCAAAGTGTTATAGAACTCATATCAGGAGTCACTGTGATAGCTTTTGATTTAGAGATTCATGTTATAATGATGTTATAAAAGAATATATAGTACATGTAAATATAAAAGTTTTCACACAGTAAAACAATTGTAATTTTCTTCAAACTTTCACATAATAGAGTAAATATGTAGTACTGTAGCCTTGGGCTTAGACATTTGACATAGTCTTTCTGACAACCTAGACTTGTTCAAGCCTTAATGATATCCCCATATTTATCCATATCTAGTGGCAAAGTATCATTGAGATATTGTTGATCATAGGGGTGTACATATTTTTTTATATGTCTTTTTCTGAAACCTCACTGGTATCCCTGGTAGCAATACATGGAGAGTCGGGGCGATACTGTGCGGCGGCCCGGTGAGGAGCAGCTCGGCGACTACGTGCAGGGCATGCTCAACGACCTGCGGAAAGCTCACAAGGTGCGCGAGGAGCAGCTGAGTCAGGCCGCGCAGAGCTACAGACAGCGACTCAAGAGGGTCACCACCACGCACGAGCAGCTCCTCATAGCCTTCAGGTGGCTCTTCACTTTTATCAAAGAACCAGAACCCCGGGAAAGCCCACTCACGGCCGTTCAGCGTTGTGCCTATGGGACAAACTCGTAGCTAGCCTTGTTTCAAGATACAGGGGAGGTGAACTTCCTGTTACATATTCGACACATATAAACAGTGGTGTGGGTATATCGCTCCGAGACCCCTAGCGGATACCCCGGGTACCAGGGTACATTATTAACAGATCTAGTCGGACATGTTAGAAGCGTGAACCGGATGTTTTGCTCCCCTGTAGGACTAGTTCACAGGGCTCTACAGTGAGTGGGCTTTCCAGGGGTTCTAGTTCATGATTACAATTTTTTTAGATTTGAACTAGCGATTTCGCTGCTAGAGAATATATGAACTCACAATCTGTTGAAAAAAAGGGTTTGCTGATAACATCACGCTGTCTGCTAACTTTGTATATTAACGGTGTAATATGATGCTTGGTATCTTTATTTTACACACACAATCGGAAACGAGGAAATCGCTAGTTAGAAAGTTTAAAACGATAATCATTTACTCATGCCGGGATTCCAACACCTAAGTTCCTGATTCTGGGGCCAGTGCCTAACAAATAAATCCACAGAGCTCTATGGACAAATACATAATATAACTATAGAGGGCAGGGCAGTCTGAGATCTGTCTCGGATAACAAATATGCAAATGACCAAAAGGGTGATAGCCCAAACATAGTAGACGATCCTTCAGCGTGTTTTGCCACTTTTGCACGAAAATCCTTGTTTTCATTTTCAATTCATTCAGTTCTTTTTTTCCTTGGGTAAACCAAAAATAGCATAAATTGAGCCTCATAAACCTGTTATTTAAACCTTCCCACAAACCCGTAACCAAATTCCATAGCTAAAACTAATGTATTTTCCACGTATTCTCACAGAACCTAACTGACATCCCTGTTAAAATACGTAGCTTCTAGTAGACAAAGATTTATTTGGATATCACCTCATCTTTTATGATCCATCGTATACAAAGACCCCATTGAAAATGTATGGGTACTAAGTAAACCACGACCCATTATATAAGACCTGTCGGATACCATAACTGTTGTATATGGATTCAAATCTGTGGTATATATGGCCAAAGTCATGGTATACGGGAAAAATATTCCTTTTGTGCTTTAGAGCAAAGAAATGGTCCCTATTTATATACTCTTTAGTATGGCAATTACTGAGTTCAAATTATTCGAAAAGATGGATGATAAATGCAACAAACGATGGTTATGTGGACAGGCAGCTCTGTAAACCACATGAGGATGACGTCGTAATACACTTGCTAGCGCTTCTGTATTACTACGCGTCAACCTCTCGTGGCTTACGTCCGCCTGCTCACAAAACCATCGATTATTGTCTATATCCACTGCCCCACTACTGGTTTGTCTCTAAAAATGGATATTTGTTTACAGTCATTTTGAAGACAGGGTGAGAGATACAGAGAGACAGATAAAGGGTGTGATATACATACTATCATGAAACATCACAAAATTTCATATGATTGTTTATATGGCATGAGTTGTCTTCGCTGCATGATATCACGAAGCAGAGCTGAGTGATATCTGTAGCGGAAGACAACGAATGGCATTTAAACAATTATATGAAATTGAGTGGTGTTTAGATTTTATCCTACCCCGTTACATGCTTTAAACTCCATATGTCACCAGTGGCATATAAATATGTTATGCCACAACCGTGGCATAGTCACACCATGTTAAGTCTATGGAGATTTATATGAGGGGTAGGATAATAGCAGGTGGTGACAGAGACTTAGAAGGAAACCCACGAGATGGAAATAGCTTGGTCCGTACTCCACCGAGTTTGACTGCAGAGTAATCCACGAAGCGAAGCTGAGGGAATTACTCTGTGGTCAAACGAGGTGGGGTGCAGACCAAGTTATTTTCATCGTATAACACCCCGTATAACACTGTTTATTGATGCAATGAATCACCCAATTAGCCATTGAGTATTGGGTACACGAACCTCACGGCCGTGGAGTACGAGTTCCTAATGTTAAGCCTATGGATAAAAATACCGGGGTGAGATAAAGAAGGGAGACTCATACAGGAACAGCTTAACAGACATACAGACAGGGACAGAGATGGAGAAATACACATACGAAGAGAAATAGTCAAGTATAGATGCTAATGAACAGGGACGGATACAAAAATATAGTAAAACATACTATCAAGAAACGTCACGAAATTTCATACAAATGTTTATATGGCATGAGTTGTTTTCGGGGAATGATATCACGAAGCAGAGCTGAGTGATATCTCTAGCAGAAGACAACGAATGCCATGTAAACAATTGTATGGAATAAAGTGACGTTTAGATTTTATCCTACCCTGTCACATGTTTTCAACTTCATATGTCACCTGTGGCATATAAATATTATATGGCGTAACCGTGGCATACAGTCACTCCATGTGAAGTCTATGGAGATTTATATGAGGGGTAGGATAATATCGTAAAACTGGATGAGTTTTAATCTTGGCCACCGTATGCCACGACTGGAGTTTGGCATAGTGATTTCACGAGGCGAAGCCGAGTGGAGTCCGGAGCCATAACTCCAGGAGTGGAATGCGGTGGCCAAGAATAAAACGAATCAGGTTTTGATTTTATCCTACTCTGTCTCCTCGATTTTGGAATGTTACATGATAATAATTCTGTATGCCACTAGTGACATATAAAACTCCGTATGCCAGTCAGCGTGGCATATGAAAACTCAATGTTAAGCCTATGGAATTCTATATTAGGGGTAGGATCAATACTATCTATCTCCCTGTCAGAGAGTTACGACTGAAGGTGGATGCTGAGCGGCGTGGTGACGACCCAGACCTGACCCCAGACGAGTACGAGCTGACCCTGAACGACCCTGAGTTCACCTCGTCTCACCAGAAAGAGATCGACCACCTCAAGAGTCAGCTGGACCGGGCGCTGCACCAGGTGGAGTCACTCAAACTCGGGGTGAGTCGGAGGCACAATCAGCCATGAAGGATGGATATTTATACACAATATTACCATGAGTTTGATCTGAGTGACCATATTCTCTGTGTAGTTGACACGTAGTAAAATTCCGCGCGATAGCGAAGAGTATTGCGTAGATCAAAATCATGGTAATGTTTTATATATTACCCACCTTTTGATTAATTATAAGAACAAAAATTGTAATATATTAAAAATTCCACGTAATAGAACAGTGGTTCCAACCTCTCCAAAGACCCTCGGCCCTTATATCATGGTTGACACCAAAATGGTTTTTTTTTCAGTCTCTAAGAGTCATCAAATACATCGTGAACAATAACGTTTTTTCTGGTCCTAACTGACATCCCTGCAGTGTACCTTACTTTTTTAATTAAACTTTTATCAATTTTATTCTAGATCAGCATAGACGACTTACCAGAAATAAAGTCGAAAAGGTATGTGCATAGTTTTCCATGTAATACCCATTCATTGAGTTTCCCTGTTTTTACAATATCTTTTTTATTGAACCATTCTTGATGGCATGGCGTTTGTCATTCTCCTGAAAAATATCCTCACCCATCTTATATGTAGGATATTAGCTCATATAATGATGTGAAACTGAGGATTAAGATGTGAAACTACATTTTTGTTATTTCTAAAAACTTAAATGAAACAGCCGAGAAACTGAGTTAAGACTGAATACAAAATTAAACTGGCACCTGTACCTCCAGTGTAAAGGGTATCTTCCAATAACTAGGCGAAATTGGTGTTGACCAACCTTATAGGGTTCGCCAGCAAATCTGGGCTGAAGCAGGCGACAACCTGGCCTGTGGAGAACCTCAGCAGCTGCCTCCACCGTCACCTGCCAGTCGCTGGGTGCTGAAATGGAGGACTGCCCGCAGGTTGTGGAGCGCCAGCCTTGGGTTTCAGCTGGCTAAAATGATAAAAAAAAATTGCGCTTCCACCAGCTAGGGCATGGCTGTCACGTACAGTAGCCTAATCTTATCAACTAGCTAACCCAGTGACAAGAAAAGAGAATTTAGAATATCTTCTATGCTAAATGAAGAAGACAGATAACCATACATAGATATGTATTAATAACATATATTATAACAAAGTATACAATTACATAACAATTCTCATCAACATACAAAATCATATACACTTCTGTAGTGTTCATATAATATAAGTTCTCTTGGTCAAAGCAGTACTCACAGTTTATCACTTTCAGTTATTGCTCAATGTCTCCTTGACTTGTGGATATAGATGATCCAAAGTAGTGGTAGCAATCACCGGTCTCTTTTCCTCCAGTGCTGGGGTGATAATAGCTTATGGAGAAGCCCAATCCTCAGTAAAGACCTCTGTAGCCTAGTGTCCTATGGTGTTTCAAGCCTCCTCCCAGTAGTGGTGGTAATGCTGAGCAGCCTGGAGATGTTGATGCCTTGGTGTCTGAGGGGTGGCAGTGCAAACAGTTGCGCCTTGACCACTATCTAGAGCGAGGACCTGTTAGGAGGCACCCTGTGATTACCAACCTCAAATATTTGCATATTCTCGCCGGCCCTCCATTGTGCATCCCAGCTGGGAAAAACTGATTTATCTTTAGTTTTTACCAGCTGCATTAATCGGCGGGCCGACCCAGGTATGCATCTCTCATTGAGCGTTAACCGCTTCCACCTCAACAGACTCTGTCAGCATGAACGGGTGACACCCGTGATCCGCAAACCCGTGATCACAAGCCGACAGTTTTGTTAGTTTGGGGGGCATTTTAGCACCAGAGTGTGCTATACACATTCATAACATCAACTCTTATCTTTATTTACCTTCATTATTCAATTAACTGCGGTATTCAGTGGAAATTGAAGAGCTGTCGATCACCATTTCATACAAATTCCAAGATGTTGGACACTGTGCTGCTCCGGTAGTGGCAGTGTTTGAAAACAGACAAAATTAAAAAAAAAAAAAAAAAGATAAATAATGGTCTAATTTGGGCAAACAAAACGAATAAATGCCAAATCCGGTGGAGTCCGTCCATAAAAGAGAAGGATAAAAAAGATTTGCTTCAATGGAAGGACCGGAAATGGCCGAGTTTGGTTGAACCACCTTTTGATGTTCTCTCTCTCAGATGAAGGGGGTACTCGGCTAGCACGCTATTGGAGTCAAATTCCACCAGATTGTGTGGTGGTTGTATCACCTAGCCAGCATCTGGCTGGTGCCTGACTAAGTGGAAGAACTCGCTAGGTTGGTGTACAAGCCCCGTTTGGTGGTCGGCCGGCTAGAATAAGATGGTTGGTCGAAGAGCGCGGTATGAAAAAAGACATTTCGCCCGGCCAAACAGCAGGAGCCGGCCAGGAGGTTTGGCCGAGAGGCCGGCCTAACATCAAATCAACGCCTTGTTGCTGGAACATATCCTTTGATATAGAATTAAGGGACATCTTTGATAAACAAGAGACATTTACTTCCTACGTCTATATTAGATAAGAATGTCCCCTGGAAAGCCTTTTGAATTGAGATGTGTTCAGTATATTTCATCTGGGGTGGTTAGGATAGGCCATGGTAATCCTTGTTTTCATTTATAGTTTATAGAATTATTTTTTCTCGTGTAAAACAAAGATGATATTATTATGTTGTCAGGAAAGCACAACCCAAGACAGAGAAATAAAGTTAAAATACAGGATGGTGTTTATTGCTTGTTTATATCAATTGAGCCTCACTCACACCAATAAAACAGTGGCTTGATCCTTCCCACAGACCATCAGCCCCGCTCCATGGCAAACATTGATGTTTTTCCGTGTTTCTCGGTCTCTCTGAGGCAATATATTCCACATGAAGAATATCTCCTCTTTTAATCCTGACCCCAACTGACATCCCTGCACTTATTTGTTCACGGCTAGGCCTGTGGGGATAGAGAAGGAGAAGTCGTGGACAGAACTGCGTCGTCAGCTGCGTCATTGGACCGTGTCGACACAGCAGCAGATGGAACAGGAGCGGGCACAGCTTCTCACCTCCAACACGGTGCTGGAGGAGGAGAACAACGAGCTGCGAGCATACATAGACACGCACCTCAAACGGTAGGCACAGAATCTCTCCTCACAAAGTCAGTGCGTAGTATTTAAAGGGGGTGCTCCACCAGGCCGATTTCTCACCCGATCAATTGTTCCTGGGCCCTGTAGAGGAAGCTTACGTATTGTAATCTATTTAATTCTGATAATAATAGTTTAATAAATGACCATTTTCAAAGATTTGAGAAATTCAAGGGTATCCGATAATGATCGGCGATTGTCTGGCTACAGAATGGGCTACCGTCGGTTCAGTAGAACAACCCCTTAAAGAAGGAACTGCATCGAGGTCCGTAGCCACTGAAAATGCGGCATGAGTTTTGGTTGCAGAGTAATCTCACAAGGCAAAGTATACGCGGGTTGTCTGTGAGTCAGGATTCTAATGTAATAGTAAACGAAATGCCTCAAAAGGTAGGCACACAGAATCACTCCTCGCAAAGTCCGTGTGTTGTAAGAAAGAAATTGATGAGTGTTTGGTCTCTGTCCCCATTCGTCATTGACTTTGGAGCGCACAGTAATATGAACGAGGCGATAGTCTTGTGAATATTCTGAAATGCTCCAAACAAGATGGCGAACGGGGACTCAGACCAAACACAGATATGTTTCTGATTTTATCATAGCCTGGGAATATTTATCTGTTTATCGCCCATTAGGTATGAGTTACTGTATTTGCAAGCCTGTTGAGTACGAGCTCCTAATGTTAAGCCTAATGATGTTTATACGAGGCTAAGATAATAAGAAGGAACTGCATCGAGATCCATAGCGACTGATAATTAATAAAACGTCCTGACCATGCTGTACAAGTCACAGAACGAGATGCTAATTTACGGTATGTACGGACTGAGGCGTTTACGCCGAGTCCCGTACAAACAGTAAATTAGCATCGTGTTCTGTGACTTGTACAAGCATGGTTGGACGTTATATATTTACTATATACCCGAAATTTAAAAAAAAATCAATTTCATTTTTCTTAACAACCAAAATTTTGATAAATATGTATGGGTAGGTAGTCTGTATTTTGGTGTAATGACCACTGGTCCGTACAGTATTTTTATGTCATATACCGAACCAGTGCGTATTTACGGTATATACGGCATGGGTATATAGTAATGCACAATAAGTTTTGGTTGTGGAGTAATATCACGAGGCAAAGCCGAGTGAGAACTAGTAGCACACTAAAACGAATGGCATATTTTCAGCAACTACAGATCAAGTGCGGTTCGGATTATATCTCACCCATAAGACTGACTATTGGCTAATGTTTGTGATCTCATCACCCATCGAGTATTTTCTACAATACTCCATGAGTATTGAGTATGAGCTCCTAATGTTAAGTCTATGGGAGGTAAAATACAAGGGGTGAGATGAATACATTGCCTAGTAGTATATATGAAGATACAGTAAGGGTGGCTGAATGGATTCCGTTCCGAGTTGTTTAATATTTTTTACACAAACTGATTTTGAAGAACGAGGTATATCTAAACCCAACTAAACAACGAGCAATGGAATCTATTCAACCACCCTCGCCCTTTCTTATTATCATATAGCTGAATATCATTTTAAAACGCCATTTTATACTTACCATTTAAGTAACAGCGAGTCATGTGTTGACCTGCTCTGTTCAACCTAAACTTTCAGCTAATTGTGCACTCTCTTCGCAATGAATATTTCCGTCCATATAATTGCCTAGAAGGAGCCAAACCTAGGTTGGCTAATACCCTGCCATAGCACTATTCTCCTGGTCATCCACCAGGGGGCATGGTAGCTTTCAACCTTTTTTCCCTACCGTCATTGTAGACCCTGACCATAGACAAGATGTAATGTTACTTTACAAAGACAACGTTTCCCCTTTTTTAAATTTCAGTAAATCAAATTCGGAATACTGTCCATTCTTCCATTCAATGTTGTTAATATACATTGCACCATATTTCATATCATTTAGAGTTCTCAGCATGTTAGTAGTAAAGGTATTGTTAACTTGTTCTTAAAAAAGTTGAAGGTTCATGCTATTTATCCATTATCAGGATGGCTTTGTCGCTGTCATGAGGATAGCAGGTGGGGTCTCGGCCTGCTATTTAGCCACTTATGGTTCCAATTCATACAGAAAGCTGCGTCCCAGCTTGCTGTCTAGACCTTCTTTGGTTTTTAATATAGATCAGATTCTAGATAACACTGTAAGACCATCTTTGTTTATTTTGTGGGTTTTTTAAATGATCAAAGCTCTATTCATTGATCCAGAAATGGTGTATGACACTATCATATTAAGATTACATGTTATTCAATCTTTGTTGTAGGTATAAGGACGAGATCACGCGTCTTCGTCAGATGCTGGGCGTAATGGACACGGGCGGACTGGAGACGCCCGGCCCTGCCATCAGCCTCCGCCGCTAGGGGGCTACGACGCCAGCCTCTCACTGGTACCACTGACCAGTACACACTGACTGGTACCACTGCCCAGTACACACTGACCAGTACACGGTGACCAGTACACACTGACTAGTACACACTGACAGCATGTTCAAAATCCCCGATACTGTCCTAGCAATATCAGAGTCAAGTTATATGCCATAGTGATGTTTTGAATTATGAATACACAATATGTTCATTATCTTTTTTTTCAAATATAAAAGAAAATGTTAAATTGCGTTCGAGAGTACAAAACCACTCATTCTGCAAGCAGTACAGACAATCCGGGTGGAGAGTAACAGACACTTATATCTTACTGGTTCAAGGTGGCCATGGATTTAACCCGACCGGGGCTAACGTAGTGTAGCTCTGGCGGACAGAGTAGGTTCTACACTAGCCGTCAGATCTACACTACGTTAACTCTGGTTGGGTTAAATCCCTGACCGCCTTGACCGATTAGCTGTAAGTGTTTGACATTCTCCCTGCAGATCTTTCATCTGACCTAGACCTATGCTTGGAGATTGTGTCCATTCTCACTCTTGAAGCCATTTTTCCATGTTCATATTTCCCTTGGTGTGTCTTTTGAATAAGATAACCATAAATGTAGACTTTACCATCAATTTTGTGAGCTATGGATATTTCTTTGTGAGTATATTAGTTCTCAGAATCTACTTATAAAAAAGTTGCTTGGTCCGAGAGTGAGAACTTTTGGACATGAACTGTATTCAACTATACCAACCTTCAAGTTGGAACAGAGTGAAGACAGGTGGTAGCAAATCTATATATGTTCAGGACCATACTACTCCACTAGGGGGTGCCACCTGTCCATCCTCCTGCTCCACCAGAGGGCGCCACCCCTTGACCGTTTTGGGCGTTTTTTACAAGGTGTGTTTAAATCTTTAATAATCCTCATTGTGTTTCTATAAAACAAAGGGAACCTAATGTATACGTCACCAATCAGACCTGCTGGTAGGGTCAGTATGGTACCCCGTTCAAATGGTAACTGGAAAACTCGACCCGAAACTAACTCGACCCGTAGTTGTCAGGAGAACTCGACCCGTTTTAGAGAAATCAATTGGAGGACTCGACCCGTTTCAGATACTTATGAATAAGACATTTTCATATAGAAGGAAAGGTCTGACTTGTTAGGGATAGGGAAAAGGTTAGGGTTAAGGTTAGGGATAGGCATAGGGTTAGGGAAAGGGTTTTCTGTTTGTTTTCTTCACCAGAGAAGACCAAATTTGAAGCCAAGATAACATACCTACTTCTCAGTATATTATTTACCCAGATTTTAGACACTTCAGTTGAGAAGATTTCAAACGGGTCGAGTTCGTTACGGGCCGAGTTCTTAAAACAGGTCGAGTTCGTTACGGGTCGAGTTCTCCCGTATTCGTTCAAGTTATGATAGATGTTCTCAGGCCAGAACCTAGACTGGCCTCAGTCCCTGTGTCGTTCCTACTTCTCCCTGCCTGCTTACCGCCACCGCCCGTCGCCCTTACCCCCCCCCCCCCCCCCCCCACACACACACAGACAGACACACCTACACTCCCCTCTGCCCGGCTGACTCCTGGGCCTGTCAGAGGAAGGGTATATATTGTAATGAATTTCATTCTGATTGACGGATTAATCATCCAATGGAAGTGCATAATCAAGGACTTGAGCAAGTCTAGCCAGTACCCAAAACCCACTAAAGAATCCGTCCACTTCACTGAATTTCATAATCATAATAAATGTACTTGTAGCTTTTAGATTTACTGCCTTCTTTTACATTAGTACATGAGTTATATTACTAGAAACATACTTCCAGACCACTCTATGAATCTATACTCAAAAATACGAACTGTCAGTATGAAAACAAATATTCTAATAGAATACTTGATTGTTTTCTTTCTCTGTTCTTGCTGATTGTTTTTTTATGCATATTAGATACACAAATCCGTCCATGGTATATTGCTTTATGTGATATTTTCATTTGACCTCATAAAATGTTCATTATCTGATGTAACTAAACATCACCAATGTTTATATCTGGACTATACATAATAAAATGACAACAAAATATATTTTTTACAAGTTTAAGTCGGCGTGATGTTGTTTCCTACCAGTAAGTAAATATATAAATGTTTTATCAAAATGCTTTTACTGTGATGCCCTGTGACCTGCAAGGGTCTAGATATCCTGCATAGGGGAAAACATGGTTCACTTGCCAGCAGTTGCTCAAAACTGTTGACAAGTACTAAGAAGGAAGTGCATCGAGATCAATAAACAATGAATATATGCCATGGATTTTGGTTGGGGAGTAATCTCACGAGGCAAAGCCGAGTGAGATAATGTAGCAAACCAAAATGAATGGCATATTTTAAGTTGTTATGGATCGAGTGTGGTTCAGATTTTATCTCAACCCTATCATTGACTAATCGGCTAACATGTCTGACATAATGCCCCATTGAGTTTTTTTTCTAAATACTCCATGGGCATTGAGTACGAGTTCTCAATATTAAGTCTATTGGGGGGGGGGGGGGGATCCCAGTGATGAGATAAATGTATACACTAAGTTTCCCATTAAATATTCCATCATACTGTAATATGACATTTCCTTGCCCTCTGAGAGGTCTACTAACGACAAAACTAGACAACAATGGAGTTCCTTCGCAAGGCCGGCCACACAGCCACAATTATACTGAATATCGAAGGACCAAGGGTGAATGACTTCCGTAAGATATTACCTCGAAGCATTGGAATTAGATTAGATATAGCATTATTGTTTCAAGAGAGGTATACGCCTCAATTGAACACTTTGATTGCAATGAACTTCTCATACTTGTAATATCCACACGATTAAAAAGGAACCGGAATAATGTTGATTTAGGTCGTAAACTTTTACAGTTTCTGTATGTCTTTTTTTTTTATATCACTACAATGAAAGATGAACACGAGTGGACACATTTGCAACCCTGGCCACATTGGTGCATCTGTTCTGTGATTAGCACTACCGTTTATTCAAATCTCTCTACAAAGGTTTTTTGTTATTATTTATCATTTTATCAGACCAATGTCTTCAATAGTGTTGACGTCATTATCGGGGTGTCCCTGCTATCATGGGGCATTCTGGTGCAAACAAGTCTAAATTCTGCGAAGCACCGCATCGATGTAATTTTGTTGGTCTGACTAATAATGATTGTTTTTTTTATGGTAATCCAGCAAAAATAAAGTAAGTGGATAATATATTCAAGTAAATAATTTTGAGTGGATATCCCAATGCATAAGGAAAGCCTGCTCTCGGCAATCCCACAATGCACCAGACAAATGGAGGCGTTATCCATAATGCACCAAAAAATGGTGGGCGTTACCTGGCCTATTATGTGAGAGAGCACATAGGCCTAGGGCAGGTTTCCAGGCTACATAATTCACTCTTCTAGCAGAGATTCCGACTCTGGTAGTAAGAACATCAGAGAGGAGAGTGTTAGTCAAGGTGGACGTGGATCAGACCCCTCCAGAGTCAAGTGTGCTCTGGTGGCCAGAGTACATGCCCATCTGCCACGTGATAGTGGCAGGCGTCAAGCTCCGAACCAAAGAACTGAGACAAAAATCCAGGAATAGAAAGTCATGATGGTTATATATCATCTTCCTTTCTCGTACAGGATAAAGTTCTTTTCATCCTTCTGATCGTCAATGGTCATGGTTCGTCTCTAGCATTATTTTCTAATTATTAATGTAATTATGATTGAACACAAACCAGCGAAATGTAAGTCGGTTTTTTGTTGCTACCGATACTTGTTTACTTATGTTTCTTGTATGTACATAAAGGAAAACACCAGGTCTGAATGGTTGTGATTTGGTTAGTACATGAACACAGGACAACTTTAACTCAAACACTACATCATCACTCAAACACTACATCATCTTTGAGTAAATTAATAACATTTCATTACCTTCATCGGGAAAAGGTTCCAGAAGGGAATATTAGATTAAATAATTTGATACAATATATATATATATATATATATATATATATATATATATATATATATATATATATATATAAATATATATATATAAACTTGTATTATAACACATAGCATATATACCGAGCTCTAGACTTGCTCAAGTCTTTGCTTATGAACATTCAATAAATAATTTGATTAATGCATTACAATATCTACCTTTCCTCGAGTATACTCGTTGGTCTGACAGGTCCAGCAATAAACCTGTATCCCAGCAAAGAGGGTAGGGTAGATGGAGGGGTGATCATGGGATGCAGCAGCTCGTTGGTCTAACCAGGCCCCTGATGGGACATGCCCACAGGAACAATTAATCCTGAGATTAAAAAATATATATTAGTGGGGACGACATAACTTCTACTGGGGCGCTTTGGAGCTACCCTATACTGATTATCTAGATAATAATGCAAAGTTAGATAAGCTTCGATCTATTGAAAATATTGGGAAGCTGGTGCGTGGTATATTACATACTGGCACCCCAATTATTGATTGCCAATACGCCCTCCAGAGGTTACTAGTCTCCCTATTAGTATTATCGCCCAGGGTAAATACAAGTTCTGCTCGCGAGTGGCTGGGCACACCACGATCACATGAACCACAGTTTTCCCATTTATATTTGAAGAACCTGAATATAATTTCGGATTTATATACATGTAGAAACAGCTGAAATTTCCAGTTCTAGACATCGGATTTCCCATTTGAAGATTTATAAAAACCGTTAATTGCAATAATTTTGGGTTACGGTTCAAGGTTCTATCACCAAACAACGTCGGTAACAAGCGCACACCGGGATCTGTAAACAGACTGTATTCTGGGATACCTCAATAGGGTCTATGGGCAACCAACACCACTCACAATGCAAAGACCGCATTTCTATGCCATCGTTGGAGGCTCATTAGAACTTAGTGTACGATTTCTCCACCAGATGGCCATAAGGCATGGTATCTATTGGGAGACGGGCAAAGTCAGGTACTAAAGGCACCTGTCTTATTCTATACGTACTGCACACAAAGAGATAGCAACCATACAGAATTACTATGATGCGAAACAGAAGTGCTATAATTTTGAGCCTATCTTCAGCATTAACGTCTTTATCTATATTATTCATCGAAGTCCGGGAAATCTAATATCGATTTAGTTTCGAATTATATAAGAACAATATATAACTCCTGGCAGTGTATTGTCTTTAGGCATCTGATATGGAATCCTCTGTGATGATGTAGTGTGCGAGACAGATCACAGGGGCAGCAGGTAAAATATGCACATAGTATCAAAGGGTAAAGTATACCTGTACCTGGCCAAGCCCCACGCCCACCACCCCAGGCGCTGTCTGTCCACATATATGTCCTCACCTCTTGACCTCACCCAGATTCCCGTCTCCCATGCGAACCCCGTTTTGGACGGTCTTGGGTCTGTTGTGCCTTTGTTGTCTGAAGACCTATTTTACACACCCTATCTCTTCTTATAACCAACCCTCATAGCCCCAACACTGTGCGTCCATGATGGTGGTCAGTGCTATAACCTCTGTGGGCATCATAAATGCTCGTTAACGTGAGGTGCGTGAATAGGACCCACCGCGCGCTCACCGACACCCGAGCTCATACACAAGGGGAATAATTTAATATAGGGTCCTGTAGTGGTGGTTAACTTTACGGCCAGGTCATAACTGACCACAACTGGACGATGCATGAAGACCCCACGCGCTGAGGGGAGGGGGTGTCATTGGGGGGTTGGGGAGGTCATACGGAGGTGAAGGGTACACATACTCAGAGCTGCCCACCTTTCACTGACCACAGCCCTAATCCTCTCCCCTACCGGTACCACTTTGAACTGAGGTCATCCCCTCATTAGACCCTGCCTGATGAATAGTGGCCCGGTTGTTTCCTCCTTGGCTGGATCACTCCAAGCTGTCTGGGTCTAGCGCTATATAACCACCAGCACCGCCCCTCTTTGATAGGGGGTTGTATATTCTACTGCTGCAACGGTCATCCAGTGGGTCGCGAAACCCACAGAAACGGCAACAAAACGTCCTCAGTGTGGTTCACCGCGATGCTTTGTTGATAGCGACGTTTACTACCATGACGC
This sequence comes from Alentia gelatinosa, assembly GCA_950022655.1. Lineage (NCBI taxonomy): Eukaryota > Metazoa > Annelida > Polychaeta > Phyllodocida > Polynoidae > Alentia > Alentia gelatinosa. The sequence continues at coordinate 108,816,396 of OX465579.1, forward strand.
TGGGCACCGCGGCATGGTAAAAGAGGCCGGTGATCATAAAGTCTCACCTCCAGTGTTGTAAAGCGCATACTTTTAGAATGGCTGATTTTCATATAGGGCACATAGCTTTTGTACTATGGACTCGGCCATCTTGCCCCCCCCCCCCCCCCCGACGCCATCTAAAACACTAGGTGGTAGTATCAATTATATATGAATTTTAACAGAAATATTTTTGGGGGGGCTTGCTGTGGAGAAGCTTGAGCCGCGTCTCATTGGTATCTATAGATTGAAGTGCTGGTCCACCAACACGATGTTATATCTTGGTACATCTTGTTACATCTTACAATATCGTGATATGTCTAACCTCCTTCGTAGCAAAACGTCATGCGCGATGGTTTGTGAATTTTTTCACGATGATGTATGTTTCTTTTGGTACGCCACAACTGCGAACCTCGTAATCTATTGCCGACATATTGTGGCATATCGCGATCTATCGCAGCAAGAGTATGGTGAAGGTGCGTAACCAAACCAATTGGTCGCAGCAAAAGTGCAAGACAAGCAAAATGTGACATATCCTGACATATCTAGTGTTAACATTGGTTGCCTCCCGATTACAGCGACGCTATCTACCAAATTCCTGGTGGATGATGGTAGAACTGGCAATCACTCTGTGCCCTATAGAGAGCGATGAGAAAACGCGAACAGGCGACACGCAGAGGGACAAGGTGCACGGGAAGTGGGACAGATTGAATGTCAGAGGTCCTGAATTGCTGAATGCCAAAGGGCAAGCCCTGGTTGTTAAACCCACGCACACACATGCAACTCATTCTATAGTAATAATCCCTCTCGTGCTAACACCTGTATAGGACGTACTAAATGATGCGACCTTTCCGAATCACATATATGTAGGAGTATTACTATTACTTGTAGACCTTTTCAAGTCTTTGATGATGGACATAATCAAGAAATAAAACTACTTGCAACATTTGGACTTCCCCTAATGCTTAACATGCCCTGGAATCCCGGGAGGAGAGGTGGGGTAGGTGGAGGGGTCGGAGTAGGCATAGGATGCAGGGACAGAAGCCAGTCTATGTCTAGACTTGCTCAAGTCTTTGATTATGAACATTCATTAAATGATTAAGCACAACAAGAATAAAGTTCATTAAAGTATGTATCCTTCTCTGACTGGCCCATGAATCCCAACGAGGAGGGTAGCCATAGGATGCAGGGACTGGAGCCAGTCTAGTCTATATCACGTGTTGAACTGGGACGGGCATTCAGTGGGGAGGGGGAAGCACAATTACCCACTCCGGTGCATACCTATTCATGTATGGAAGTGTGTTACGAAGTAGGGTGGTTGGGGAGCATGGCGTGGTGTGCGTCTAGCCACGACCAGAATGCGTCCTAGTTTTTTTAAAAACTTTTATTTCATTGATGCAATCACGATTTTACATGACTCAAATACTATGACATGTGCGTAGGTGTTCATTCTTCAGATGATGTGGATAATGGCGTCCAAACCAAGGAACCTGTAAAGAAATATGATGGTATTCAAATAGAAGCACTGAAATCGGGGCATAATATACCCCATTCCCTAAATACTTTTAAGGGGCCATCCATAAAGTACGTACGCAGAATTTCTGAAAATTTTTACCCCCCCCCCCTCTCCCAATCTTGTACGCAATGGAACAAAGAGGGAGCATACGCAAAATTTCCAAACTTTTTGCCCCCCACCCCCCCCCCCCCCTCAGTGCGTACGTACTTTATGGATGGCCCCTAAACCAGAGTATACAGTCCTCATACCACCTTATCCTATACATATTCAGTGACGTTTTGGGGAAGAGAAAGAATCATCAAAATATAATAATAGCTTTGTAACAGTACAACATTCATCAGATAGCATTGCTAAGACTGAAGTATTTAACTTGTGGTTCATACACTAGATTAGTTATGAATGCTATCCAATGTTCTGGCTTTCGTAAATGATTTAAAACTATTGTAGTCATCAATTTCCCGTATAGTTGCATTCAAAGCATTCCATTTTGATGCTCCATAATGCAAAGCTGATTTTTCATAGGCCTGATAGTTTGGTCGGTAGATAGGTGGAGTATCAATGGGGCAGTCCCAAACACCGCTGCTTATCTCCAATACTGACAAGTAATCTTAATCTGATTATTTTGTCCTCCTCACCCTGTCAATCCCAACTTCACAATAAGTTATCGCATTTAATTTCCTCGCTGACATTCTGGGCCCTTTCCCGACACTCAAATACATCTCGCCAGATCAATAGGAACTCAGTCCAAGGATGAAAACGGAGGATGCTATCTTCAAACTATCAAGTGACCTTTATAAAAACAGGGATGTATCAGAATTGACCAAAGCCTGCTTTGTAGACTAACGAAAAGTCCCTGACGCTGTATCACTCTCATTGCTTTTGTAAAAATTGGAAGAAAAATTGTGAGGGTAACTAACTTATTGTCTTGGATTTCCAACCATCTCATAGATCGCAATGGTAACAATAGTTGTCAATATTTCAGATCATGGGGAGGCCTTATACGGGGTGCCACAAGGGTCAGTTCTTGGCCCGTGTGCTATTCTTTGCGGATAATATGTGTGTTAATTCACCCAAATTTTGTACGATTTTGTCCTGTATAGTAGTGAACCTAGTCCAGATATATCTTTGTGAAGGCAAGAAAACACATTAAACCAAGTGAAATTTTGAAGATTGACTAACGGTCTTCTTGTAGATTCTGGCAAAACTTGCTGGTTCAGTGCACCGACGTGGTGGAGACATTTGCCCTGGGGAGTGATAAAATGTGGGGTACATATAAATGTTAACGAATAAGTAGACATATGCTTACCTTTATGTTATACTGAACATAGTATTGAACTTTGACAAGAACATCTCGAAAATTTCCAAAAGCTGGATCGTAGGCTGTTAAACTGTCAGAGTTTCCTAGATACCTGTCGAGTTATTCTCTAGCTAATTATGATATTCATTGTATACAGATTTTTTAGTGGAATCTTAAATGCTGCTCTCTGTCATAGAACTACTTCCCTGTCTCTTGTCACTTTCTCACGATTTACTTCACATAACACATTTTCCCCATTTTCGGTTATTGGACTCGTGGACGGTTGACTTGCATTCAATCGGTGCCCCCGCCCACTTCCGAAATCTGAGTACTGTCAACCTTATCCTGAGGCGGTTCTGTTTGAATTATCTGGGAGCCTATTGGGTTAATGATATCTCAACGCACCGTTTCTAAGATAGCTTTATGGTACCAGCGAAAAAGTCAAAGGTCATAGCCAGGTCAGCCAAAGGTCTCATCTCTACGTTCTGAAGGTTATATCCGTGTTCCCTTGCAGATGTATATATATACAAATGGTCAAATCCCACGAAAATTTTGACTTTTCTTTGGAAAATCCTTTTTTTTTTTTTTATCCCAATAGACTTAGATTGCATGAATAGAATTCCTTTACAAAACTGCCTAGGTTGCCTCCTATGATTGTACATAGAAATATGAACATGTGCTGGAAATTAACATTATCATTTCAGAAAAGAGATATCAGAAAACTTGTAAGCATATCAAAGGGCATGTTTCTACGGCCCGTATGTAAATTTCCGAATCAGTATTTGTCAGACCTAACTGGCATAATTAAAAGGCGGTCGCGTTTATCATTGGCATCCGTTATACCCCCTTACATCATTACTTAAATGTAAAGCCTTCACACATAGCAGCTCCCTAAATCTAATTGTAAAGAAAATATATTGGACCATCTCATCTGAGGCCTCTACATAATTATGTTCATCAATCTAAGAAATGGCATAATTGAAGAGCTGTTTGATACCCCTGACAGCAAACATTATAAATTTATTAGCTATTCATCCATCCTGTCATTCATTAACTAGCCTACTGTTGTCATTGTTCTATTGTATTAGTACAATTCTATTATCTTATCAAAGTCTTATATGATTTTGTCTGAAAAAGCAAACTTTCTTTCATTAGAAATTCGATATAGATGCATGGAATCCTCATTTTTATATTCTCCTATTCTTCCAAAATTAAACCAAATTCCTGATACGCTATGAACTATAGATATATCTTTATGGTAAATAGGCATAGTCGCATACCGATATAAATGATGCCACCGTGATTACCTGATACCAGTGAGCAGGTCGTTGACAAAGACCACCAGCGCGTGGGTGGCGGCACCTAGCGAGCGAATGAGTGGCATCAAGGCCGAGTGACCAGTCCAGGGCTGCATTTCCTGGTCACTCGTTGTGTCGTGCCTGGCTCAGCGTTACGAGATGCACGTCGCTCCATGTGGTACTATCACAAATATTCAAGGTGCCTCGATCCTTTGTTCTGGTGGTCCGACTTATTATTAGTGACGCTGACATTTATTTATGGAGGTTTGTCATAAGAAATAAAAGCCATGCTGTTACCCGAAGGTCAGTGCATGCCGCGACCGCGAATCGCGCAGGTGCGCACTTTGCCATCCGCGTTTTCTTCACGCGTTAATTAAGTACAGAGTACAGGCTTTTCCCATCTGACCAACGCGCATGGAATGACCACCACTGGAGATAGATGGATACCTGTCTTTATGGCCGTTTATCATGCAATCTTTGCATACTGCATGTTGTCACTGCATTCAGAAATACCTCCAGGCGCTTGATAGTTAATGGATATTCAAACCTAACACTGTCATATCGATGAAACCCAATCCTTTGAAGTCTTTAAATACTAGCGTTATGTCATAAATGGACGATTCACCGCAGCTCTTATATCCTGTATAGTTACATCAAGTATTAACTGGTCATTTGAAACTCGCGTCTATCTATAGCGTGTCCTTCAACTTTTCGCTAGTTCAGCGAGTGCAAATAATGTCCATAATGGTGGCATTTGCAGAAATGCCATCAGGGGGTAAAGACAGGGCGGTGGAGGTTAAAGGTGACCTTTGAATCTTTTCGTGCTGGGAAAACTGTACACCACTTCTTACTTTAAAGGAAACTTTTGTTCAATAGTAAAACTTTTCATGGAGTTCACCTTTACGTCTTTGCCTTTGCACTTTTATTATATTGAAGTTGAACATAGAAATTCTGAATATTACAGGAATAGATGTTCATTCTCTAAAATTGATTTGAATGGGGAGTCGGGAAAAAAGGCGGATTCCTGGGATAGTGTTTATAAATAAATTTCCCATAAATTCTATAACAAACCCAGATTCAATTACAACCCAGAATCCAATCCAACTTCCGACAAAGACAACTCTGTGCAATCTGCAATAGAATAAAATTAACGATAGTGCAATAAGTAGGCCCATAAAAGTATAATTGTATGGTTTTAGACTTTTATAACGTGGAGTATATTTTACGTGAACTTTTGGTGACCTTGTCCTTTCACTATTTATCAGACTATAAACATCGCATTGGCAAATTTGTGGGAGTGACTTTTTATAACATTTACTAGTCAAACCAAGGACAAAAGGCAATACAATTATTGCAAATAATTAAGTAAAGGGATAAATACATACATAGGCTACATACATACATGCATACATACATACATAAGTAGGGCCTACATAAAAATAGCTGAAAAATGTAGATTGCTGTATATATTATTTCCTAAAATCTAATATTTATAAATCATATACTCTATTGTACGTGAACTTTTGGTGACCTTGTCCTTTCACTATTTATCAGACTATAAACATCGCATTGGCAAATTTGTGGGAGTGACTTTTTATAACATTTACTAGTCAAACCAAGAACAAAAGGCAATACAATTATTGCAAATAATTTAGTAAAGGGATATTATACATACATACATACATACATACATACATACATACATACATACATACATACATACATACATACATACATACATACATACATACATAATAAAAAATAGCTGAAAAAATGTAGATCGCTGTATATATTATATCCTAAAATCAAATATTTATAAATCATATACATGTATACTCACTTAGACTTCATAGACATTTTCCTATATTATCATTTTGGACATTTGTTTTTGTAAGATATACCAAAGAACAGTTATGACAGTAAATTGGTAGTTGATAGAATGTAATAATCAACGGGACTACATACTATTGTATATTGGCCCCATAACACAGAAGATATCGTCACCAGAATTTACCTAGAAATGTTCCTATTAATCTTTTGCATGTGATAAATACATAGTCCTTTTTTAATTGCTTCCAAATAAAACGTTTGGTCATCTGAAGATATGTACGTCCTATGTCTAGATAGCTGCCTCTTAAATTACGAACATACCATATGCCATCATACTTTAGTACATGAAACTGAGCGGATGGCCTGTAGTCAATTAGATCTTAATCTGATGCTTATCATCATTTAATCAGTGCATAGTGCTGCAAGTTTATATCCATCTAATACTAAGTGCCCATAAAAACGTATGGGGAGCGTGTATCTACATAATCAGAGCATACAGATATGTTGTATTCTCCGGGGTGTCATAAACGGCGCATACGGAATTATGGTGCCTACTAAAAAAATGTGTGTACCTAAATGAAATTATACTGTACTTAAGCCAAGTTTATAAAAAAATAGATTTGTCGGGACCTTGAAAAAAGAGGGAGGAGGTGTGGGAAGAATATATGAGGGCATAAGACAGCGACGTTATTGTTCCGATTATTATCGTCGATCAGATCGGTGAGAATCGGTAATAGATGTCGCTGTCTTTGGGCTTTATGCCCTTTTATGTATATCCCGATCACACCTCCTCCCTTTATAAAGTCGTAAAACGACCCGATTAAGATCAAAGAGAGCGGCCAGGAGCCGGGCCCGGCTAGGTCCCGGGCCCGGTGATAGGCCTTAATAGATAACAAAGCAAAGTTTAATAACTTCTGTTCTATTTAAGATACCGGAAAATTGTTTTTAGACATATAACCGCCTCCGTCTTCTGTACAAATCGATGTATAATACTTGGATGTAGGACGTGAGGATATATATCATCGGTATTTAACGGCCTACTCAAAATCGGGCACAGATGATGACGTGCGTACTATAGGGGACAGATCCATTGTTAGTTCATGAAGCAGTCACTAGATGGTTGGGGGACAAAACCCGTATTCTGGCTCTTTGTTCTTACGAAATTCAGCTACCTTTCAATGTTTTACCAAGGTTCCTTTGACTCTCTACACCGATCCCAGAGCAGGAAGATATAATGCTAAAACCCAGGAAATGATGTTTTTCACATGGAACACTTTATTTACATATGTGAGCAAGGCAAGAAAAGTGACATTTCCCAATTATCACTCACTTCTTTTGCACCTCCATTAGTGAAGAACAGCTACTTTTCACCTCCTTTAGTGAAGAACACCTAATCGGGGGTCGTCATGGCGGCCCCCATGGATCATAGGCTATGTGTCGTATAGAGGAAACCTATGAAAGTTTAGGGTCCGAGCTCGTATCCCTCCAAGATTGAATCGCGTAGTAATTCACAAGGAGAAGCCGCGTAAATTACGTAGTGATTCAAACGAGATGAATTTATCTCACCTTTCACATTGACTAATGGTCTAACCATTTTCGAAATACTCCATAGGAATTTGATGCAAGTTCCCAATATTAAGTCTATGGGGGAAAATACCCTGGGTGAGATAAAGCGACAATGTTAAGGTCGGGCAGAAGTGCCTATATCGACCCAAATGATGCCGATTGTGACCAATCAGAGGGATCCGTCGGACAAAGGTGGAATCGGGCAGAGTCGTTGTGTCGATGTGTTATAGGCTTTATGTTGAAGTCCACCTTTGTTGGAGCCTGAAAACCTTGTCCCCTTCATAAGTATCCATCAACCGTTTTTATAAATGTTGGTATATAAATCACAATTATACTACCCTCGTAAAGATATAAGAAAAAAACACATGAGAATACCTTTCTGTCCAGCAGACAAATACATATGAATATTTCATAGTGGGAGAATCATGGAGGAGGAGATCGTTGGAACATGGCAACTTAGAAAATGACGGTCACATAATGAACTGGGAACAGATGTTTAAAAGCCAGCGCACGTAACTTGGCCAACAGGTTGTGTGAACAAAGAACAGGTGACTGCCAAGGTCTCTCTTATCAGATCAGTTTGACTTTCTGTGTACCCCGCGACTTTCTTTTTAACCCTTAAGCGCCGGGTGCCTGGAGCAAGGCAGTGCCTAGACTGGCCCCAGTCCCTGTACCACTACACCTACCCCACCCCTCCTCTCCTCGATACCCCACCAATCCTCTCCTCTCCTTAATTCCTGGACCAGTCACACCGCAACATACTTTATCGTAATTTTGTTTAATCATGAATTTCCATAATCAAAGACTTGAGCAAGTCTAGGCAGTGCCCGTAAGGCCGGGTAGTAGCATCAGTATATATACTGCCAGTGACGGTCTTCCAGGCCGCTTTTGACAAATTTATTATTCGATCAAGTGATATAACACGTGATTTTTCATATCATTTTAGGATTCTTTCAAAACATTAATACCTACATTCTGTTAAAGCCTCAACTTTTTTGATCCATTATTTCCTGAATAATTTCTTATAAACTATGATTTTGTAACTCTCGGAAAATGATGCCTCAAGGCATCACCCGGCCAAGCTTGGTGATGCCTTTGGCGGGGTGGCCCCATAAGCGGGGTGTCTCGGAAGTGGGGTTTAACAGTACATACAGTCATCGCTGCTGCGAAGTTCTACCCTGCAGTGTATACAAATAGACATAGCTATATAGGACAATGCAGTAGATTTAGGCCCGGCGTCCACCCACTACGATATGGCACCGATATGCCCAACGATGCACCTCCCGATGCAAAATCAAAATCGCGTCGGAAGGTCAACTAATATCGGGGCAATTGACCACGTTTCTGCGATTAGACACCGATAAAAACCCCATACAATGCGTGGTGGGTTGGTATGTCTAGACATATGTCTACGATTTTGCACCTTCCCGATATGGCACCGATTTTGACATTTTGTATCGGTGCCATATCGGGAGGTCCACGATTCTATCGTAGTAGGTGGACGCCAGGCCATACAATTATTATCCATCGCAATCTGTTTCATTAAATCATTCTACACGTAACGCCTTTACCCTAGTCTTAAAGCCTGCACCCACCAACCACGATTCTGGTCCCGATTGGCCTTACGACGGCCTTCCCGACACCATTCCGATTGTAGCGTGAGGTTTTGCAAAATCGTGGTAGGTGGAACAGGTTTCTGTGATTCCGTCTACGACAGCTCACGATAGGCTGCGATGAAAACGCCAATCGTAGAGGTCCCGATAATTTCCAACATGTTGGAAAATTCGTAGCCTGTCGTAGGGTATTGTGTGTGATTTATCGGGAAAATATCTCTCTCGGGTGAAATACTTAACGGAAAATTATGAAATTCTGGAATTAGGTAGGGCGCATATAGATGTATAATCGCTGTAAATATGATATCATTTGAGGAAGTCTAAGTGTCTGAAAATAATAGTTTCATAACAGAATTATGATTCTATCACATTTATATTCTTCAATTTGATTGTTTTAGTGTCTGGAAAATAATATCATAATATGTTGTAAATACCTCTAAAATACTATTCAGATTCATTAAATATTTCTAAAATTATAATATATTTCAATATTAAAACTCTGCCTGAGATCTAAATTGGTACACCGATTGAATCGTGAGGCAATCGTGACCATGGTTTATGTTTTTGGTCCTCCAAAGGCATTTCTACGCTCTACGATTTCAAACCACGTCCACGATTTTAAACTATCGGGAACCTCCCGATAGGTCACGATTTGGCATTTTCAAATCGTAGCTATCGGGAAGTATGTCGTAGACCATCGTGGTAGGTGGGGGCCAGCTTTTATGATCTCAGTCTTTTTCTAGACAGTGATCTTCAGGTAATTTATCCCATAGTAGTTCTCTTTGATATCAGCTAGTATATTAGACATTTCTCTTATGTACGGAGCCTTCTTAGATTCGAAACCGTTTTGTTCGCAGTTCTTGTATTGCATGCATTATTTTGTGTTGTTATGTCTTATTCCCTAACCTGCCATCTTGCCAATTGCATTGTATGACCAAAACGTCTCATATTCAACCGTCTAATTTGGGATATGAAGTATAAAACATTAATAGTGCTTGAAGGGACATATGGGGTTCGTAGGTAATGTAATTGCATGCTTCCTTTAGTCTTCACAATACATTAACCCTTTTCTTGCCGCATTTATATACAGATCTATTTACGTAGGATGGCCTCTAATTGATGCAGCAGATTATGTAATTAATGCGAAATAACTTCCTGATTGTAGAGCGACGCGGCCTGCAGACAACCAATTAGCATTGATTACTTACAATAGGTTAATATGACAGTTGATTAAACGTGAACCTACTGTAAATGAGGACATCAAGTGTTGGTAGAAGCCTTCAAGTTTTAGAATCACGGCTATATATATTTGATAGGAATAGAGTTGACCATAAAAAGTGGATAGGTACAGGGGCGAGATACAATGGATCAACGAGCATTTTTCGTTATCTCACCCCTGGTACAGGTCTAGTCATAGGAATAACGTTAGAAATAAATACGCAACGATCACCCCGGTAGAGTGACAATACTACGCCATGCTCGTTGCGGAGTGCGTGCGTTATTACGTCAGATGCGACTAGCGAATCAGCGACTAGAAAAGAAAAAAAAGTTCCGGTGTCATTGACAAGCCCCAGCGTAACGGACTGCCATTAAGCGGTTTATTTGTGGGAATGTTTAATGACTTACTTCGTGAAGTCGTAGAAAACTGATATTTTGATTATATTCTAATGTCTGTGGATGGGGTGAGATAAATACAGAACAGTTTTCGAATCGTATTTCTAACCACCACGCCACTCGTTTGGATGCTCCGTAATCGTCACTCGGCTACGCCTCATTACGATTACTACGCATCCAAACTCGTGGCATAGTGGTTAGAAATACGATTCTCAAACCAGTTCTGCTTAAATACTCGTTGAACAGATGAAAAGAAAACGGGTTTGGGATTCAGTTCCCCATCCTTTCGTTGTTCCACATCGTCATCCTATAATCATTCATCGCACCTAGCTGTTTCTATCGTAGAAAATTCATGAAGACCCAGATATATAGACGTTATATAGAGGCAGTCGTCACATATGCTGTCTGAGCGTGGGCCAAACGCTCATATACGCTACCTAAGTTATGGAGACGTATATATATATAGACTCTCAGCATGCTGCAAAAACTATGCCTTCACTATCTGCGTGCCAACTCTGTGACATTGAGAAAAGTGCAGTGTCCCAGTGTCTGAGAAGCGTGCTCTGCTGGCCATGACCAATCACCAGAGACCGAAATACCTTGTTGACCCACTGGTGTTTGATATATTTGGATCCAGTTGTACAAATGGCAAGTTGACTGGGTGCAAGTGGGTTACAGAAAATAACTCATAGACTGAATATAATCCTAACCTATTAGGTGTCCACGCTCATTCGTCAATGGTGAACAAACCATTTGCTCGTAGTTATTGTCCACTGGGCAATAGACTGACAGTGAAATTGATGCTGACTAGTTCTTAATTGATAAAAAAGAGTAGAATTTTGAAAAAATTAAAAAGGTTTGGTCCTTTATTAGAGCGTGCTTGCACACGCTTAATACATCATCTAGAGTTTAGAGTGGTCACATTGAATTTTCAGTGTGCTTCCAGAAAACTATCCCTTCACTATCTTCATGTTGTTCAATGTGATAGTAAGAACAGAGCAGGGAGCCAGTGTCTCAGGGTCTTAGAGGCGTGCCCAGCTGACCATGACCAATCACTTAAGACCAAAATACCTCATTGACCCACCGCTGCTTGATATGTTTTGATCCTAGTTAGTCAGTTGCAGAAATAGCAAGTTGACTTGGTGCAAGTGGGATAGAGAAAACTGTCCATAGACTGGATCTAATCCAAACCTTTTAATTGTTATTCACTTATAATTGCACGCTCATTCATCTATGATGAACATACTATTTGCTCCTAGTTTATCCAGTCAGTGGTTCATTTACTGTAACCCACTTAGCAACCAACACACTAGCCACTTATACAACTGCTTTTGTACTATCAGGTCCAAATATGTCAGGTAAGGCCGGCTCCGAAATCGTCTACGATGCACCTCCCAATAAAAAAATCAAAATCGCGTCGGAAGGTCACCTAATATCGGGGCAGTTGACCATGTCCCTGCGATTAGGCACCGGTAAAACCCCTTGCAATACATGGTGGGTTGGCATGACTAGACATATGACTACGATTTTGCACCTTCCCAATATGTCTCCGATATTTGCTTTTTGTATCAGAACCATATCGGGAGGTCTAAATTTATATCGTAGTAGGTGGACGCCGGGCCTGAAGAATGAGTGTACACGTCAGTAAGGTACTCCTGATTATACTACTTGATTGGTCATGGTCAACTGCGCATTCCTCTAAGACACTGCGTCTCTACATGTTACCAATGCCATAGAGTTGGCATGCAGATAGTGAAGGGATAGTGTCTGAAAGCCGCTCTAACCTCTCCCTAAACTGAGCAAGCGGCATGCCAGCTGGGGTATGTTGCTCATAGACTTGCTCATGTCTTTGATTATGAACATTCATTAAATGCTTAAACACAATCAGAATAGATTTCATTATAGTATGTATCCTTCCCTGACTAGCCTATGAATCAAATACTTGTCCAGTAGGAACAGAATCTCCTGTTTATGGCCCAAGCTGCTCCCTGTAACGCTATACCTCCCTCTACCCCTACCCCTCCTCTCCTCCAGTTTCCTGGCCACCTGTGTTGTCATAGCAATAAATTTCGCCTGCTCCTGACTGTGACCCAATTGAGATCAGAGTGAGAGGGTATCAATCTCCCAACAGATATCCTGATCAGAAGTCAGGATATCTGTATGGAGAGTGTTGGGAATACTGGAGCTAAACAGCACCGAAATCCAACACCATTACCGATTGTACCAGTCCCTGTATAGGTCCGTTTCCATTGGCCGACACACATTGTGTAGATTTTTTGTGTTCTCCTAATAGCTCATTTCCATTGGCCATCACCGATACACAGTCAGGAACCACCGACGGAACTTAGCACTGCTGACGCAAAATGGAAATAGGCTATCAGGAGAACACAGAAAATCCACACAGTGTTTGTCAGCCAATGGAAAAAGGCCTTATCCCATCGAGCAGGGTAGCTATAGGATGCAGGGACTGAGGCCAGTCCATGTTGCTCCTAGATATATGAGAAAAGCGTTGCTCCAGTAATATCACTTTTTACTATACCACATGTTCAGTGACAAAGGTGAAGAGTCCATTAGATTTTTAATTGAATATAGATGCGACACAGTAATGATGCGATCCACAAGAATCTGGAGCAACGATTTTGACCTTGGGTCGCTATTCTACGATCCGCAAAATGTGGAGCAGCGTCCCCCTAGGTGTGTCCCTTGGTAGAAAAGGATTGGCAACATGAGAGGCAACAGCACGATAGGGCTATAAAGGTTGTGTGACAATCGCATCACAGCAGTGTGGTCATCTTTAAAGCGTCTGACACTGAGGGGGGAACGAAGGCCAATTATGTTGGATCTAGCATAGGATATATGTATATTGTAAGTCATGTTCAAGAAATATAGGTAGTATGTATTTCGCGAGTTTCTTTCTATAGTTGTTATACACCTTTGTGATTATAAAAGCCATGTGGACTGATGGGTGAACAGGCATGTAGGTCGTCCATGTGCAGAGAACTAAAGCTCAGGAATACCATGCCAGAATGTATTCAGAATGCTGAGAGTAAGAAGTCTTTCAAAAAGGGAGTTACGGTTGTACTTAGCTAACAACATTTAGACCTCATATATGTGACAGTGCGCCTACTAGCACTCAACTGCACATCAAATACTCATCCAGATATTACCTGAAAAGATGGAATCTCGATGTAAGCCACCCAGAATTCACTGGAAGAACTGTAATTTGTTATAAACCTATGCAGTATATTTGATAATTACGTACTGCTGCTCCCTTTGCAGTATAAACTGTGTACTGGACCCTGTGCAGTACACTGTTATACTGAACATGTTGAAACGTCAGCAGTGTGAGATTTTCATGTTGACATGTCTTCTATGTCAATATATGGTAAGATTTTCTGCCTCGTTCAGTAAATGACAATAACTCTCCGTGTCGATTGTAGCATGTACAGCATAGTGAGGTCGTTCTATATGAATAAGTAGTGAATAACTGTTTTACCATTTTACAAAAAAACACCACCACACACACACCAAATAACCGCATCGAAGAACAAAACATCAGCTTCTATAGCCCCCCCTCCCACAGCCACAACCCCACACCAACTTGTGGAAGAGGAATGGTAACAAGGAACATATATTCCACCTCTCTCGGAGGCGTATTACCCAATGATATATTTTCTACGAAATGAAAGCATTCCCCTACCTTCATTCACCGGTTACCAGCTGTCATTTTATCTTTCCACACAATGTTCGTCATATAATGGTCCTGCTTCTATTAATTTCCCCACGATTACCGCCTGCTTTTCTGAACCTACTAATCATCAATCTCCCTGGTACCAATCCATCACACCTCTGCAAGACAGGAGTACAGTGGGTCCCTAAAATGGAGGGTGGCACGAATAGGAGGGGAAAATGGTAGCATCGCTCGGATAGGAATGGGTTGATCTAGACTGGCTCCTAGATTATACACTGCCATTCTCTGTATCTATGACTGGCTTCAGTCCCTGTCTCCTATATATGAAATACTGTAGTGGACCTACAAGTATTTCGTTTTGATTTCGTCTGGCCAGATCCAAGGGACTGATGGTAAAATGTATGGAATGTGTAAAATGTAGTTATCATTTGTAAGCATCTAAATGGATTTGTGAAACATCTAAATATGTTCGTGAATTATCAATATGATTGAAAGGATGAATTTGATATGTATTTCACTATTGCACACCTGTCGATTCTTGCCAGATATGTAAGGTATTATGACCATCACCAGATAGGCAACAATTGCCGTGTATGGGGCAGGTATTGCCAGATATTTAAGGTATTACTAGCGACTTCGTCGAGTCCGAGTTATATTGGCAAACGTCTGCTCTGGTGCCCAGTGCAAGTCCGAGTTAGAGGTGAAAATTTAGAAAAATGATGTGTCCGACTGCGGATAGCGGGGTTTGATCCCCAATCACCCGCATTCCCAGCCTGGCACTCTGCAGACTGCTCCACAGAGCCAGATGCTGTAAGTGGGACAAATACTTAACCTGGTGGTGGGTGGGGGAACCAGCAGAGTTTTGAAAGGGCTACTAGCGAAACTTGAGATCTCATTGGTTTCTCACGAGAAGAAGTTTGTCTGAGTATGGTCCTGCAAAAAAGAAGAACAGGTTCGAGTTTTTAAATACACGATAATCTCCAACCCTATGTCTGGTTCACTCTGTCTCTATGTGCGGGAAGATCTCCAAGCGGATAGTACCGAAAATTACACGTTTTATATGTGGTAGGTAACCAGATAACTTAAAGACTTTCATATAGTATGGATGTCTTCTGTTTGGACGATCATGTGACTGAAGCACATGCAGCGCACGTGGAGTCATGGCGATTCAGGTACGAGCACGATCACTAGCCCGGAATAACCACCTGATATGGTGTTGGGCGATTGGGCGATGGTAAGAAATAAAGGGAGATGAAATATAATAAAAAGGCGATTGACTAAGGAGATAGACAGAGAGAGAGAGAGAGAGAGAGAGAGAGAGAGAGAGAGAGAGACCCAGAGACTAAGACCAAGGGATGATGCCTGAGAGGAGTGCAGCAGAGAGCACAGCCGAAATCCTGTAATAAAGTGTGAGCAGGTGCAACTTCAATAGAATATGCTATCCACACAAGAAGGATAGTGGTGACTGTAATACAGGTGTTGCCGTTTAGCGCCGCCTAACGGCCCACTGCCTAGTTACGCGGCCGCTCGGACAAACCTGGCCGAGTCAGGCTATATGTGTATACAGAACACAGCAATCACCTAAAGTGTGAACGGTGGGTGTGATTACAGGAGCGTTGTTTTTGGACAGATTGGACTGCTAGAGCAATTAAAGGCATTGTATCAACCAGTCTGGACTATCAAAACTTTATAGTTGATAATTGTTTTGGATTTAATTTGGAGAAAGATAAGCACATAATAGCTAGGCCTGCCAATGTATTAATGTATATTCAATTTCGGTGATCCTGTGTTATCTAAGCTATATCTAAAGTATCATTGAGGTGATATACATGTATGATACATCGAATTGGAGCTGGAATACCATAGAATACGATGAAATCACTGTTATTTCTCTCCAAATGATATACACGGGTATTATGAACGTATTACGCTCATATACTGAGTGATTCAATGCTAAAGATTACGTTGCCAGGGGCTTGTTTGGCTTCAGGCATTGCGTAACCAAGCAGATAAGGTGCGAGACCGGACAGTGGAAAAAGGCCTATTGGCTCTCTGTCTCTACGGCTTGTTAACTCCTACTGCCCTGTAAGTACCAACCTCATTTCATCCTGGGTACCCACTGTTGTGTCGGCACATTCCCACATCGTTTTGTTGTTTCAACATTTAGCAGTGCCCATGTTTCATCGTGTATTCGTGTACATTTTATATTCTCTGTTCATTCGTGAGCATCAGGTCCTTGTGACTTCACCACTCAAGTCCTAGGGGACATGGCCATTGTAGTATCCCAAATAAACCTCACTCTAATTATTGCTCCCCAACTTTGTTAAAAGTTGTGATTTTCTTTTTCTTAATGAGTAGGGAGGGATGTTCAAAGAGGATATCTGAGATGTCTCGAAGATATTTTAACATACTTGGGCAACGGACCTCAGCCCAAAAGAAAAACATGCACTGTAAAAGATCCTGGTTAAACCTCATTAACGTCCCAGTACCTCGCCTGGTTAGGCTGGTACCTCAACCCTGTCATGTTGTAAATTAGTTTTATTTTTTAATAATGTCCATAATCAAAGACTTGAGCAAGCTTAGGGATTGATCGTGTGATACAAACGAACCCCTAATTTTCATCGACCAATGGGGGCAGTCAAACTGAGTCAGCATTAGGTTACTGGAGAACTCGACCCGAAACGAACTCGACCCGCAGTTGTCAGGAGAACTCGACCCGTTTTGGAGAAATCAATTGGAGAACTCGACCCGCTACAGATACTTATGAATAAGACATTTTCATGTAGAAGTTAAGGTCTGACTAGTTGGCTTTTAGACAAATAAATTAGCCGATATAGATACATGTCCAGTTTAGGTGTAGGGTTAAGGGTAGGGATAGGGTTAGGGTTAGGGTTAGCGATAGGCGTAGGAGATGGGTTTACAGTTTGTTTTCTTCACCAGAGAAGACCAGATTTGAAGCCACAATAACATACTTACTACTAATTATAGTATTTATCCAAGTTGTAATAAGATATTTGAGTCGGGAAGATTTAAAACGGGTCGAGTTCTCAAAAAGGGTCGAGTTCGTTACAGGTCGAGTTCGTTACGGGTCGAGATCTTTACGAGTCGAGTTCGTTACGGATCGAGTTCTCCAGTATTCCATATTCCAATTATATGGCATCTACTCAGACATGTAGAGCATTGCATATCACTTCCTATCTCCATATTTACTTGCTAAATTTATACATGCCTCGGGGCGTTTCCTGTCGACTATATTGTACTGAGTCGGCAGATTAAAGGCGGGCGTCCACCAACCACGACAAGGCTATGCCAAGAGCCGATAAGAAAGTTTCTATCGGTGCCTTGTCGCAGCCTTGTCGTGAGAAGAGGGGCTTTACGACAGCGGTGTCGGGGCGTGTCGTAGACGTTGCTGGTTCCCGTAAAAAAGGCGTCCATGGTCCCGACACACTACGACAGTAATATCGAGGAAACCACAACACTCCACGACAAGGCTCCAGTCGTGGGAAAAATTGAACATGTTCGATATTGTCGTAACCTTGTCGGAAGGCCCCCGACAGGCCCCCGACAAGCTTCATGTCGCAGCCTGTCGTGGCCTTGTCGTAGCCTCTTGTCGGGAACTAGGATCCACCAACCACGACAAGGCTACGACAGGCCTTGCAATCGTAGGCCTGTCGTGGACGTTGTCAGGAACCCATTGTCGTCGCCTTGTCGTAGTTGGTGGACTCCCGCCTTAACACAGGCGTTTCCGCGATGCAACCAAGTCCCTCGTGAGAATGTCCCTCTCTCTACGTAATCAGCTTTCAGGAAGAAACCGTTTCTCGTGACAAAATACCTGTGGCTGGGCATTAGTACTGCTGAGCTAAGCTTCTCGTAGGCCGCAGCTCTAGTATGGGCCACACTATATAAAAGGAATCTATGAAATCCTACCCTCAGAGCTCGTATCCCATCGAGTTTGAATAGCGTAGTAATTTACAAGGCGAAGCCGCGTGAATTATGTAACGATTCAAAGGCAATGGTTTCTGAATTTATCTCACCCTTCACATTGACTAGTTGGCTAGAATTTGTTACATAATCCCCCATTGAGTATTTTTTGTATTTTTTTCCTAAATACTCCATGGGCATTGAGTACGAATTCCTTCTGTTTAGTCTAGGGGGGGGGATACCAGGGGTGAGATACAGGCATAAACTACATGTATGCATAGCAGTTAAATATCAGGGTGTGACCAAATCCAACCTATTCTATATCTATTTTAGTATGTACATGTTATTATATATACTGAATCATTCGTCTAATTATACACATGTACTGCATGAGTGATCAGATTTCACAATCTCAGCGATTTCCTCAATAGACAATGATGTGTGTTGCATGGTGAAATCACGTCTCCTTCGTTCTCTGCAATATAAGATGCGGGCAATCAAATACAGACATCATCATTTCATAAGCGATACCTTTAGTTAACCCGCATATTGGACACTCCCTATGGTAAACTATATGGTCACATAACATCAATTTTGCGCATACAGCTGTTGAGGACAACGCATCCCACCCACGCGCACCTCCCTCCGCCTCCGCCACACCCATCACCACCACCCACGCCACACTGCCCGTCTGTGTACACACAGGTCGATATATGCCTGCATGAGGGGATCTCGCCGATCCCCCACAAATGACCTATGCATGCGAGCATGACAAAGGCAGGGTGAGGAGCGGTTCCTATCCCTACATATATCTCATGCATGACCCTAGACTGGCTTCAGTCCCGGTGTCTATGTTATGCCATAGATATAGAGTCCCATCTATGGTTATGCCTAGTCCTCCACCTACTCCGCCCCTCTCCTCCTTGGTTTGATTCCTGGGCCAGCCAGGGAAAGGATTCATATCATAATGCATTCTATCCTGATTTAGTGTTATTATTCATTTAATATTCATAATCAAAGACTTGAGCAAGTCTAGCATGACCCTAGCATACCCGTAACCCACCCTTATGTTTGTCTGCAAGCTGGATCCAATGCTTGCATCCGATGCGCTCTCCTCCACGGGTGACCTTGAAGGGCATGTGCGGCGCTGGAGGAGGGCGTGGACGGCTGGTGCGTGGGTGATACAGGGGCCTCCTGTCCACCTCGCCTACTGCCGACCACTGGCCAGGCACCCGGGGAGTAGATTGATCTCAGTACATCAGTGGGTGGGTCACTGATACCTTCAGGGATCCACAGTGCGCCCCTCCTCGATTACTGCCCGTACCTCGGGTGGAGGTTCAGTGGGCGGTCTGGTCTTTTCAGTGCAGAACTCCTAAAACATTGCCTTATGTTGCTAACAAACGATGCTCTATATCATTTTATTATCCATGGTATATACAAAGACCTCATTAAAAATGTATGGGGACTTAATAAACCACGACCCATTATATAATACCAGTCAGATACCTTTACTGTGGTGGAACAATTTGCCAGCCGAAGTACAGGACATTGTCTCAATGTATTCGTATAAGAACTATGCCCGAGCGAAAAGTAAGATAATTTTTGAAAAAGAATCTTGATGGAATCACTTAACCAAGTGACATATTTGTATAATTAAGACGTACCAAACCCAATTCATCTCATTATTATTATTATTATATACCTGTGCAAAAGCAAGCTACACATACAGCCCTCTCCTACCCATAACGTATTTATATCCGTACAGCACCCGGGTGCTGTACGGATCCGTGATCACGTGATCACCGCATGAGAAAGAGTGAATTGTGCGAAAATAAAATGTTGTAAATATGTTTAATCTGGCGTTGTCTTCCCAAATTATGAATCAATATAGTAACTATAGATCTTTATACAGGTGTATTTACGAGGCGTATCAGATACTCACGTCCTTCTCCTACCGCTTGCGACCACGTAATAGAGAGACAAGGGAAGCGGACACGGGGAAGTTCCCGCGTCCTGCTGCGTACCCTACTTTTGGCGATTTTCATTGGCTGAGGCGTGCACGTGACCCTCAGTGTCGTGTTTCATTGGATGCGAGCGCTCGGCGTGTGCCGCCGGCGTTCGACTATGCGTCTGTGTTCGCTTGGACTCTAGGCGCGGTGATGTTCGACTACATGACTGAGGCTGACTTGTGTGTAAAGCCACACAGTTCCTAAGGGTTTCTCTGTATCAGAGGAACCGCAGTGGGGAAGGAAGCATTCCCTACTGTCCCAGCTTTGTTCAGGGCTGGGAGGAGACGCCTAATGTTTATACAGTCGTTAGGCTGACACGAACCAAGTCTGTCAGTGGTGGTGTAGTCGTTTCGTTGAAATAGGGAAATTTATCACTCCCTACTTGTAATGCTGTTGTTTCTTCGTGGATTGGTGTTCTTCCCGGCTCAAACCAAGTGGGGTCGGGTAAGTCATTGCGGCGACCAGCGTCGCAGTGTGCGTCTAACTAGGTTATTTGATTTGTCTCGTGGTTTCGACTGTTCTCCAGTCTCATCAGGCAAAGTGCGGTAGGTGTTTTCTTCTGTGGTCTTTCCTACGGGCGCGATGGCCGTAGGGGGATACTCCAGTCCCTGTATTTTCTTGTTTTTTCGATCGGAAAAAACAGTGTGAAAACGCGTCTCTCTATCAGTTGTAGTCCTAATAGCTTCCGTGTCCTTCCCCTTGTTTTTTGACCGTTAGTGTTGTAATTTTGTCCGTTCCGCTGGAGTTTGATCTCCATGGTTGGGAAAAAATTTTTTGACGTGGCATTTGTTCGGGGTTGGAGCTTGTTGAAGGCTATCAGCCGTACCGGTTGTCCAGAGTGTTGAGACCGTGTGGAGAGTGGGTTTTCAATCGATGTATCCAGTTGAATTCTATCTTGTTTCTGAGTCTTGCGGCTTCCTTGGATTCTGGATGTCTATATATGAAGTCCAGTATGTGTACCTTTACGTCATTGGTACCGTTGTGTGAGTTCGTGTTGAAGTGGTTGGGTACTTCGTTTTTGCTTGAGTTGTTGTTGATACAGTTGAGGTGTTCGCGGATTCTTTCTTTTATCTTTCTTTTCGTCTGTCCCACATATTGCATCTTGCAAGTTTTGCATTCGATGCAATATATCACGTTGGAGCTGTTACACGTGACGTTCCACTTTGTTTGGTGTTTACGTCCGGTTGTGTTTGAAGTTATTTCATCTTCCATACTTCTATAGATCTTTATACGTCTGATACATGCTACAATTACAGTTAAAATGTCGCTATTAACGCTGGTCGGCTTCACACTGGATTACGTTAGAATCCGTACGTACTTGGCAAGGTGTCGAAGCCCGCCAAGTCGCCTGAACAATATGTTCCAAAATGGAGAATTTACGCTAAAATAAGGTATATAATAATACGAAAACAGGCATACTGTGTCTGTACGTGATAAATACTTGGTAAAATTGACGATAAAACGAACCTCTGCCTTCGGCATCGGTTCGTTTTATCGTCAATTTTACCGCATATTTATCACGTACAGCCACAGTAACCCTGTTTCCGTATACTACTGTATCTATCCACTTGTATTAATGTAGATATTGTATGGCCCGGTATTTTTTTGGTCATCGAACTATGTAACTGCCACTCAGAGGCATACAAAACCTGCAATGAGCAGACTGCCTGTAAGACTCTTTTTTTTTTTTTTTTGTCTTTTGCGAAATAAAAAAAAAAAAAAAAAATAGATCCCAATCTGTGGTATACGGCCTCAAAACCATGGTATATGGGAAAAATAGTCCCTTTGTGCTACAAACCAAAGACAAAGTCCCTATTGTTATATCCTTTAATATGGCAATTACTGGGTTTAATTTATTCGATAAGATGGATAATAAATAAAACAAAAGATGGTTATGTGGACAGGCAGCTCTCTAAACCACTTGAGGTTGACGTTGTAATACACTCGCTAGCGTTCGTGTATTTCTACGCGTCAACCTCTCGTGGTTTACAGCCGCCTGTTCATAAAACCATCTAGTATTGTCTATATATTAGCGTGGTATTAACGTCCTTAGACTTTAAAAAATTGCATTTACTCAAGAGAGAGTACAGCGTACAATCTACCATGGCAGGTTTTCATTGTAGCGTGGTTCGTACAAACATCAAAGCCATTTGGTCGCCCCTCATGTGGGATTTTTCTAGCACAATACCCGACGATTATAGGCGGCGATTCTTCCTTTTTGCACATTGACGACTCTCAGTTGTCAATGGTTAGACATCGGTACATATCTAGAAGTGTAAACGCTTGAGGAAATTCCTGGATTTATGACTATTGCGACTACCTGATGACTAATGGCAAGATGATCTACAGGCGTCACGTTTTTTTCGTCTAATGTAAACGCCAGGTTTGTCAGGTTCTCAAAAAGATGAGAAAATTGTGACGGTATGGGCTCATTAAGATTAGGAACTCGTGCTCAATAGGCTTGCGAGTATGGTAACCCATACTCAACGAGCAATAAACAGCATAATTCCTGGATTTATGACTATTGCGACTACCTGATGACTATTGGCAAGATGATCTACAGGCGTCACGTTTTTTTCGTCTAATGTAAACGCCAGGTTTGTCAGGTTCTCAAAAAGATGAGAAAATTGTGACGGTATGGACTCATTAAGATTAGGAACTCGTGCTCAATAGGCTTGCGAGTATGGTAACCCATACTCAACGAGCAATAAACAGATAAATATTTCCAAGCTAAGATGAAATCAGAAATGGCCAAATGTCCCCGATCGTAGCCAAATGGACAGGGACAGGGGTGAAAAATAAAGATAGGAGTATAATCAAAACCTTGTAGGTAGAAGTAGTACAAGGGGTGGCGTATAATCGTAAAACTGGATGAGTTTTAATCTTGGCCACCGTATGCCACGACTGGAGGTAGCAGACCGCGACACATGTAGCGAACTTTCTGAATAATAATAATTAAAAAAAAAAGTGATTTCACGAGGCGAAGCCGAGTGACGTCAGGTGCCAAAACTCCAGGAGTGGAATGCGGTGGCCATGATTAAAACGAATCAGGTTTTGATTTTATCTTACCCTGTCCCCTCGATTTTGGAATATTATGTGATCAAAATTCTATATGCCATTAGTGGCATATAAAACTCAATGTTAAGCCTATGGGATAAATAGTAGGGGAGCAAATGACTTGAAAAATGGGTCACAATGACACTCGAGAGTCTCCTGGCTGAAACAATTATGACCTCCGGAATCTGAATCTGATGCTTGTTTGTACCAAAAAGTGTAGCATCATGCTCATTTCCATGGTAACAGAAAGAAAACATATTTCAATAATTACTGATGTATATTATATACTTTGATATTAAAAGGTAAAGAAATGCATTTTTTTCGGTGAAAAAAAATCATGCTCTGCAACCATGTATTTACTGGAAGATTAGTAAATAATAGCCTTAAAAAACGAGAAAAAGAAAGTTACAATCTGTTGCGGGAACTCTCAATATCCTGGTCACCTCAATAATCTGGAATTTTGCCATTTTAAGTAGCTTTTCAAGCATTTGAATTCATTTACAGTATCATGAGTGGTCCTCAAGGGCAATTCATATAAGGCAAAAGTGACAATATTCATTTCTCATTACATACTTGACAATGCAATCAAATTATTACAAACTGAGAACCTGCAAAGATGACAAGGAAAGTTAGAGCTAATTCATGCAAACAGACTGACGCTATATCACGAGCTTGGGAGCAGACCATTACAGAGACCAGGTAATGATAAACACGATAAGTACTGGTGATGACAGTAATACAGAGAAGCCTCTGCAAATAGAAACACTACCACAAATTGGAAACCATACTAAATGGGATGAAGTTCTCAGGGTACTGACCTGTAAATGACAGAAAGGGGGCTATTATTATGAAGTAAAATGGAGATACAATGGAATTACAGATTGGATACACAGTTGGAACTGTACATATATGGACCACCAAAGGGGTTTTCCCATGAGGCCCCTAGCGACCTTCCCAGGTGTTCATTGCTCCTAGAAATGTGTGAAAATTGTTCCACCAGTAATATCGGATCATTTCGCGTGGTATAGTTATTTTCACATTGTATCGCTACTTTTTACAACACCACATTTTCAGTGACATAAGTTTAAGATTCATTAGAATTTTAATTGAATATAGATGGCAACATAGTTATAATGCGATCCACAAAGAATCTGGACCAAAGATTTCGACTTCGTGTCGCTATTCAGTGATATGCAAAATGTGGAGAAATGCCCCCAGGTGGTCCCAGGTGTGTAATCACCGTTATTACCGATACATAATCCTGGGGACAGCTTGTATAATATATAAATTCCAAGTGCTTTAGGGAGCTCTGCCGCCTGGATCCCAGTTTGGGTTTTGCTGCTGGACGCTTCGCTATCCTCCCAGGTAGTGTCGGGTGTGTAACGTGCCCCCCCCTCCTCCTTGAACAAAAATGCTGAATACAGATACATTGTATCTCATTTATCGATGTTGATCACCGACTGCCAGACCGCAAAATGTATACACACTGTAAACATAAGCACTGGCTGAGCATTGAAACCAGTTTTACAAAAAAACTGAGCTTATCCAGGATAAATAAAAAGATTAAAAAAAAAAAAAAAAATCTGTTAAATCCAAGTGGTCCCAGAGGCTTCACCCCTGGATCTCCAGGAGGAGCTATATACCTGGACCCATAGCAATCATCCCAGGTATAGTCCCAGGTGATATTGAGCAGGATAAAGACCAATGCACCCTTAGCGACTTTTGTATATAACAAGCAAAAGGTTGTAGTAAAAGGCCCCTTGCGACGTTTTCCTGTTACAATATTGCCAAGTGTGCCTTGGATACCTTGTGATATTCCACCACCTCTTTTACATCCCATTTTACTCCCTGCTGAAGTACAAAGTCGCACCAAGCCAGCCCCGGGGCCTATTAAAACTCCAGTAACTGCCATATAAGGAACTTAGTAGGCCCTATAGCAGCCATCCTTGCGATATTGTACTTTAGCTTAGGGGTAATATCGCAACGAAATCTCTCTAGTTGTGCATTGAAATGCCTTGGGATATGAGGCCCCCTCCCACTGTGGGCGACTTTTTGACTTGTCAATTCCCAAAGTCGCATGTGACTTTCTCCCTTTTGGAGGGAAAAGATCGTACGCGACTTTGTACCTCAGCGGGGTGTAAAATGGTGTGCGAAAGGGGTGGTGCAATATAGATAAGTGCCCAAGGCACACTTGGCGATATTGTACCGGGAAAATATGACTTTTACAGCGACTTTTTGCTTGCGATATGCAAAAGTCGCTCAAGTGTGCGTTGGCCTTTGTACTGTAGAGCTCTATCCTCATCCCCACTCCAGATGACTCCTCCTTCCACGACGTGCTCTGCAAGTAGTGCTGATCCCAGGGGACACCAGCCACCCTGGGCCGCCCCCGCAGTGTTCAGCCGTCTGCTCCAGACAGCTTCTCCTCCCACTGCCGAGTCAGGGCTTCTTCTTCTTCTCTGACTCGTTAAAATAGCTAGATTGCTTTGTGTCATCTTTAATGGCCTTGTTACAGTAGAAAACATTCTATCGGAGAATTCTCTAAATGTTGTGTTCATGTGCTAGAAATGGCGACGGAGACATGTAATCGGCAGATTTTTATCCGTGCAAAGTGATGAACATCGCAGTGCCTTGAGGGCACTGTCAACACCTTCCTAGCGTAAGTGACTCAAATAGCGTAAAAGTTACTGAATGTGCAGTTCTATATTGGTCTAAATAAAGTGCCAATTAAACTGTGGCTATTTTATACATGCTAGATTATTTTCTATAATAGTTCGCGACTTGTGCATTATTTCTGGTTCAAATTAAATAAATTTGTATACTGAAAATTCAAAATTTTGGAAATCAAATTTACCTTTTTTTCAATGTTATGAAATGATTATTCCGTATTCTATGTACTTGAAATGTGATTATTGGAACTGATTTAAGGTCATATAAATGGGGAAATGAAGAATTTTTATTCCAAAATGACCGCATTTACCATTATACATGCGTTTAATTTCAATATCATCTTTTTTTCTCATTGGTTTCTCCAGGGTCACAGAATTGATCATATCCATGTTAATGATTTTACAACTTAATTAACCATTTCCTGATGCATGATGCCTTCAGGTATTTCTCTATTGGCCACAGGAAGATGCATCCAGGCATCACTGACAAGAAAACAAATATCAATTTGCATTCTCTAATGCACACAATACTTATCATGGTAACACATCAAGAATATAATGCATACTAATTTAGTTGGGAAAATGTCATTTGTTGAACGTTGGACACGCTCGGATAGACTGCCTAGTGTATTTAGGGAGTGAATATAGAGGTTTTCAGCATTGTGCAAACACCATCCTTTCACTATCTATTTCCCAACTCTGTAACATTGAAAAAGGTGCAGAGGATCAGTGTCTAAAGCCTATAAGACACCGAAATTTGTTCCAGATTGATCCCGACCATCGGCTCGGTGAGAGTCGGGAATAAAATTTCGGTGTCTTAAGCCTATAAGACACCGACCCGACCGCTGTGCCCGATTCTACCTTTGCCCGACGGATCCGTCGGGTCTGTGACAATCTGCATCAATCGGGTCAGTGTACGCACTTCACCGACCCGATTTTATTGCTTTTCCCGACGCGTCGGTCATTACTACCATGTCAGATATGACCGACTCTGCCCGACCTTAAGATTCCGGTGTACGCACTTTCACCGATCGTTACCGATTCTAAGCATGCCATTTAAAAAGCGTTGCCAGCTATCCCTCAGTCCGATTTACTAGTGTCTTATATCGATGTGTAGGGGAGAAACAAGCGATCATAGATCTGAAAACCGTTTTTGGATATTTTAAATAGACCAGAAGTTATTAAACTTTGCATTATTGCCTATATATACTTATCACCCGGCCCGGGGCCCAGCCGGGCCCGGCACCCGGCCGCTCTCTTTGATCTCAATCGGGTTGTTTTACGAGGTTATAAAAGGAGGAGGTATCGTCGGGAAGAGTCATCGTGTCATAGGTATAAGACATCGACATTTTATTCCCGACTCTCACCGAGTCGATGGTCGGGATGAATCGGGAAAAAATGTCGGTGTCTTATGGGCTTTATACCTATAAGACACCGACATGTAGACTCTTCCCGACGACACCTCCCCCTTTTATAACCTCGTAAAACGACCCCGATTGAGATCAAAGAGAGCAAGCGGGAGCCGGACCCGGGCCGGGTGATAGGTATATGTAGGAATAATGCAAAGTTTAATAACTTCTTTTCTATTCAAGATATCACAAAACGGATTTCAAATCTATAATCGCTTCTGTCTCCCCTACAAATCGGTATAAAATACTCGGGTATAGAATGAGGGGATTCATAGCATCACTATATAAGCGGCCTACTCAGAATAGGGAACAGTCGGTGAAAGTGCGTACACCGAAATCTTAAGGTCGGGGACAGTCGGTCATATCTGACATGGTAGTAATGCCCGACGCATCGGGAAAAGCAATAAAATCGGGTCGGTGAAGTGCGTACACCGACTCGATTGATGCAGATTGTCACAGACCCAACGGATCCGTCGGGGAAAGGTAGAATCGGGCACAGCCGTCGGGTCGGTGTCTTATAGGCTTTATATAGTGCGTACACCGACCCGATGTTATTGCTTTTCCCGATGCGTCGGGCATTACTACCATGTCAGATATGACCGACTGTCCCCGACCTTAAGATTTCGGTGTAGGCACTTTCACCGATTGTTACCGATTCTGAGTTGGCCATTTGAATAGCGATGCTACCTATCCCCTAGTCCGATTTAGAAGTTCCTTATACCGATTTGTAGGGGAGACAGAGGCGATTATAAACCTGAAAACCGTTTCCCAATATCTTAATTGGATCCGAAGTTATTAAAGTTTGAATTAATTTCTATGATTCCACACCAGCGGCCCGTGGCTCACCCAGGCTCGGCTCCCGGCGGCTCTTTTTGATCTCAACCTGGGTAATTTACGAGGCTATAAAAGGAGGAAGTGTCGTCGGGAAGGGTCTGCATGTCGGTGTCTTATAGGTATAAGACACCGAAATTTTATTCCCGACTCTCACCGAGCCGATGGTCGGGATTAATCGGGAACAAATTCCGGTTATAGGCTTTAGTGTCAAGGAAGAGTGCTCAGCCGACCATGACCAATCACGACAGACCTAACACTTTTTTTCAATTCCTTTATTTATCATCTTCGTACATAGATAAACACTTACATATTCCCAGGGTTTTATTATTATGACAGATAAAGAGGCTTTAGATCTCAGTCATTATGACTGATTTTAATGATCTAGTCAACCATGATATTGAAGAACCATTTCATGTTTGCCTATGTGTATAACAAAAAAGATATCCTGCTTGGCATTGACTTCATTGACCCACCTGTACGTTACATATTTGGGTCCTACAAACGCAGCTGTAGTAATGACTGATTGGGCCTCAGTAAATGAGCCACTGACTGGATAAGTCACCAAAGATTTCATCATTCATTTTGAGGCACCTGCACTCCTTTAGAATGCCAAAAGCTCTGTAAACCTACTCGGGTAGGCAATACGGGAACGATAACTCGAATGACTGGAGATCCCGGAATTAGCAGCACTCGTTCCCAGGCAATCGCTCCAGAATAAATAAAAACAGAAATTGTTGGCATATACTGCAGGAAGAGGACTAATGTGTACATACTTAATATCGTACGGTTAATCAAGTAGGACTTCATTTTTGTGATCGAGGTTTACTCTAAGTAAGCAACAGGGACAATTTGGCTTCTCCTGAGATTCAATAGATATGTCAGTTGGGGTCAAGAAAAAAAGGAAATATTTTTTATATGGAATTTACTGCCTCAAAAAAAACGAGGAACCATGGGAAACACATCGGTGTTGACCATGGGATGGGGTGGAGGGTGTGTGGAAAGGCTGAAATCAATGTTTATTGGCATGGACGAGGCTCATTTTATATTTGTTTTACAAAATGACCAAAAAAAACTTCATAAACTAGAAATGAAAAGATTTCCTTGGGAAAGTGCCAACAGTGGATTCAGTATTCAACTCTTTTGCTCAATATCCACACCTATCTCGCGCCATGGGGAATCCGAATAATATATCCATGAGTCCCATAATTATTATTGCCCTGTACAGCACCTATATATAGCTACATCTCCAGTAGGGCAAAGCGAAAAAAAAAACAGGGAAACAAAAAACATCTTTGAATGACATATATGCACCACACCTTCCATAGTGATACTGGAATACGTCTCAACATTCTGAAGTTCTTCTTTTTTCTTTTTACTGCTGAGACATTTGTGCAAATGGTGAGGAAAGCCCGTTCAATTGGAGTTCACCTTGAGGTAGCAGAAGTGAGTGGGTGCAGGACTTGGAGGTCAACCTGGTCCCTGGTAAAAGGCCTCGTCTGTCCTGGAAGGAGAACACTGTGCTGGATCCTTGAAGAGGTCCTTGATTTTCAGATGATTTCGAATATTAGCTAATGGATTTGACATTTGGAAGACAAGTTAATTTTGATTAGTGATTGATTGCATCGCGTGAAAACATAGGTCTTACTCGGAAATCATTGGTGGACTGGATTCTCTCTTTTTTTATATAGAAAAGTCAGGAATCAATATTAAACCAGGCAAGGCTACTTAACAGTTTCTTTCCAATCTTTGTAACACATAAAAGGCGAACACGGACATGGAGTCAAATTATATCTTTTAGTAATGGAGCAGTACCTAAAGACAGCGCATTGGACTAAATATAGATAGACATGTAAACATGTATAGGTATAAGTGCATATACATGTATACCTATGTCCATACATATTTACATACACAATATTGACAAGTTTCAGATATGCTCCGAGTGGTTGACGCGTAGTAATATCCGAGCGCATGGGAGGATATTTCTCAGAGGTAACTCCGAGGAGTATACAACCGCTTTTATCTGAAACCAGTCTATATTGTATTTATCATCCATCTTTTCCTGACAAGTGGGGTATTGATATAAATTCATTTTGTTATGCACTATCTTTTCATATGCACTATTTTTCCGTATGCGCCGGCTTTTGCAACCCGGGGCTTACAGCATATCTGTATGTTCTGGGTATGGTGATACACACTCCCTAAGCGTTTTCTATGAACACTTTCTATTAGGTGGATAATATCTATGACCATTCATGTATACATACATGTATGCATACATAAATGTACATACATGAGTATAAAAGCATGTTTGTGCATGCTTATGTTATCATATCAGCTGACCTACTCATAAGTTAAGAGTATGTAGGAGTGTACACTATATATTTTTTTTAGTATTTCTTTCATTCTTTATGTTTGCATGTTTACAAGTATCGTAGTTCTTCTAACATCCTGGTATAGACGCCTGACACCGTTTGCCAAACTTTACCCCCAAGGGTTAGATAAACAGTTTGCTACAAGCATCCAGGTTTCACGGACCACAGTCAAAATGTTTCTGTATACGGTTTCAGTATCTTAGTGAAGATAGTTGCATGAACATATTTGCTTATGTAAACCTATGTATATATTTGTAAACATGTCAGCTTTACATAACCGGAGATATATATACTATAAGGAGGGCTTTACATGTTATATATAAACAAATGTATATATATATATATATATATATATATATATATATATATATATATATATATATATATATGTATATACATATGTATATATATATACAACTATAGTCATGGTATATATTACACACGCATATATATATATATATATATATATATATATATATATATATATATATATATATATATATATATATATATATTCACATAATGTATGTATACTATGGTAAAAGAACACATGTATGTAGGACTGGTGTTTTTATCGAGACAGTTACATGAGGTGGATGATCGAGTGGGCGGCTGAGTGGCCAGGGATGGGACAATTCGGGTGGGCGGACAGCTCGCGGCGCCTGGATGCGTGGGCGTGTGTGTTGAAACTTGTATGGTTTGCAGTGCGGGTTGGTACGCGTGTGGGTGGTTGGCAATCAGGCCGGCCAGGTACTGAAGCCAGGTGGGTCTCCACACGTGTCAGAGTGCTTGCTGCACCTTGCACGGGCAACCTTGGGCCCAGGAGTGACTCAGGGCACAGACGCACGCACATGCGAGCAGTTAAGGCTAGCAGCCATATTGGGTTTTGATCAGAAATAGATATTCATTATCTTAAGGGCTGGTTTCACCAGCACGATGGATTTGCCGAGTTATGTCTTATCATAACTTTCAATATCGCGATATGTCTTTGATATCTCCTTTGCCCAAACTACGACGACTCATGATCTATTGCCTCACGATCTATTGCCGACACATCGCGGCATATCGCGATTTGTCGGGGCAAGAATGCGACGATGGTGTTCAATCAGACCGATGCATCGCGGCAAATATGCACGTGATTACATAAAACCTAGCAAGATTTAGCAAGTCAACCAAATCGTGACAAATCTTGCTATATCTTGTGTACTGGTAGAAGAGCCCCTTTTTGGATGCCGTCCATCTACTTTCAAACAAAATGACACCAAAACCAGTTTTATGATAGAGATTCGGTTTAGGTTAATAATATCAGCAAACGTCCTTACTTTGGACAAAACTGTTCCTGCTCGATGTTAGTTGTCGATGGCATATGGCATGACGCCATAGGCGGAAGGCAGTATGATATCGATGATTGGCCGAAAACGAGAACCGTTTCGTCCTTAGTAAAGACATTTGCTTATTTACTATTATATACCTTAAGTCGATGAAAAACGAATCCCTAAAGAGGCTCTTTTAATGACTTAATAAGTCATAGTCAAAGCGGGCACGAACATTATGATTACTGCACCCCTAGCAGCGGGCAGCATTTTGGTGTTATTATTACATACCTTAGAATGGCAGCATTTATGTCACACCACGCACGTCACACTGTGACGTACGGCCATAAATACGTTGTGGGTAGCACCGGGCAGTATTTGTAGGTCAAACGGCAATAGGTATATAATAATAATGGTTGTACTTCCTCTTTTTTGTTTTTCCCTTGGTGTGACAGCCGGAGGCGGGGTCGGCTGGTCACAGCCCTCGGGAGCGGCAAGTCTCGATAAGACCGCCGCCGATCACAGCACCGCCTGGTGGGCTCTATCAGTACTCACGTGGGCGGCGTGCATACCCCTCCCCGCCCGATCCCGGGCATCAATATTGATCTTCTCCAGGGTTCCGGCGTCGAGAGACGACAGGAGGAGGTTGGTGGAGGCGGGGAGGGAAGGAGGGAGCGGCAGGCGGCAGGCGGCGGGAGGAGGTGAGAGCCAGGCCGGTATGGCTCGGCTCAGACCGCGGTCCCCCTGCGGAATGCACCAAGCCGCCAGGCGTGGGCGGGACCAGTCGTAAAATAGCGGGCCCTCCGTAGTGGCGCTCGCCCACGATCTCCTTACTGCTGCTGTTGCCAGCGCTCCTGCCTGCCATAATAACACTGGGCGTATTTGGTAATGTTTGGTAATGAGTTAGACTTGCCGAGGTATAATGTATGCCGAATAATAATCTGTATATTTATGAAGAAGATATTCAGGAATATATGTGATACAACTATATTCATGGTATATATTACACACGCATATATACACATACATATATGTATTTATTCATGGTATATATTACACACATATAAGCCTGCATTGTATTTTTACAACAGAAATACATATGGCCTATGAATCTCTAGAAATATGTATTAATACATATAAGCCTATGAGAATGGATAGAGCATTGCGTATATATGTAATGTGTTTAGTAGAAGCGAACTAACATTATTCATGCTTCAGTGGTCCTAATGCTTCAGAGCGGGTCCATGGTAATAGCAGCCCATATTTATCAGCTGGAATGTATAAAATATGCTCTTCCACATTAAATAAGTCCATATCTTGACGTGCACATCTAACATCAAATGTCCTTTCTCTGTAGAAAACTATTGCAGGCCAAGTGTAAAAAAACAGTTGATGATGGCCATAAAAATGGCAGTGAAAACAGCCTAGTGATTGACACCAGCGGAGGACAAAGGACTGGTGGGGCGTCGAGCAGGATTCAAGGGATCTACTCGGGTTGGTGAGCCATGGGAGGGCATGGATGTAGGTCAGGCACGTTGGAGCCGAGTTCCTTCTCCCACGGACGTGTGGCCATGTGTGGGAGGGGGGCATCAACAACAAGTGCAGAGAGAGTACTTCCAGCACTATCGGTAATATCTAGCCTGCTAAGGCTACTGTGGCAAAGGATTTAAATATAGGAGCAAATTTTGGGACCTTCATATTATTTTCATAACTGGTCAATTGGTCAGTGAAAATGGTATAGGATGTACCAGCAAATAGCTTGTATAATGGGATCAATCAGCTAAATGGTTCAACATATTGTCCTGGATAGACTGTAGTAGATGCGATGATCGACCTTACTCCGAAGATATAGTACTTTAGAGCGTGTTGCCAAACTAGGTATACGTTGCCTTAATGTTTATAGTGGTTACATATCAATTGATTTCCGGCATACCGCAAAATTGCCTGTTTTTCACTGTGATATTGGGAAAGGAGCAGGATGTCAGTGTCTCAGGGTCTTAAAAGCATGCCCAGCTGACCATGACCAATCTCTCAAGACAGAAATACCTCAAGACCCATTGGTACTTGATATGTGTGGATCCTAGACCCAGGCGGTTGCAGAAATGGTGGTTGGCTGGGTGTAAAATGTTACAGAAAATTCTTCATAGACTGAATGTGACCCAAACCTTTTAATTGTTATTCATTTATAATTACACGCTCATTCATCAATGACGAACATATCATTTGCTCCTAGTCTACTCTATAAGCCCCCCGTGTGATTAGAAAGTTATACAACTCCCACTTAACCAATGTGCGAAACTCTTCCCCATTCCAACCAAACCGCATGTCTGGCTAAGCTAGACCCAGACCCAGTGCCGTTTGTACATGAGTGGCTAAACACATGAGACATGCCTTCACATTGCTCATACATGCTGGAACACCGCTAAGCCAGGCGTACTCACCTCTCAGGTACGCCTACCCTAATGTCCAGTTCAAATAACTCCCACGAGTGTGAGCCCATACAAGGACGCTGCTGAACTGAATCCTTTCCCTGTTATATCAAATCCTACCTCAACCCAAGAGACAATCAGAATAAAGTTCATTAAAGTATGTATCCTTCTCTGACTAGCCCATGAATCAAAGTCCATTATGAACCATATCTCCTGTTTATGGCCCCAAGCCACTCCCTGTAACCCTATACTTCCTCCTACCCCTCCCCTCCCTTCCTCCTGTTCCCTGGCCACCTGTGTTGTAATAGCAATAGATTTCGCCTGCTCCTGACTGTGACCCAATCGAGATCAAAGTGAGAGGGTATTGATCTCCCAGCAGATATCTGACAAGTAGCCATGATATCCGTATGGAGAGTGTTGGAAATACTGGCGCTATATAGCGCCAGATATCTAACACCATTACGGATTCTATCAGTCCCTGTATCCCAGCGAGGAGAGAAGACATAGGATGCAGAGACTGGAGCCAGTCTAGACAGCAGCCTATCGCACGTTACCTAAATTTCAAGTGAATCTGCAGTGTGAGACCTTAGATTTGCCCCGTCTGTGCGGTCAGTGCCAAGTTTTGAGTCATGTGTTTGATGTGGCACTTGCCCAAGGTTCTAGTCTAGTAAGTACGAGACAAGACATAGCCATACGTTCTCAGTACTTCTGAAGCGTTTTTATACAACACAGGACATCCACAATAGTATTGTCTTCGTGGGCTATATATAGCTTCCCAAGTCCCCATTTGAAGATTTCTGGTTCGATACCTGGATCATTACAGCGCACATAGACTATGAATAATCCATACAAAACGATTAATTGGCCCAGATATATCGGGGAAACTGCATGAATGAATGATCACCACAGGGCAGAGCTGAACATAGTCAGTGGTAATCAATGGCCAAAGCCCGGTGAGTCAATGTGCAAACCATTGAACCCTATACGTTAGCCGTGTACTATCGACAAGGTGTCAGCTTGCCCTGGGCCTGTCAATAGGAGTGTCGAACTAGGCAGGCTTCACTGCTGTGCAAGTCAGCAAAATATGACTATTCTGTATACCTGGTACCAAGGGATACTCTTGTCTAAAATACCTGAAAGGTTCCGTTATAGTGGTAAACAACGAATGAAAGTCCAACAAAAAATACACGATACAGATTCCAGGTTTAACGAAGTTAACTTTATTCAGTATTTCAGTCATTGCATAAAATAGTAGGATGACCATGACGATGTCTAACAAATATTGGCCAAGCTGTGCCTTGGTTGGTGATACACCCACCAGCTACACTGCAATTAAAAAATTATCCTTATTAATAGTAATATAACATTCACGCTTTCCTAAGGTTAGTGCTGTATTTGCCGGGGGTGGGACATTGTCAGTCATGCACACATGAAGAGGCAAAAATAGAGAGTAAATATCCAGTGTATAATTTCCTAAATTATGAGAGAAGATATGGATATTTAAAAGGAAAATAAAGAAAAAAAGAGATGCCAAGTCACATGGAAATGGCCATTAACAGTGATCAGTATAAGCGGGTGCTCCACCGGCTAGTTTGTATCAGTAATGCCGGGGAGGTCTTGTTCACAGTTTGTACAACACTGACTCGTGAGTCATACGACTGACTCGTGAGTCATGATGAGCAGCTGAAGGCCTATACTGAAGCCTAACGCTAGGCGGGTGCCCTCAGTGCGGTGTGTACGTCTCTACAGCAGACCTCGCTCCTCACAAGGTCCAGTTTGTGATATAAGCCGTGCTAGACTCCCGCCAGTGTACATAACATAACTCAAAAAAACATCTCAGTCTACTTCAGTGACCTTCTGTTGGGTTTGTCTCGTTAAAAAAACATAAGTAAACATTAATGCAGCCATATATGGGTTAGGCATCAAGTTTCATAATGTCAAGTTTTTTTCAACAAGTGAGTGAATAACACATAGTCCTTATTATTAAGCAAAAAATATAATAAAAATAAACACACTGTTTGAGGAAAATAAATATGCAAGACAATGTTGCTTAGTATACCTCCCCAAATATCAGATGTGAGTGTGTGACTGATTCAGGATAGACCTACAATCTGAACAGTTATTAAGCACACACAGATCCATGCATACAGCAGGCCCATTTATACTCGTACCAACTCTTGCAATCTTAAAATCAACTCATGCGGGTTTTCTATCGTACATAGATATATATTCTTCCACTTTAGATTATAAAAAAGTGTGCGTATGTATGTACAATTCGACATTGCATTGTCTTTTTTTGTTCGTTTCCGACATGTTTCCACCAATAAGAATTGAAATACAGCTAATGTTGAAGTAGCCTTAGAGTACTCCACATGTATACATAGGAACACACATAGATGACATGTATTAAGCAAAAAAGGCAGAGAGCTTAACGCACTTACACATAGTATGACATACAGAATTCTAACGCAAGGATAGGAAATATCGGTATTTTGAATCGTTTGCATCTTTTTTTTGCTTTCCTTTAAAACGAGAGACTTATACATATTCAGTACATGTTTACCAAATCTTGGGTTTGTATTAGATCGTATATAGACACTAAACATTAGTTGCTCTCAAGTCTAAACACAGGGAGGCGGCACAAACGACATCCATGGAGATAAAGATACATACTCCCAGTAGATATAATAGGTAGGTATGCGATTTCCTTTGTGCTATTTGTGACTCCGCTTCGTTAGAGTTGTGCTGCCACTACAGTCTAACTAAAAGTAGGACGCAGCCATGACACTCACGTTGTAACCTCACACATCCATAGGTCAGTCCAGTTGTTTCTACGATTTCATCGTATCTATCACATTTGACGACTGTTATTAGGTGCATCTAAATTCAGATTCGTTTAGTTCATATTCTCATTCCTAGTATTCACCCATTAAAGGCTTTCGTCTAACCTTCACGTATGATCGACTTTCCTTCTTAAATATCTAATTGACCGTAAGACATGTTGACCATGTCATAGGGTCATTTCAACATATTGTTGGATCAATCCACTATACAAAGACAATACTCTTACTTATTGTAAGAGAACGTATCTGATTTCTATAGCCATGAATTGATTGTAATAGGTTCTGGATTAAGGGTTTCCATATTCTCAGATGTTTAACGCTAACCTCTGCAGGTTGTTTTGTAAAGTGGCTCGATATAGGGTCCTTAATAGCAGATACTCATGAACCAAATCGAAAACATTTTCCGACACTTTGAGTATTTTATTTCATTTGTTTTCTTTAAAAAAAATCTTAATGAGTTTGCGTAACTTCAAATCATAAGACTAAAATAAAAATTAGGCCTTTGATAATTTGGTAGATCTTCCCTTTACCAGTCGACCATTATATTACTTTTGAAACACATCTAACCGATGC
This sequence comes from Alentia gelatinosa, assembly GCA_950022655.1. NCBI lineage: Eukaryota > Metazoa > Annelida > Polychaeta > Phyllodocida > Polynoidae > Alentia > Alentia gelatinosa. Next base: position 108,854,268 of record OX465579.1, read on the forward strand.
TGTAACCAATAATATTGACATCATTGATATTATGCCTCTCGCGCTATTTAAATCACCACAACAGTATAACCAGGATACAACATTACATTGAATTATTTCACCTAAGTGCCAACCAGTTCTGGTTCAAGTAAATATTCCATAACCATTCCTCTTTGCTGGCAGAAGATGCAATTCCTAACCTGCACTTATGCAAAGTCACAGTCCAGGGCAGTGTGGTAACTACCGCTTCAATTAACTATCCTTTGTGATGAAAACGTAGCCACCCTTTTTCAGGTACCCAGTAGGCGTCATCGTACAAGTCCCAGTGTATGACAACAGTCTAGCGCAGTTGGAAGACCAGGGACACGTAGTACAGGTGTGCAGTTCTACAGAGCTGCTCTGGTCTGGTGTGATCCCAGTCGACCATGAGTCAGCGGCAGTTTTAGTGACACCACATTCTGAACACCGTGAACATCCTGTGTTTATGACATAAGACAGTCACGTTACAAGGAAGGGATGGTCGGGGGGTCTTCACCACATTAAAACACGTCCGTCGGCGGCCTCTCCACGCATGCGCGCGCACCGCGACTTCCGGCGACAATTGCGCAGGTCACAACGACCTGTGTCCAGCGGCTGAAAACATCCGGTGTTTTAAACCAATCAAAAACCAAGAGCCCGGTTCGGGGCGGTCCTCAGAACACCGCCTCACGCCACCACCGTCTCCTGCGCCAGCTCCCCGTAGGCGCCCTTCTCCTGCACCTTGCCGTCCGCCATGTTGGCCGCCTCCACGTCCACCTCCATGGGCTGCTCGGGTGTGGGGCGCTTCTCCAGGGCGGAGGCGTCCAGGCTGGGGTCGCTGGAGGCGGCGCTGTTGCCGCGGGCGGCGGACCAGGAGCGGCTGTACGGGGTGGAGCGGGCCTCCCGGCGCGCCCGTCGCCGCTGTCGCCGCTCCTCCAACATCTGCTGGAGCTGCTCCATCTTGCCTCGAGTTGCTCGGTTCTCCTGACTGAGTCGTCGGTTTTCCTGAGAGAGCCGGCTGTGGTCACCTGTAAATATCAACGATGGATGTTAGTCTAGATATTTGCACTGGTAGTATTCCTATTTTACCACGATCAAAGAGGTACCATTAAGGTGTAATATCAACGATGTTTAATGTTTGCACTGTTAGCATTATTATTTGACTGAACCACATTACAGGGATGTCAGGAGGGGTCAGAAAAATATTTTTCATGTGGAATTTAATACCTCAGAGAGGTCGAGGAAACTTGGATAATATGTCCTTGTCGGCCATGGCATGGGACTGAGGGTCTGTGGGTAGGTTCAAACCATTGTTATATTGGCGTAAATGAGGCTTAATCAATATCATCTTTGTTTAACAAATAGAAACAGAATAACATGTGACAGGATATGAAAAAGTTGATTTCCACGGAAAAATAGAACTGACATCTCTGGGACCACATTAACACAAACAGAGATGCCAGTGCGGTCTAGAAAAATTCCGGAAAATATCTGAATCCTGTTTATATCCACTAACATATCTACACAAGGGTCTAGGTGATAATAGGCTTTTCCCCGTAGGCAAAGAGGTCGCAATTTACTTAGTTACACAACGTCTTTGGCCAAACACTGACATAGCAACGTATTCTTTAGTTCAGCTTAACAATGCACCGCTTGTGCGCTGAACGCTTGTGACATTAAAGCACGGGAAGCGATGAATCTCAGACGTTGTGAACTATCCAAGAAATTCACCAACACCCTCATAACTTGGTGACAATTTCTTCAATTTACACTCAACGTGATAATGTTTTGTCCTAGGGACTAACAAATCAACTGAGTAAATTTTTTATTACCAACAGAATTTTTAGTAGAAATTCACATTCACAATTCGTGGTTGCCGCGCACAACAAGCTTATCGCCCAATATGTTTGTCTGACCAGGAAGTACTTATTTGTATCCAAATTGATGGGAGATCACATGTTTAACTGCTTTGTTTACAAACCCCGAGCACAAACACCATCACCACTTCACAGAACTGAAGTAAGTGCAATGCAGCCCAACCCTGCATTTCTCAGAACACCTCCAGTCCACGTAGTTCATACACATCATTAACTCGTTTCAGGTACAAGCGGTGGTATGCGAGAGGTTGACGCGTAGTAGTATCCAAGCATATGCGATGAGTCGAGAACGACGGTCATACAACCGCTTCTATTTGAAACCAGTCTATATTGTATTTATCACCCATCTTTTCCTGACAGGTGGCATACCGATATTACTTCATTTAGGCCACTCAAAAAACAAACTTGTTTCTCATCACCGCGCGCATCAGAAAAAACGATTTTTAGAACATATCACACTTGGCATGTGAACAATTGTATGAGAATTCGTGATGTTTAGATTTTATCCTACCCTGTGACATGTTTTTAACTTCATATGTCATCAGTGGCATATAAATCGTATATGGCATAACCGTGGCATACAGACCCACCATGTTGAGTCTATGGAGATTTATATGAGGGGTAGGATAAATACACAATATTACCATGATTTCGATCTGAGTGGCCGTATTCTCCGCGTAGTTGACGCGTAGTATTGCGTAGCGTCAACTACAAGGAGAATACGGCCACACAGATCGAAATTATGGTAATGCTGTATTTATTACTCACTTATTTTTAGATTTAAGCAAAAAAATATGATCGTTAGAAAACTTTTCAACGTAATTAAGAAGTCATGTTAGAGACTACTTTCATCTCAAAAATCCGTATCCTCCTAGGAGGGTACGGAGCTTTGTATCCTCCTCAGTAGCGATCTGTAATCTCCATAGGCTTAGTATGGAGACTCCGTATCAGGTGGGTAATAAATTCGTCTACACACCTTGTGGCCTGGATCTTGGCGTCTCACTGGCTTGGTGGCGGTGATGCTGAACATGGTGGTGGTGATGGTGGTGGTGATGGTGGTGGTAGTGGTGATGGTGGTAATGGTAGGGGTGCGGCTTCTCCACGGATTGCAGGTGGGCGGGCACCTGTGAGTGGGCGGGCCGGGCCTGCAGCTGGGCGCGGTACTGGGGCGTGGCTCCCAGCAGGTCGTTCAAGATGTGAACTATGGTACTGATGCTACGCTTTGGCTTTCCGTCACGGTCCTGGAGGGCAGGGTTTAATGTACCTGTAACAGCAAACAAAAGTTAACATTACACAAGTGTATAGATATAAAATACGCTCATATCAAATCAGCGATGTCAGTTAGGGTCATAGAAACAAGTGGAAATGTTTTTCCAGGTGGAATTTGCTGCCTCAGAGAGGCCGAGAAAACATGGAAAACACAGCGGTGTTTAACATAAAATGGGGCTAAGTGTGCGAGGAGAGGATGAGATCAATTTTATTGGTAAGAATAAGGCTCAATTCATGTTACGTATGTTTCACAGTAGAAAATATGTACTTGTTAAACTGGAAATGAAAACAAGCATATCTAGGAAAACTGTCATCTCTGTCGAATTATTGTTTTGCATACATTCTTTATCAGTCACGTTTCATTCAATAATGTTATGTATGTTATTTTGCGCAAGGTAAGTTACAATCACAATATTATTTCTCAAAATGTGGAGCGTTCTCTTCATAATGCGAGAAGTCTCAAAGGTGTTGTGGTATGAGGTATAGACTGCAGGCTTTAAATATGACTGCATATTTGAATATGATGCTGAACGGTATTGTCATTCTTAATGATATATTCTGAGCATTGGAGTCTCCATAATAATGGAATTGCAGGCACGCATTCATAACGTACGGAACCGTGAATCACCGGAATAATAATACCCTTTGTCAGGACTGCGGGTGAGAGAGGCAGTTTCACCATTATCATATCACTGACGTCAGAACCCTTCAAACAACCCCGGATATGTACCTGGTACACTTTCCAGTCATCAATCGATAGGGCGTGAGTATAGGATCGTCGTGTCAGAGACAAGGTCGTGCCAGGGGAGTGGCTCTCAACCAAGCCATAGCGCAATTTGGTACTTCAGGTACGCCGTAGCACACCGGGTGTCCTCCCCGCGTGACGTCATATCACACAGAGCTGGCAAGGTGCCAGCAAAGCCCGGCTGTGGGGTCTGAGAACCAACTCCCACCGCACGGCCATCTCACTGGCGTTCAGTACAGTCTTGCTCAGGGTTTTTTGTTTTTCTCTCTTCGTCGCAGCAATTATCTTTTTACAGCTGGTGTATCAGTTCCCTTTTCACGTTCGTGTGAGTTTGCCGAGACGTACATGTATCAGGCTTGAAATAATGTGGTTTACATCGCATTTTGATATGAATACATGTACATGTAGACGATTGTTGTAGATAACAGATATACGCATATTTACAATCGTGTATATATATGCGTGTGAGTAGTTGAAATGTGCCGATATTGATGTGTTAAAACCACTGGGAAAATTACGCAGGTATTGGATACAAACAAGATAATTCTGAACCAACCCTGAACGAACGAGGCCCACGCTAATGAATTCAATGGAGGAATGTGGTATGCATAAAGACCTGAGCTCTATCAGGTTGTAGCCTGCGTGATATTCAGAGTGCTCGGACTATTAACATTGTCTAAGCGGAGCACAACTGACAAATTCATCTGAGGTGTGTTTATTCATCACTTTGTGTATATATGGATGTGGTTGAAGGATGGACCAGAGGGTGGCTAACAACCACGTCCAATACAGTATACTACTTTACTATTCATGAGATTATTGCATGGGAGAGTAATCTATGAGGAGTGAGTGAACACCAACTGCACATCCCATCCTCTGACCACCATCCCAATGCACCTTCATTACTTTGATAAGTCTCTGTCCTCTATGACCTTGAGAATGTGCGTGATGCGCGTTCGGGATGTCCACCCCTCTCCCGCGCGTTCGGCTTCATCAGCGAAACAAAGGAGGTGCGCATGCGTCGGCGTCTCGGGACGCCGAAATGCCCTCATTTGCAGCGTCCGCTGTGACGCCACGCAGGCCTTTGTTGGCGGCTCGGCTCGACGCTTCCCGGCCCCCGGTTATAAGCAGTATATGGAATTGGGGGGCGTGGTCCGCTACACCTGCTTCTGGCCGGGCAACGACGCCGATAAACGGCTAATCGATGCAGCGCCCCTCCCACACGCCGCCCGACGGGTGGGAGGCGCGTATACTGCTGCATTGAGGAGAGCAGAACTCGCTGGGTCGCATTCATATGTAGCGACCTTTCAGTACCTCCCGCGTGCTTATCCCCAACTGATCTTTCCCTGCGGGTGCTATTTAGGTCACCAGTCCACCCACATGATTTCAGACGGCACGGCAGTGGTTGGCAACGTACCGCCATGGTGAATGACAGAAAAAAACATCTCCTTAAACCAGGGCCAAGGGTCTTTTTGAGGTGTTCCACGAAACGCAGAAATGTATACAAGAAGGTAAATACTTATTACCACGAATATGGGGAACCACGAAAGCATAAATATAATAAAGAATGGTACCATGTCATACCCTGTCTAAGTAGTGGCACTAACGAATAGGTAAACAACAGTAAAACTGGCGATAAACTGACGCCCCCCCCCCCCCCCCTTCGGACTGATTTCTAAGGAATGTGGGGACTGTTGCCTAAACACCGATCCCGGGGGCCGCTGAATAATCTAGGATTGGCCATGAAGACCATTTTCTGTACCTCATACAAGGTTTATCATTTAATGTTTTTTAAGTTCATTCCTTCACTCATTTTTAAAACATCATTAGCCACCCATAAGGTCGCCAATTAGTGTTGAATTTATTTGACCTACATCGTCCCTGGGTCTCTATGGCGTACAGAACAGGGTCTCTATGTACGATCCTAGAGTATTAAACAGGCCCGTGGTGTGATAGCGTAGATTCTGCTTGGAGATGCACGCATGGAGGCACGAGTTAAGTTACTCCTACGCCACACCTCCATGAGGCCCCCCGTAGGCGGTGTCGGGCGTAGATCCCACAAACACCACATAATACGGCGCCGTTTACTGAGGGTGGAGGCTTCAATCCCCGGCTAAATAGTGATCCGTCGCGCACGACCTGCTGTAAGGCTGAACGAATGACAACCAGAGCGGTCCCCAACAGAAACCTGGCAGGCAGCCAGCTGCTTTTGTTGCCATGTGGCTGGGTCGACGAAAGAATTGCGGTCCTCCACACGGTGGCCGTATTCTACCTCACAGTCACCCTCCCTCTCCTCCAACCTTACCCACCTAACCTCACTCTCTTGGTTAACCTGGAAAGTTCACTATTTCAGACAGCTCGGATGCCTGGTAGTAAACTACATACATTACCTCACCTTGTCCCGCTGCCATTGGCAGGTCTTTAGAATTTGAATCAACCAGCAGTAAAAAAACAACCCAGATGCCCTTTTAAAGAGCCGTCAAAATCGCGTTCCTAAAGGTCATCACGGCATCAACGCCAAAACCTACCTTTGGTCTAGCGTATGGCATTTAGTAACATTGACATCTTGTAACGTGTCCAGCGGCTAATTCACGCACCGACATTAGGAGAGTTCTGAATCATTTAATGGTCACCGTGCCCAGGGAGGAAACGAACCGAGAATAATGACTGACGCAGAGGGGAATCAGAATAGTATTATATCAAAGCGCCAGTTCCGAAACTAAGCTAATGTGGAAAGGATATAGGAGATATTTATAATGGATGAGCGTGGGAAACACTCAGTATATCATGAGGGAGGTGTGTTGGGTTTCCTGGTAATATGGACGGAGGTTTTATGGCAGATCACGGTGCGTTGGGGCAGAGGTAGACTTGCTCAAGTCTTTGATTATGGATATAATTAAGAAACTAGGAGCAAATAGAATCTTCATGATTGATGAATGAGCGTGCGATTATAAATGAACAACAATTAAGTCAGTCTATTGCCCAGTGGACAATAACTATTAGCAAATGGTTTGTTCACCATTGACGAATGAGCGTGGACAACTAATAGGTTTGTGTCTATGGCTTGTTTCTGTAACCCACTTGCATCCAGTCAACTTGCCATTTATGCAACTGCGTGAGTATAAGATCAAAACATATCAAGCACCAGTGGGTCAATGAGGTATTTCGATCTTAAGTGATAGGTCATGATTAGCTGGGCATGCCTCCAAGATCCCGAGACACTGGCATCCTGCTCCTTTCCCAATATCACAGTGAAAGGCATGCAGAGAGTGAAGGGATTGTATTTTGCAGCAAACTGAGAGTCTATCTGTGACCACTTAAAGCTTTAGGCGATATATATAGGGCATGCAAGCGTGCTCTTGTTTTATACCATTTTGCATTAACGAACACCCAGGAATACCAGCGAGGAGGGGTAGTGTAGGTGGAGGGCATAGGCACATGGTGCACATAGCTTTTGTGCTATGAAAGCGGCCATCTTGCCCCAAGACGCCAAACAAAACACTAGATGGCGGGAAAGATGGCTTATGAAAGGGATTTAGCCTTTTCTCACAATTACCTTTAGACCATGACAACAGAAAATAATGTTTGTTCCTTGACTACAATGGGGCTATCTTGCAACTGCGGATGACGGCGGAACTAGCAATCACTCTGTACCCTATAGGATGCAGGGACTGAAGCCAGTCTAGGGCAGAGACGGAAGACGACCCGCCAGGCATGCCGCCACTCAGGCAGGCGCTGGGAGAACTGGAGACGGGCGTCCTCCAGGTGCTGCAGGCACTGCCACCCCCTTCCCTCCTCACACTGTCACGCGCGCGCACCTGAACGTGACGCCACGCCTCACGTGACCACTCCGCCATGATGATGACGTCACGCCCGTCTCAGCGGTGACAGGCGGGAATGACTACACTAAGCCCTGGGAGGACGCGCTGATCTTAAAGTAGGATTCACACAGGGAGAGACTCATGTACTTGAGACTGGTGTACTTAACATATTCTCCCATTCTCCGATAATTTTCCCTCTGTCCAATCATCTCAGAGCAGAATACTAAAATTGAGCTTTCCCAGTCACTAGGGAAAATAGTGGATCTGATTCAGACGGAAGGACAAAACCGGTACATAATTTTTAACAGATTTAAAATTTAATTGCTTGAGATATTGTATCTTGACAGGGAAAATTGACACCGACGATTTTCCCAGTCTTTGGACGCCGACGAGTTTCCGTTCTCCCCCTCCGTCTCAGAGAATCGAGACCTGGGGTGTAACACAAGGAGACTATGACCCAGCAAATAAATTCAGGAAAATTTTCTCAGGAAACCCTGCTGAAGGTACATGAGTTTCTCCGTGTGAATCCCACGTAAGACGGCAGTATATCTTTGATGGCTGTTTCCAAGCATAGTCTGCGTCATAGCGTGCATCTTGGCGAGCCACGGCAGTAGGGTGGGGGGAAGTGTAAGAGGGGGAGAGTACATTGCGTGCACTTGGGCGCCTCCTTGGTGGGCCTGGAGGGTGTCAGACTGGTGGTATGAGCGGAAGACGAGTCCCAATAACATGACAAGGGGAAGGCCCTATTGCTTGAACTAATTTGGCAACGGTAAATATGCCCATATCATTGCCATGACAAGGCCGCATTATACTATGAAGGCCCAATCTCTTAATCACGATACAGATACGTAATTCATCTATGTGGGTGTTTGTTGCGCAAAACTGGGCGTAGGCGCGCTTTTAGAATGCTGTGTAGAGTGGACCTCATGGGTATCCTTACCCTGTTGGCCCGAGTATTGATCATCTTGTCATATCAAGGTTATACTCTTTCAAGTTCACACACCTGGATATTAGCTTATATTTGTGATTGAATACATGTATTTAGTTCCCGAATATACGTTAATAAAGAGGTCACGAATATGCATACAAAACAGTAACATCCTAAATATTTATGTTGCCTAGAGATTGGTAAGAATGTTGGTGTTTCACAGGTGAGGACAGCAGCTACAGAAAATGGTAGCTCATAGAATCGCACAAAATTATACATGTACTGGAGTACTGAATACCTTTATTCAACGGGGAACCAACTCCTCCCCTTTGGGCAAGCTGGTATGGCAGAGATTATCTCTGGCACGCTACCTTACCTCTGTGAGGCCTAGCTTTAGTATTCGTGTCATAGGAAGGGGTCACCCGGATTCAGTTCAGAAAGAAACTGTTGGCTCCAAGCTGGGGGGTGGGGGAGGTGTCCAACTCAGCGTCCGAGTTGAGCGTCCGAGCCGTCCCGGCGTGCACCGCGCGCATGATGGATGTGGCCAGCGGCCATTATTCAGTCAGTGGGTCACGTGCACTTGTTGAGGAATGCGAGCCGAGCGGCACATCTGCGCGCATCAGAAATAGCGGACGCTGGCGTGGGGCCAACGCGTGCTTTTGTTGCCGAGGACACAAAAACTGCCCCCCTCCCTCCCTCCCACCCACCCATTAAAGCACCCACCCTCCCTGCGACTCGACGACCGGGTCGCGCCGACCGCAGCGGAAGGGAGAGCCCTGCATGCCAAGCCGGCGACGCGTCCTCTAATTTGAAAGGTGAAAAGTCTCTCCGAGGGCGGCCGTGTTGGGCGGTGTCTTGTTACGTCTGTGACGGCCTGGAGACCAGCACCCGCGGCGACTTCTCAGGGCTCCCACAATAAGCACATTTTCTCCACTACAGACGGCCATTTGTAAACACTAAAACAGATGTACTTCATCACCAACGTTAGGGTTACTTTAACCTCTCACTATGCCTTGAATTCGTGAAAGTACATAAACTCAGTGTGCCTTGAATTCGTGAAAGTATACCACTAAGGATGATAAGACCAATACATAGCCTGGTATTTATTGTTATTATCAATGCCACCATTACACCATGCAGAGAAGAGTGAATATGCAGTATTACGAAATCTTGTACAACTTTTCAAGATTAAGAGAAGCTTCAAATTCTTAGGTATTTCTACAAGTTGCAGCAAAGATATAAAAATTAACTAAACGGTAGCGGTTTTGAGAACCGATACCGTTGTATCCCAACTAGCGATATATAGAGAGAATATGGAAGACTTGTAAGTACCTCTGGTGTGTTGAGTGTTAACAGTGAGTTTTGGGGATTGGAGGGTTAGTGGTAGGGGGATATGTATGGGGTGGTGGGGGTTGCTTGCTGCTACCCGGCGTTGCTGCCAATCCTAACCCAACATACAGCGCGTCCCTCCCGGCGCGTTCTCTGCATAATGAGGTGGAGTGTGTGGGGTTGGGGAAAGGCGGCGGCTTGCGGGTAGCGTCGCGTCTACCCGCTCCATAGCACCACCCCCTCCCCCTCCACCCTACCCCCATTCAACCCACCGACAGAAACACCCGCGTTCTTATCCTCCAGGAATCAATCCCCGACAAGCCGCTAATGCATAGCCAGGACGCGTCGAGCGGCAGGAGTAGAACGCCCTCTATCTACCGTCTCCAGTATCGACCACCCCACTATGGGTGCATACCCGACTCAATATGTATCATCCTCTCCATAGTCCTCCACCCCAGTATAGGTATATACCCGTCTCAATACACACCAATACATTATCCTCTCCATGATTCTCCATCAAGATATCAAGATAGACCCAGTATTAGAGGGGAAACCTATGAAAGTTAAGGGTCAGAGCTCGTACCTCATCAACTTTGATTTGCGTATTAATTCACAAGGCGAAGCTGCGTGAATTACGTAGCGACTTAGGCAAGATGGGATCCACCTCTTACCCTCCGTTCCGAGAAAAGTGTCCCTCCCTTAAGCAAGGTTTCTCCCTTAAGCGTGGTTAAAATAAACTAAATAAAGATTTCTGTTCCGAATAAAATGCTCCCTTAAGCGAGGTGTCCCAGAAGCGGGGTTTTACTGTACACCAAGATATTACCCACTCCACGGTCTTCCATAACGATATTAAGCGACAGAAAGGAGTGCATTTCCTAAACCCTCAGAGTTGTAACCTTAGCCGTTCAGTAAATGGTTCCTTCTGATTAAACCGTCGATCAGGTTTGAATAGACCGGCTGACCTCAGTCTAGTTCACCAGTCCTTTCTGACAGGCCAGGGGTCACCACCAGTTGAATGGAGGATGCACGGGGCGGAGTGGGAAGGACTGTTGGGCGTTTGTCTGGGCGCCCCGGGGCGGGAGGATGTGGCGGGGGTGTGATAGTGTCAGGGGGTGGGCGGTTTTTAAAGGGAGAAAGGGTTCGGAACGTTGAGGCCGCTAACCACCACCACCACCACACCACCAAAATAGCGCTGTTTCCGAGCGGGCAGGCTGACAAGTGCCACTCAGGGCCGACTGGTTTTCACGCCATCTCACACACATGTGTCGTGTTTGGTAAACCCACTCCAGCGGGCCCCAGAGAGGCAAGCCATCAGAGGGTGGCATGAACACTGGAAGGGTGCAGAGCAGCACGGTCACAAAGCACAATCCTCCACGGCTGTGCCTTTTACAAGGGCCCCTTATATAAACACCCCAGGCTTTTCGAGTTTCTACATGCCACACACGACACACTACACCGCAGTCGTCCTCAATGGCAAGTATTTAGAAACCCAGCTTTTAGTATAGGCGGTGGTTGTCCCAAACCCCGAAACCTAAGTACACAATATATGCGCATGGTATTCTCGAATATCAGTCTATTTACCTGGTGTCTAACACTAAGCCAGTGACGACCCCATCACAACCAAATTTGGTAATATAGTGTAAAAAAAAAATACCGACTGTTCAAAGACCGCCCCCACCTATAGTTTATACCCAAGGATGGACATTTTCCTCCTTTTCAAGGAAATCCTTGTTTTTATTTTCAGTTTCTAATAAATTTGACTGGTGTTAAAAAAAAGAGAATACATTGAGGTTCATTAACACCAATAAACAGTGGTTTGACCCCCCCCCCCCCCCCGACACACACACAACGTAATTCCATTAAAAATAACGATGAGTATTCTTAAGTGTCTCTCAGGCAGTAAATGCCACATGACAAAAATATTTACCATATTTTTACATGACCTCAACTGACATCCCCGTACAATAAGTACAGGACCAGATGGTTGGTGCAAAAACCACGAGACACGAAAACTTCTCTGTGATATCCATATATGGGGGACTGTTCTCTCTAGAACGTGAGTCCATCTGACCCCTTTAATCCGCCGTATAGATGCGCTGAGTATTCGGGAGAGCTTCCTGCACGCCACGCTCTCGTCCCTTCCCGCGGCGCCTCTCTTTATGCACAGCGAGGTCACACAGCGACCACAGGTTGGTTGGGTCACAGAGGACTTGTGAATGGAGTCCCCAACTCAGCCCCTTGCACAGCTCAGCGCTTCAAATGCTCGACCAGCATGACTGGTGGCAGTGTCACGAGACCTTATTCAGAGGCTAACGTCATAACACTAAGGTTCTCACAAATACATCAAGAATCCGTTGAGAAAAATATGTCAATTTCTATAAAATAATACATTTGTAAACATAATATCATGAGGATATAAAGGAAAGGGGTTTGTATTTATTCTTATCGTTGTGGATATGTACGTCACACCTTATGGAGTGTTGCTGGTATCTATTCCTATAGGGGAAATAAAATGTATAATGAGAAGTCTGCCTGAGGCATTATGCTTGAGAAGCCATGTCTTCATTACAGAAATTAAGCCGGGCGTGCAGTATAGTGCGCATAAACCGCATTGGTGGTTTCGCATCATGATTACCACCCTCATTGACTAGTTCCCTCATTGACGAGCTCCAGCATGACCCATCTTGCCCACCACATACTCTGTCCTGACCGCAGACTGGGGCCACACTGGAGTGAACTGAACCAATTTATTTGTCGCAAATCGGGACAGGGTTCATCGAAGTCAGGCACAGAGAGAGGTCGCACAGCAGTTGCCAACCACATGAGGCCTACATTAGCACAAGGACCCCCCCCCCCCCCCCACACACACACACCACCCACACACACACACACATGCCTCCCAAGGTCCGACGACGAGGTATTGGCATTATCGACTGAACATCGACTTTAAATAGTGCAGAGTCCTCCTCCGTCGTGTTCTGGTTTGATGAGGTAAGCTGGGCTTACTTTAACACCGATAATTAATACCACTGAGAGGGTCACGAATGCGAACCTCGACTGTACTTTAAATGCGCACATGAAATGGTTTCCCTGACATAACCCTCGCAGTTACTGCGGCGTAGAAGACCACTTTCGATACTGGCAGACCATTAATTTCTGTTTGGGATTGAGTGGGAGGCGTTGGGGCACAGGGACTCGAGCGTGGAGCACAGTAGTGTGACTGCTACTTTACCAACGCTCTACCGTTACCTAGCTCATTATCCCTTACATACCAGTGTATCAGATTTCCCCAGTTATTTGCTTGTTTTTGTCACACACATATTCAGTATCATTTTAGATATAATCCTAGAACGTCTACGTAGAACTATAACTCCTCCATGCATGCCGAGCTGAAGATATCGAGACCGAGTTTTTTTTGTGATTGAGAGTTTTTATGGCTGGGAGCTGAGGGTAGGCTATTTTAGATCCGGCGGCTTATGCAATCATTCCCTTATCCTCTTTGCCCACCTAATCCACCACGAAAGATACTAGTCACTGGAGAATGCTTATTATTATGCTTTATCCGGATCAAGAGTGGCATTCAAATTGATGCAAAACCCGTCCACCGGCCTCACGAAGCTGGCTCTAAATTTGCATGGCATTTACATGAGAAGGGCGTCAGCAACCGTGCCCCCCCCCCCCCCCTCACACACACACACCCTGTGCCCGTCTCACAACACTTACTCGGCTGTACGTACCCTCCCTTGTGAGTGTTTCCCACTACGTGCCTCCTTGGCGAATACTGGAGAACTCGACCACAAACGAACTCGATCCGCAAAGAACTCGACCCGTGAGAAGAACTCGAACTGTTTTAAATCTTCCCAACTGAACTCTCTTATTAAGACTTTGAATAAATACCAGGGCCTCTATTTAGTAGTGAGAATGTTTTCTTGGCTTCAAATTTGGTATTCTCTGAGGAAAAAAACAAACAGAAAACCCTACTCTTAGCCCAACCTGAACCCTATCCCTAACCCCAAACGACTTATTTTTCAAATCCGCTTGTTTATTTGTCTAAAAGCTAACTAATCAGACTTTCCTTCTAAATGAATCTGTCTTATTCATAAGTATCTGAAACGGGTCGAATTTTCCAATTGAATTCTCCAAAACGGGTCGAGTTCGCTTCGGGTCGGGTTCTCCAGTAACCTCTCACAACACCTAGTCGGCTGTACGCACCCTCCCATGTGAGAGTTTTCTACGTACTACATGTACCTGCCTCCTTGGCGCCCACCCTGTCTGCCCGACGTGCATGCCAGGGCCAGGAGGAGGGTCGCGCAGAGAACGTGTTCTAGGAATGGGAACACACAACAAAAGCCTCGACTCTGAACCAGCAAACCTGTGCATGACTTCCGGCCTTCACATACTCGGCCAAGCATAGATCCTGCGTCCCTGCTTGTATTAACATAGGCCAAACGGCACGAAAGATCTGCAGGGAGAGTGACCCGACCACTGACGAGCGTTGTTGCCTGAAGCGTCACATGGTGAACGCCGAAGACGCCCACCGGAAGCATAACATGACCTAGTGACCCCGTTTACTGCGGCCAGCAGAGCCATATGAATGACGTCAATGAATGGAGGCTGTTCTTTGAGATCATGTGCAAGAAGGTACAGCATCTAAGATGGATTATATGACTAAGATTGGGTGACGGTATATGAACCACCCGTTCGAACGAAGTGGCAAAAAAATAAACCCGGTATAATTTCATTCAATGAGAAGAAGTTCCAGGGGGCGAGGGAGGGCACTGTTTATATGAGTAAGTTATTATCAAGAAACGTCATGAAATCTCATATGATTGCTTATATAGCGTGAGTTGTCTATGCGGAATGATACCACGAAGCAGAGCTGAGTAATATCTGAAGCAGACGACAGCAAATGCCATCTAAACAATGATATGAAGTTGAGTGATGTTTGGTTGTATCCTTGCCCGTCATATATTCAACTTCATTTGTCAAATGTGGCATATAAATATTATATGACACAACTGTGGCATACAGTCACATCATCATAAGTCTATGGAGATTCATATGAGGGGTAGGATAAAGTTAACTACAGTTATACTGCATACATATCCTTGGCTGGTGTCTCCTCGGTGTAGCACACACTCAGTGGTACAAACACCTCCCACGGAAACACGACATGCTACTCTTGACAAAACATACGTATCAACGAAATAAGAATCCAGGAAATTTAACTCCGTATTGCGAGACGAGTTTTCTTACGAGTCAATACACACAGCGCTGTATTCATACATGAGTTGTCAGAGTACAAAGCAGAAACCTACCTGAAAACGTGCCAGAGTAAATCCCTTGACCATGGTGTTGCATGCTTTCTATTATGGCTCCGTTTGCCTTGGAGGAAGTTTGTGTCGTCGTTGATGATGTTGTTGTTGCTGCTGTTGTTTGTTTTACCTGTAAGATCATCAAAGATTTTGATAAAACCCTGAGGGTGAAAACCTATCCCCCTTTACCCAAGTCTAGGATGAGGATTTTCTACTTCTTATTTCACAAATCTTGTCCATACAATGTATCGATTATTCATGAAATCAGTGGTATTAACTCTCATATCGGTCAAGTCCCATTCCTTTGTAAATATGTAAGCACATAAACTGATTACATTCGATCCCGATCTACCCTAGGATTGATAATTGGTGTCAAGCGGCCATTACTCTTCTTTACCTTCAAATTCTCTCATGTGAGCGAGGGAAAATGATGGTTTCCCAATGTCAGTTTTACCTCCTGTAATCTTTGGACCGTGTAGGCCCATCTCCATGAAACCGTACCCCTGCTGACCCAGCAAAGCCTGCAGTCATTCAACAGGACTGGTTTTACTTCATTGTTTTCAACTGACTAAGCCCAAGGGCTTAATACTCCCCCTTTTATAAACTAACCGATGCACTTGTTTTTAACACAAGGGGTAGAAGAGACAATGCAGGTCCTGGCTATATTTAGTCATACAGTAGCAAATAAACAACAGACTGGGCGAGAAAGTTGGCTCGTAGGGTGAACTAAGCCTAACAAAACACTTCTTTGACACTGTACAAACATACGCCACCCGGCAGACTAACAATAGTGATTTGAAGCTATTCCCTAATCCCACGTAATGATGTTTGCAACGTAATAAGCCTCTATATGTAGGATTTTGAAGTAATACATGTATACAGTAATTCAATAACGTTTCTATAATCGCTGTCATTCTGACGCCCATTGCCTAAATTCAAGCCCATCCGACACTGTTGAACAGCACCTGAAGATCACATATCACACTAATTGTAATATGATCTAAGTGCATGTACATACTGATGTATGGCAAAGAACAACGCCATACCAGGAATAGGTAGATTTACCTGGGACAGGTCACAATCAGTATCACTGTTCTCAAGCTATCAATTATTACTGACATTGCTTCCTACTTTCATATAATTAGACCAATAATTACCTAGTGGCAAGTGACGTGATAATAATCGTCATGACGGTTTAGATATGATACATTGGAATATGATTGCGGGCGAGGCGATAATGTCTGCCTTGAAAGCAGTAATAATGCAAGTATTTATAAAAATGTATAACAATTGACAGTTTTTACTCTTATCAATTGATATTTCTAATACCTCAGGGAAATAAGGATGTCAGTTGGGGTCACGAAAAAGATGGAAACATTTTTCATGTGGATTTTTCTGCCTCTGAGAGACCGTGAAAACTTGGATAATATGTTATTTTCGGCCATGGCATGGGACTGGGTGTCTGTGGGGGGAGTTTAAACCATTGTTTTATTGGCGTAAATGAGGCTAAATCAATTTTATCTTTATTTGACACAAGGAAAGCAATTACATGTACATATACTGAATATAAAAAAGTGGATTTCCACGGTAAACTGACTTCTCTGCGGGAATAAGACTTGATGACTCACCTCTTTTGGTACATTTGAAGCTTGAGATAACTCCTTCAATTTCTGCGATAAGTTCCTACTTGCCTCTGCCAGTGCAGAGCTGTCCAGCATGGTTACATTATCCAGGCTCACTTGTCCCGGTTTGCTGTTGTTGCTGGTGTTGTTACTGCTGGTGGAGGTGGAGTTATTGGCAGTAGTCATTGGTGCAAAGGTAGGGGTAGGTTTGGGCACGGCCGGAGGTGTGCACGGCGGGCTCTGGGGCGGGCTTTGGGGCGGGGTTGACCCGGCCGAGTCCGTGCTGACCGGAGAGCAGCACGCTGACCCCGGGGAGCCGCTCGACGACGCCGGCGACGACCCTGACGACGACCCCGGGGACACGCGGTGGTGCGTCGGGTGGTTACTGTGGTAGTGATTATGGTGGTGATGGTGATGGTGCAGAGGGTTGTGAGGTGGCAGCATAAACGGTGAAAATCCTAATTGCGACGCAGCCGCCGATGCCGTGGGGCCACAGAAGGGCACGGGAGAGGCTGGGCTGGATGGGGGCGTGGGCAGGCAGGTCGCCGGCGACGTTGACGGGGGCGTGGTGAGGCTGGCCAGTACCGGTGATATCTTAGGTGAGGGTGGAGGTGAGGGCGACGACTTGGTTGACGGGGAGGCCGGGGGTGAGGTGCCGGCGGCGGCAGTCAGTGACGGCGACGTGGAGGTGGACACGGACGACTTGCTCGAGCTGCTCCGCCGGGAGTTGGGTGGCGAGGTGGAGAGCTGGAGCTGTACGAACATCATGTGATCCCCGAGACGCATGGCCAACGTGAGAGGAGACTTGCCCGAGAGGAAGTCGTTCACCTGAACATACAAAGTGAATCAAATCATAAATACATTACTTAACGTAAATATATTTCAGGTTTTACAGTTGTGGTAATTGCACAGAGATGTGTTCCACACTCATAGGTCAGTATAGCTCTCAAGTATAACCTACCAGGCACAACAATATCTAAACGTTCAAAGCCCCAACTGGATGACCAGGAAGCTATTTATTCTGAGGCAGGGAAACAGTCAAACCTTGTTTTTCCCTATTGTAGCCAATCAGATGGCTGGAAATATTCAGTGCGATAAGTGAACTAGCGAAAAAGTGCACAATTTCAACCTATTACAGTTGAAAGTTTAGGTTGAAAACAACACGCCTCTACTGAGACTCAATAACTACATGTACCATGGTGATTGTATACAGTGATTTAATTAAAGTATCTCACAATATCTCTAATTCATAATACAAAATTTCCACCTTTATTTGCTGATTTGTTTCTATAGTAAATTCAAATCTATCTGAAATGTTTTTTTCAGATTCCCCCAACAGATTGGCAAGTAAATATGCAGAATAACGATTATATTGTGACAAAAGCCTCATGACAACATCACCAAGTTCAGATAGTAGTAGGTGGTTATCTTTAATCATCATCCATAAATCGTATTCACTGACAAGGAATTCCGGATATAGATATAAATATGGGCGATAACCGTGCTCAAAGCATGTGCGTGCACGACGCATGTGCGTGCACGACCTCAACCAGGAGAAGGGCATCGTTGGTGTGTGTGTGGGAAGGGGGTGGGGGATTTTCAACGTCCATTGAACCTTCTTAACAGTTGAGCTTTAAAACACTTCAGCATACTGGGCCCATTGTTGGGGAACCTGTAGCTGTGAAGGTGAAACAGGTGGCGACGCCCTCTGCGGGGTGAATGTGCCCCGCCCATTCTGGTGGGGGCAACACCTGGGGAAAGCATCGGTGACACCAATCGCCCGAGGGGAGGGTGGAGTTGGGGGTTGGGGTTGGGGAGTTATCCCTAAGCCGGACAATAGGCTTCATCGCATCAATATGAGCCGACACACTAAGGGCAAAGGACATGTAAAAGTGGGTGGAGAGGCGGGTGAGGATTGGTGGTGGTTGTTGCTGTGGTGCTGGATATACGAACTAACTTCACGAAAACTAGACCATGTCCACAAAACAGACAGAGAGAGATCCCGAACAATTGGAGAGAGATTTTTAAAAAAGACAGAAAAGAACACGCGAGCTCCTTTTCAACGTTGTGGACACGGTTTTAGTATACCCCTGGCTGGTCCGTGCTATGGTGGTGGATAAAAAAATATATAGATGAGAACAAGCAGAGAAGGAGTGCCTTGGCTGAGAGCTTCATTATCCGCTCTGTGCGCACCTCGGCCAGCTGCACTCTCCCACCAGTCTTTCGCGACGCTAGCGCTTACTAATCTCTGCCTCAACCCAACGCTGATTCCCTGGGTATCCGCTAAAGACAGGAGGGACCAGCTAACATTTCAGATTCCACACAAGGCAACTGTCAATAGTTATAAAAGTCAGTATACTCATATATCATAAGTTGGGAGATATGGGAATTGTTATAGGAGCTTCACAGACAATCCAGCTGTTTCTTTTTCAGAATTAAACCACTTTATAATGTGATCACCCCCCCCCCCCCCCCCCTTAAAGTGAGCACATGTGGTATGTTGACGAACACAACCCTGCAACACATGAGGTGCTTCCCACTGAAGGAAGTAATCCTAATAATATTTCTGATTTGACATAACAGATAACAGGTATTAGTGTAAATTATTTGCCATGTAAGATGTGCATCTTTATATACATATAGAACACAAAATACTGCCAAATGCGCTAAGAATTTAGGATATTTTAAAAACTGGCGGATGGGACAGATTTTGTCCGAAACAGGCAGGTTGGTGCAGAGATACAAACGGCCGTAGGAAGTAGAGCGCAGGATCTCTGCTAGGAGAGTGGGCCCGCCGCTGTCTGTCGAGTAGAGCGTCTGACGTCACTACCGCACTACAAATACACAGGGGCCACACAGTCCGACCCACCAATGTGTGTTCTGTGTGTCACACACACATAGACACAGACACACACAGGCCCATAGGGCGGGCACAGTCCATGCAGCAGATGGTGGCCCTGCCGTGCTGCCCAGCGTGCATATTAAACCCACCCTTATCGTTTATTTCTTGCATGCGGGATATCGGGTGCACACACCCACACTTTACAGACCGCCCCTTGGTTTAACCTGAACAACTGACTCATTTGATAGTGTATGCTTAGGATGTACGTAGTCGGTATGTCCCCATGTGAATGTACACACGAAGGGGCGAACTCATCATCCTGTATATTATACCCTCTGACCTTCGCTTACTCAACCCTTTCTGTGTATCAGAAAACGCCTTCATGTTGCCGCATGAGGTATACACTCATCACACAATGCCCACAAATCTCTCCAATCAGCATCCACACAACCGTGAATTTAACTCGTCTAATATGGCAAGGTTTGAGATTGAGTGCTACGTTGTTTATAAACCTGTTCATAATATATGGCCGACAACCATAATTCTAGTTATCAAGCCACACTGTTATGAAATCCGTACTTCCTTTTTTGGCAAGGAGACTGGCTCCATACAAGGACAGCACAGAATGCCGATCTTGCACTTAGCGAAGCACCTCGTCTGACTGAGCACTGCGCTGGGGGAGAGTGGAGTGGGAGGAGGTTGGTATGGGTGGGCGTTGCCCAGGATAGAGAAGAGAAATGGTATGTGTAGAGAGTCTTAGGGTTTTATGGTACGCCGGTTTTTTTTTCTTCTAAAACCCAGGTCGCCCCGGAATCATAAACTAATTGCGATAGTTGGAGCTAGGATAGACTTGCCCAAGTCTTTGATTATGAACATCATTCAATAATAACAAAGAAAACTACTTAGCAACATGATTTCCCCTGATAGGGTCAGGTGTCACGGTGATGAGGGTTAGGGTAGCTGTATGGGTAGGCATAGGAGACAGGGACTGAAGCCAGTCTAGAGCTAGGACTAAGTCTTAAACAGCATGCCTTCCATTTTACTATGCCAAGGTACAACGGCTGGGAATAACCTTCAGACGGAACAGTGATTTATACAAATGCGTTCTTTATGACAGTAGGCACATACGGAGAACTGAGAGTTAACAACCAATTCACTGCTTGCAAAAAGGGCGCGTATGTTTTCTTTCCCCCATTTTGGTCCTACTTTTTGCACCCCAACACATTTTTTTCTCATAACTAACTCAGATTTGTGATTGGTTATCCGCCTGCGTTCACTGATTGGAAACGAAAGAAGACAATGCAGACCGACAAAAGAACTTGATCCTGACATTATTAAAAATGCCAGTATCCGGGAGCTTGGGTTATGTTGTCTTCTGTGGGTGGCCATATATGGACCCAGCGGCAAGCGTCTGGCGCGAGGGAGAAATCCGTGTGGGCTTGGTCGGCTAGGTTCACCTCCATATGATCAAGGTCACTTCTGATCTAGTACCACACAGGAGGAACAGGGGGAGGTGTGTGTGTGTGGAGGGGGGGGGGGGAGGGGAAGGGTACGTCAACAAACAAAGCCCGGCAACCGTGCCTCCTATTGGCAAGGTTCCAGTACGATCCGTCCCCTCTGACAGCGCCAAGCCCTGCCGTGACTGTCTGTACGCGTTTCCCGCCATTCGCTACCAAATGTCGGCTGCTCGGTCTGTCTCCGCCAAGAGCGCTCTTTCTGCCGATCCAATATCAGCCTCCTAGAGAGGCGGATATTATAATCTAAACGTGGTGGCGCCAGTGCTTATCGATCCGCGTGTTCTATAAATATTGATGAGATCTGAATGAATGTCGATTATTTAATCGCGACTGATATACTGTGAGTCGTTTCTTTCCAATGCATCGTCACAGGACACAGCTGCTTTCCCTTTCACAAATACAGTGCAGTGGAACCGACAGCCTGTATGCTGTACTCTCGATCATTGTCAGCCGATCCTACAAAGCTACAATGGTAAAGCTATACTGAGGAGTGAAGGGGTGAACCACAATGTACATATAAAGCATAATAGAGAATGCAAACACGCCTGCTTTAGTGTGCGCGATGCATGTGTAGGGGAGGTGTGGGGGAAGGGGGTGATTGTGCGTGCACGTGTGTACTTCCACCTGTACTCAGTAAATGCACACGTTCACTCCTAACGACGTCCGGGACTAACGAGGATCCAAGAGGTAGTGATCATAATGTAGCAGCGTCAACCGTCAGCGGCTGGCGGTGCACGGCTCAAAGCTAGGCCAATACCGCGGGAGGGATTCGTCATCATTTGCCAATAGTGCTGACCAAGGCCTGTGCCCATGTGTCAGGCCTCCTCCCCATCAGCGTCGATGACTGGAGGCAGGCTTGATCTCGCAGTCGGTATTCTGTGGAGGGATCAACTGCTGATGAAAGGCAGAGCTGGGGGCAGAGTGCCAGGGTAGGTGTCAGGGGTATTACCACCCTGTGTTATCCACACCAATGTGTCATGAGCTCAGATAGCGCCGCACCTAGATTATGTATGATGGGTAAAAAGGCAGACTCGGACCTGGCTTTGTTGTAGGCGTCATATCGTCCACTCAGTGACACATTTACTGACTCCTGATGCAGTGAATTACCGCAGCGGCATATTGTCGCTCTCTCATGGGCTTTCTATAGGGCACAGAGTGATTACTAGTTCTGCCATCGTCCCCGAGGAATTGAAAGATGGCGCCATTGCACTCTGGGGACAACCATTGTTATCAGTTGTTGTAATCTATAGATAGTCGAGAGATTGGGCTAAAACCCCTCTATATGGCAAGCAAAAAACACAAACTTTTAATGAAATCCATTGATAACCGGAGACGCCATCTGGTGTTTTGTTTGGGGGTCGGGGGCAAAATGGTCGTGTCCATAACACAATAGCTATGTGCCCTATAAGCAGTTGGAATGTTCGCAAACCAGATATTTTCAATACATGCTGGTAGGAAAAGATTTAGTAGCACGTAATGGAAAGGAAATTCAGCACAATGTACTGAGTATATGTAACATCAGATCTCGACCTCAATGTGTCCAATTTTAAGGTTAATACGCGTACTTGGTAGGATTGAGGTTGTGCAATTGCAAAGCGTTAAATCCCCCAATAATAGGTATCCAGTCGGTCATTCTTAATCCTCTCTTTACAAGCAATTGTATGAGGTCGGATAAATACCCTATTATACTAGTAATCGACTACAGTTGGTACAAAAATAGTCTTAATATGTTCTTTTCACAACACTGACTCCTGTTAATAGGATATATAAAGACATTTGTATGCTTTCTAGGTAAAGCAAATACGTCAATTTTTGTCAGCATATACGTCAGTTTAGTATTTCATAAGGTGGCATTATGTAGTTTCAGTTGTAGGTATGATTTCCCCCCATAATCCAGGCTAACTGAAAGAAGGCTTGCATACAATACAGGTGTCATAGTAACCTACTTTGGGAGAGGTTTTACGTTGACCTTTATCATGCAGTCAGAATAAGATTACGGGCGGCATATAGACATTAAGCTCCTCTTATAGGAACCTTTCCCTGTGCACAGATGTCAGTAGTGATTCTACTGCGGCTTACAAGATGTATCTAATTGGTCGTAGTTTGACCTTATACAAGACTAAAGCCTCAACGCAATCAGACCTTGAAGTATTGCTCTTATGTTGGAGAAGCAATGTGGGCATAACTGATATGGATAAAATGTGTAAAGCTTCAAAAAGCAAGACTAATATGTCAAACTCGGTCGTTTTTGGAGGATTTTCAATAGAGTATCAATTTGATCTGGAGGAAGAGAAAGTTTGATGGGATAAGAATTTACCTTCGACACAAAAAAGATGCTAAAGTCAGGGACACACCAAGCGAGTCACTGCGGCGATCTCTGGAATCGCCAATACGACATAGCATGCTTGTGAGATATCATTTCATGATAATATCTCCCACCGATAATTTAGCATCTGAGAAGCAATAATCAGGTGAAATGTGAAATGATAGCTAACATACACGCAATTTTTTGTTGGCGATTCTGGGAATCGCTTGGTGTGTCTCCGGCTTAAGCGCAGGAAACCTACGCTTAAATCTACAAGGGGCGCCCAGTAGCAGGTATGCAATAATAAAAGCCTATTTATACACTCTAAATGATACAGGTGACCTTGAATAGGGACTGCATCATGCATGTACTAAGACTAGTGTTGGCTTTATAAGGGATGTGGGGCGTTTGGTCTCATTAAGCCACACCCCGACCGCCCATCACCCATGAATCCCGGATCAGTTGACCGGATACGACCGTGGAGGGTGATATTATCACATTGACCTAGATGGTGCTAGCCGTATCAACGTGACCTTGAAGACTGCGACCAGTATTCCTTTGTCCCACTCGAGGCCCCCGGGGTCACGTGCTAACAGGAGAGCTCCTCCATATTGATCTGGGGCGGCGCTAACACCGTGGAGCGCTTCGGGCACATGACTCACCCGCTCACCGTGAGGTGGAGCTGTGTGTGGGGGGGGGGGGGGGGACGGGGCGTGATGAGAAAGAGCTAGCTGGTCGACATCTAGATCACATCATGCATTCGTGATGGCCAGGATCGAATTAACGCGTCGGCCGCGGATCTGGCCATGTCAGTCGCTGGGCGCGCTTCGTTGTTAACCCTTGTGACGCCGTCGCCCTGACGCCACTGGGAGCCGCCCGCAGCCCCAGCCACTTACGGGCGGGCAAGGGTGGAACACGGCCCCGGGCTCCAGGCCAGCCCCACCACTGACGCCAATCCCCTCACGTCAGGTCACGTTTGTCTGGCTGTAACAGATTTTTCGTGGTGATTTTTTTTCTGTTAATAGCAGAGTGTTTGCATGGTGCTCGTGGGGTTGGCGGGGGTGTCGGGTGCGGCTGGCGCAGGCATTTGTCCTCTGGAGGTCATGTGCACATTGTTCTTTGGGTCCTGACGAAGCACCTATCGCCACGCCACTGCTACACCCTCCCACCTCACCCCTACACCCTCCCACCTTATCCCCTACCCACGCACGTCAGCACGCCATACACGCGCCTCAACGCTCTGACCGCACCCCATAAAAAGGGCGATTTTTATGAATTTGCCCCCCAAAGCCTCCCCAGTCATAACCAAGGCGAAGTGTTCTCTTAGTGACAGCTTATTAACGGTGGGATTTGGGCGCCGCGTGTGACGGGGAGTGGAGCGAACGCACTCTGCCGGGCGGTCAGGTGGGCGGGCGGGCGGGAGGGAGGGAGGACGCGTAGGCAGTGGGCGGCAGGCAGACAGGCGGGCAGAGCGACCCTGGAGGAGGTGATCAATGGGTAGGCGCCGGGAGGGATCGATCATACGCCCAGTGACGTGCGCACGACCAGCCTCGTCTTCCCTGAGTGTCTAGTCGGTAGAATGGGCACGTTCGGATATTGGCCTCCCATATCGATCCGGAACAGAGTCCAGAGACCGAGCGCAGGGACAGGTGGTGAATGGGGGCGTTCATAAACCGGCCTTACAATGCACAAACCGGGGTTACCTGGGGCGGCGCCTGGCTGGAGGATCCGTGGGCGTGGAGAGTATAGAAGGTGGGAGGGTGGGTAAATTAGTCGTGGTGGTCGGGAACTGGGGCGTACGTCAGCCCGCTTTTTATATCGTAAATGTCTTGTTTCTGAACATAACTACGAGCTGAAACTGAACTATTTGTGAACTCACAAGTGCCACTTGGACATGGCGTACTCGTGATCGTCGACTTAAGTAAAAAATACCCCTGCCATTCCGTCCCCTCACGTTCCCTGAGCCCTGCATGGAGTTATCCCTCTGCCTTCACCGCCGTATAAGGCATATACAGAGACATAGTTAGTGTGACTAAATGGAAGAGATATTTTGGTCACACTCACTGTGCCTCTTTATTATGATATACCTAGAAATCATAAAGAAAGCCATTCTAGAACTCATTAAATAGCAAAATTATAGTGGTAACGTGGTACAGTAGGACATATGAATACAATTTCGTCACTAGGCGACGAATGGAATCCGTCCTTCTCGTCAGTAAAAGGAAGACATTCTCCTATAGGTATATAATAATATCGTAGGCATTGCAGCCAATGACTGGATTTAGAGCAAATCTTCACCCTGACCTTCTTACACAGTCGGAACGGTTCTACAGTCTATAGTTGGCCTGAATCTAGAGGGCCAAAACCACCCTGCCTCCTATACAATCCTACGGTGACGACACCAGATCCCGAGACACAGTCCGCGTTTATTTTCACCTCCATCTCCCGCAGAGACATGTGAATGGCATCCTGTTGACCATTGTGACCGCGGATATTAGCTTCTCTATAATTAGTGTGGATGGGCGGGGTGGACTGTTGTGTAATGGAAGGAATATAGGATTGAATTCCGCCTCTAACCGAGACATAGTGCTACGCTAATATTATCTCACCCCTGGTATCCCCCCCCCATAGATTTAGCATTGAGAACTCGTACTCAACGCCCATAGAATATTTAGAAAATATACTCATCGGGGATTATGCCACAAATACTAGCCAATTAGTCAATGATAGGGTTGCGATAATATCCGAACCGCATTCGATCCATAGCCACTGAAAATATGTCATTCATTTTGATTTGATTGATACTTGCCGTGATAGGGCCAAATTGTAATAACCAAACTTCTGTCGTAGAGGTCTGCGATAAAGCATAACAATTTGCAGTTTGTATGGCTATTACATGGGACCAGTGGCTTGGTATAACTCTCTACATGCATGATAAAGGAACGTCGTGTTTGAATGGGAGAAGTGTGTCCTGGATCGTTATTCATACAATTATTAGCCCAACCACAGAAAGTTGAATGGATCCGCCCATTTATCTCTTCACTGTACACTCCCCTGATTTACTGCCTTCTTGTCTGCCAATCACCACTCGCTAAACTAGGTCATGGGCCGTCTCTCTGAGGCATACGAGAAAGGAGTTCATTCCCAGAGGCCATGTTGTTAGAAACGTCCACTGTGGTACAGTGTTTTGTCCTCCAGGGTGTTAAAACGGTCAACACGCCACTAGGCTGGTTCGTGGCACCAATGCCTTCGTGTATATGCATGTTTGGGACTAACCCATTACATAACAACTCAGCTGTTGACCATAGAGTGGAGAAATGGGTGATTATAGGGAAACTAGGTTTCGTTATTCCTATATACCTTCAAATGTAGTTCAATAAAGATAAATCAGGTTATTTGCTTACCCGCAACCAAATGCGAAGCGAGACCCAACCTTATCAAGTAACTTGACACTTTTTGTTTTCTCCCCAATGCACTTTTCAAATGACTTTCTTAAGAGACGATCTGATTGGTCTAAACGTCAACCTTGGGTAAGAAACGTGAGTTATTCCACCCCCATAGCGTGGTGTAACCATAGAGTGTTCGGCTATAGGTATATAGGAAAATATAGATCCACTTTTCTATGACTACTCCAGTGACTTAAACCAACAAGCCCTGCGCTTATCCTTCTACG
This sequence comes from Alentia gelatinosa, assembly GCA_950022655.1. Classification (NCBI taxonomy): domain Eukaryota; kingdom Metazoa; phylum Annelida; class Polychaeta; order Phyllodocida; family Polynoidae; genus Alentia; species Alentia gelatinosa. The sequence continues at coordinate 108,881,508 of OX465579.1, forward strand.
ACGGAAACTCTCTACTCCTTGTTGGTTCTGGCGTGGCGGGTGCTTCATTCAAGGCCGTGCAGACAACGTCATTCCCCTCCGTCCCTCTATTACCACACAAACAGTGGGTCGTGATGGCGTGCTCGGTCCAATGCTTGGTCACCAAACTCTGCCTGGTGGGAGCTGCATGCGGGCTGAGCATACACAGAACCAGACTGACTGGTCCCACCCATCCCCCCATTCATAGATACAAGGCCTGGGAGCGCAGCCGGCCGGCCCTGGTGTTATACACATACACAGTACGGTATCTCTCCACCGCTGGTTTCGCTGCGTGGGCAGTCAGTATACGCGCCCTCTGTACCTACCTTGAATACTGGAGAACTCGACCCATAAAGAACTCGACACGTTCCCAACTCAAGTATATCATTAATACAACTCTGCATAGATACTATACTAGGTAGAATGTATGTTATATTGGCTTCAAATTTGGTCTTCTCAGGGGATGAAAACAAATAGAAAACCCTACCCTTAACACTATCCCTAACCCTTGACCTGGTCTTAGGCATCTACGCACTTTCGCAGGCCTGGGGCCAGGGAATGAAAACCAGCTATAATAACAGTAGCTGATGCCAAGACCTTTTTGTTGGCATACATGAACATATAAACAAACGTCATGTTGAATGTGTGAGATTTTGTCAATGAATGAATTCGATTTTAAAAAAAGAGAGATGAATTGAATAGCATAAAATGTGTTCGATACCATATCGTTAAGGATATCTCACACTGATTATACGCGACCTGGAGCACTATATTCCCATCTCAGGCCATTCTGTTACTGTGACATGAAGCGGTTACTGATACACTCATTTCTTATCCAGCCTAATATAGTTCTGGGTTAACCACATATCATGTTTTCTATATTCACATTGGCGTCATAGACCACACCTCCATACAGAATAACGCGAGGTACTTACCAAATACTGAAGGGGAATTTGTGTTACAATGACTATTCAAACTTCCTATGGCCTCAGACATACAAAGATACCTCTGTGGTCTAAACATATCGCAGCATAATTTGGGGAGTGCTAGTGTTGGTTCCTAGATTTTGTCTCAATAAAGAATACAAACAAAGTTTATATCCATTCTTTTGTGTCTCAGTAGAAGCCAGATTTAGAAAAGGATAATTCTGTTATGGTTGAAAGCCAGTTAAGTATACTGATAGCGGAAGAAAATTAATGTACATATTCATGTATATACCCACATTGCACTCGATTCTGAATTCATAACATGGATGACACAGGAATATTTATGTGTGATCTCCTTTGGATGTCCCTTTGACCTTTAAGTGGAACATGTAGAGTGCTTTTCGGGCCATGCATGTCCCAGTTCAGACTGTTCTATGTACAACGCGTAGGAGTGATTGATAATCGTTCACGACACTGCGAGCCAGTATTCTGTGGCGGGCAGGAGAATGGGTGTTGTACTAAAGCTACACAAGCGGGTAAGTGTAGGCCTATATGCACAACCAATTATTCATGTTTTATCCAGTTTATTCCCACTGATCTAATATTCAGAAGAAATGACCATGTAAACAAAATAAAGTTATCAGAGAAGAGATTGTTGATCGAAGTCCACAAGATAGGTCCATATCCGGCAAAGAAGTTACCTAACTCAGGCAGATACAGCTTCGCGTTATCGTATTTATTAAGGTACAGGTAACTGTTAATAGATCGGCCGCAGACCGAATAAGGAGAACCCTGCATTCAGTCTCACTGCCAGTAAGTTCTACAGCTACCGCTAACTTCTAACTCTCTCCATACCATGGTCGGCTTGAACACTTTATGCTGGAGGTTTGATTGCCATAAGTCGCCAGTAGTATTTCTTACGACTAACCCCTTATGTCATCATAATTAGGAGGTGAATTAAGTGTCCTCAATATGTGTATTGTATGTAACGTGTCCTAAGTATTGGTATTTTCCAAGTATTCATTGTATAACAGTGACTCCTTGTTCTCATACCAGAACTCCCATGTTACATCAGCGAGAGGCAAATCGCTTGTGAAAGAACTAGTTCGGAGAAAATTGGCGCCTCCGGCTACGTATTTGTAGAGTCATGTGCTCTGTATTCATCCACGGTATTTCAATACATAAACATTTCATGTTACTACCGAGCATCTCTAAATAATTACTGGCTTACATCATGTAATACATATATATTCTTAGCCAATGAAAATATTACTTCCCCTCGGGGGGAAAAGTAGGATATTTGGCTGTGGTGTTGGGAGCGCTGGTGGGCCAGAAGCCTTATGATGGTGGCGCAGATATTTGTGGTCGGGAGGGGCGGCTGAGATGTGGGCCGCTGGGTCAGGCTGAAATGTAAGTCTGGCGTCCCTCAAACCCACATCCTGCGTAGCCAAGTGGGCCCAGCTTGACGCGGGGCCCGGTTACACAGTTAGGACCGGGCTTGTCTCAGTTTGTTCCGCCCCCTCTGTCCTTTGTAGTTTCTGTACTGGTAGAGAGAGAAATGTCCCACACAGATGCCCGTTCATCCCCGACCTCCTCCTAACCACCCCCACCCCCTCCACCCCCGCCCACCCATTTAACACAGCAGACGACATTCCGTCACCGTTGGCTGGATCCAGCGTTCCCCGCCTCTTGACGAGCGTGACCCACGCGTGACCCCTGACCTCTGACCCACATCGCTAAGAAGCAGCATCTCGTGTTGGGGAGGGCCGGTTGTGCTTTGTGAAGTTTCGGGTCAAGTTCACGCGAGTTCCGGTCATTGTGACGTGAGCATCCTGTCGTTAGGATGTCCGCGTCCCTGTGAGCGTCCCGCGTACCACGGACGCTGGGCCCGGACCAGCGGATGACGTTGATATACCGGGTTCGTACCCGTGCCCACGCATCGCTGTCACATCGTTCGTACTTTCAACCACCACCATGATACCATTGATGGATATTTCCTGATTTGGGTGTGTGAGTGTGTGAGGAGTGGGGGCTAGGCAGACCTGAGTACGGTCACCTAATGGGGAGTCTGACAGCGAAACATGATATAGATCTGGTAAAGCGAAACTGGTGTGGACTGTACCGACCCTGGTCAGCCTTTGATAACCCCACAGTTGGCAACTAAGCGGCAGAAATAGCTTTGAATACAAAACACAAATTTAACTGCTATCACCCAACAACCTCCCAAGCCGCCCACGCCATGGGGGGTGGGGTGGCGGGTGGGGGGTGCTTCAAGCATATGCAGGAGTTAACCATATAGGTTGAATTTAAGCTGTGTTGCCTCAGTTAACTGGCCGTTGGACCACGTGGCAGGAGGAGTTGGGGCGGGGGGGGGGGGGGGGGGTCAGCATTCACACTCATAGATTTTAAATGAAAAGTATTGCTATGATATATATTTTTTAAAAACCCATAGATATTTACATATTTAGCGATGCTCTATCGTAATCATATGTTGTGTACATGTTTTCCAAAAAAAGATAGAAAGGCTGGCCTGGTTTGTGTTCCTTCTATGTCCATGTGGATAGCTTCGTTTTCCGATTTATATTATAATAAATGGTTTGGTGGCATCCCTTGGTACGACTTTATTGTCCTCGTCGTACAAAAAACACCCACGTGCCTGTTAAATAGCCTCCGTTCAGGCAACATTAGGTCTGATAAATACAGGTCTGTTATGAGTAAAGATGGTTTTACTAACCTGAATGTCAGACAAGTTTTCCAGGGCTTGCATAACTGTATGTTCAGGTCGCTGAGACTGCAAAAAAGATAAAGATATGATGTATTTTTAGGCTAGTTTGAGAACAACCTACCAGAGGCCAACTTAAATATTTCGACAAACATTCAGTGATCATATGCAAACAGTGTAGAAGGAACTGATCACCAGAAACAGGGCTACTAAATAACTATCGGGCATCGATTGTTAATGTTTCTATGTTAGTGATTCTTATCGTACTTCCCCCTCCCCATCTCGATTGTTTATTCCCCTTTTCAACTTGAATTGGTTTTATCAGAGAATCTCTCCAACTTAATCAAATTTCCAAAACGGGGACTGTAATCCTAATCGGTTAGTTTACCATGCAGCAAAACGACCAAACGAAACCAATATTATCAATATGATTAACACTAGGTCACTTACAAAAGCGCGTTTCGTTTATACGATAATAAATCATACTCGACATATCTTAATTTGTAACCAAGTATAGTTTGTTCCACATTTCCTTGATATGGTGAGTAATTATCATATCATGTGTATATTCACAGGGAACGGATTGTCAATATGTACGTACAGCTCAAATAGCTCCAAGAATGCGGTTCGTTTTTAAGTCAGGTTTCTGTGTAAAATGGAACTATAGGACTATGCCGAATTCGCCATCTTTTCCCTGTACATGAATCGAGAGGACTTAGTTACGGCATTCTCGGAACCCCCGACGTAATGAACACAGCAGCGGAAGGAAGTGACTACAAAGAATCAAGGCGAGGATAACGGACCGATGGACGGTGGCTTCCGAGAATGCCATGGAGGAGCGGGATGGGGCGTGTGGTAAACTGGAGCAGGTCGCTGCCTGGAGACGGCACGGGGCCGGGATAGAGATGGCGGTAGTGGGGGAGTCGCTGTGAGGGGCGGGAAAAAGGGGGGAGTTATGTTCTACCGATGACCCCATGTGCGCTCGGCCAACGTCCGTTTCGGACCTCACGCACTACTGGACCCAACTGGTGTCAACTGTTTGACTGTAAACCCCCTCCTACTCCCCGCGTGTGATTTAGCACCACGCAGCACCGTCCGTGCACACCTGTTGGCCGGGGCTGGTCTGATTGTGATAAATGAGATAACGCCGAATCAAACAAAGGAACCCAGTGCTGGCGGTGCTGCAGATGGAGGAGAGGTATAACTAATCGCACTGGCTGATAGCAGCCGTTCTCTTGGGGTATAATTAAACGGTTGCACATTGGGGAACCATGGTACCGCCTGAGCGTGATACATATACAGTAAAACCCCGCTTTAGGGAGACAAACCTTCGTTCAGAGCAAAGTGTCCTCCTAAGCGGGGTAAAAATAGACTAAATAGAAATTTCTGTTCCTAGCAAATTTTTCCCACTTAAGCGGGGCGTTCCCTTAAGCGAGGTGTCCCAGAAGCGGGGTTTTACTGTACCGTGGTGAGGTAGTAGGGAGTTTACGGTGAGCCCAACTGTTGGATGACCCCGTGGGAGCGGGTGCGATGTGAGGGTGGTGGGGGGTTAGTACCGGGAATATATTTCGGTCACTGATTAGGTCACAGCTTGTTGCCATGCAAAATCTATCTATGAAGCTACCACGAGGGAACTGCCCAGAACCCCCAACGCCAACCGCCCTCTGTAGGGCCAAGCGGAGGCGGGCATTTAAAAATGGACGCCGTCAAAGATTTCGAGACAACCATAAGCTTCTCGCCTAATTGTATCCAATTGTAGGTGAAGACTGGGGTGAAGAGGGGTGGGGATGAAGGGGGTGGGGTAGCAGGGGGTGATTAGAGATGTGGGTCAAGGGTGGGGTGGAGTCAGTTGAACCCCGAAAATTTAAATATCAACGGTTAAATGAATAAGTAGATAGTCCTACATTTAAAAAACATAAGTAAAATGTGGCGCTATGACTACAATGAATGAAGTCAAAGCACATACCATGAGTCCACTTTCTATATTGGGTAACAGTGTCAGTTTGCAGCCTTCGAATATGCCGTTGTCTCGGAGGCTGCCTTCCTTTAGGACCCTGGACAGAAACAATGAAACAGCGTAAAAAGGTGAACTGGTATTTTAACCTTTTGCATAACCTCTTGCTCATAATGACGTGTAGATTTTTTGTTTGGTTAATCGACGAAGAGGCGTTTTAAGAGAGTGAAACACGTGCAAAATGGCCTTATGTTGTGGCACTATCTCACCTTGCCAAGGTTTAACAACAGCCTCAGTACAGACTCACTGTGTTAGGAGAGCCGAGGGGTCAAAGGCAACCTGGGCCAGTCGGCGGGACTAGACATTCCAACTTTAGCATACTCCCACATACCTTTCTTTATTGAGAAGAGTAATCCTCTCCTTGGTCAGTTTTAGTTTTTTTGCAATGGTTTTCTTGAGGCCGTCAATAGTCTCGTCCGGTGTGGCACAGAGCTGGAATTGTCCACCGGTCGTGGGACAGATGTGAATACTCCAAATACTCCGGGTTGGCTTGGGAGCTAGCGGCAGGCGAGCGCCCGCACCCCGCTGACCGGCCATGGCGGCGGCGGCGGCGGCTGTAGTCTGAGTGCCCGTGGAATTCCCCTTATTCTGGGGTTTGGTTTGTTTGGGCGCTGTGGACCCCGTGTTGGGGGACTGGGTGCCTCCAAACGCCGTGGAGGATGGTGTGGTCTGGGTGGTGGGCTCGGATTCTCCTCCGGGCATGCTGCTATGCTCCATTCTCTCTCTCGCTCTCTCTCCAGAGAGGGTTTCTTTCAAAGTATTTCGGCGTAGTGTGTGGATTGCTGACGCCGCCACTGGAGGTGGTTCAGTCAAGGGAGGCGCAGGAGGAGGAGGAAGAGGGAGAAGAAGGAGCACAGTGGAGGAGGACTGCACTGTGCGGCTTCCGGCTCCAAACTGGTGACTACGTGGTAGTGGTGGTAGTGGTGGTGGTGGTTACTGGTGGCAATTCTCCAGGCCGAGGTGGTATGTTGTGTGGGCAGCAGGAGGAGGAGGAGTCCGTGGGCCGCCGGAGGTCAGGCGGCAGGCTCGGGCAGAGTACAGCTGGCAGCTCATGTAGCTGGGTCGATACGTGCGTCCTCACCCACTGGAGGAGTTGAGCCCACTGAGCCCCCTTACAGAGAGGCGGGCGGGCGGGAGGGCGGGTAGCTGGGGACGCTGGCGTCCGGGTGGGGTTGACGGCGTCCCTGGCACGGCTAGGCCGTCGTCAGTAGTCCAGATAGCGTCTCCAGTTAGTCACCCGTGCGTCTCCAGTTTTCACTCCACGGCACCACTCCCTCTCTCAGCTCAGTGTGGAAACTGTCTGAATGCTCCCGCCCGGGCGCCACAACACTACACGTCCATGTGCGCCTCAACAATGAACGAGGCCGCCGACCAATCAGCGCGCGGCTTACAAAACCGCCCGACCCACTGTAGCCAAGGAGGTGTGGCGGCGGGCGGGCGGCGGTGGGACCGGCTTTCATGTGACTCGGGACCCCGGGCGCTGTGACGAGCGAGGGGGGAGCCCGGGAGAAGTGGGGTTGGGGGGAGGGGGGGAGGGGGGCGATTAGGCCCTGTCCTGAACCAAGCCGTGTGTGTGTGGGGGGGGGGGGGGTATGAGGGAGGAGGTACCTGCTCAACGGTCGGGGTTGTCCGTTGGGCCCGGGTTTGGCGCGTGAGGGAGGGACGCGGACAGGGAACGCGGACCGGTTATCAGTAGTGTGTGTGTGTGTGTGTGTTGGAGAGGAGGGGGGGGGGGGCGTCCATCGATCCTGGCATCAGCGGATTGGGTGACTCGCATTGACGTCATTCGCGCGGTCGGCAACGAGATTGAATAAAAATCGTCTACTATTTACGTTTTCGCCTCCTGCGCTCTGGTTTGCCTGTCGCTGATCAAGTCGGCTCAGAGATAGAGAGAGAGAGAGAAGGAGGGGGGGGGGGGGGGAGGGACCAGGTGACAGGTTTAAAGGGACCGCGGTGCTGCCAGCAGTAATCTCCACACAAGCCGCGCCCTTCGTGCACCAATATTCCCAATCTGAATCAATGATAATACCCGCCATATGGATATACCTGGTCACCTTTTACAACACCTGAGTAACCTGCTGAATATTACCAGGCTTTGATTCTCCACTCACATTGAGGAATCGAATAGCAATGTGACCTGTGGCAGAGACAGGGAGTGGCATTGCGCAGTTAATGGGAATACAGTGTCTTGCTATTTCGAATTGCAAATGGAGATGCCAGGGCGATGCGAAGAGCGCCCAGTAACAGTTAGGGCTTGGGTGTAGTAGAACAGCTTGGTCAGAATTGCGCCTGCCAGCACTGCAGCCACACATTGGGGAGCCTGCATTGGTGCCTCTGAGGGGTTGTCAGGAACCCCTGCCGTGCTCCCAAAGCCCAGGGCTTTCCAGACGGCAGGGTTCTCCAACAGCCCCTATGTATGTGCCTCCAGTGGGACCTGCAGTCCAATCACCTGTTCCTTTCAGTTTGCATAGGGGATACACAATAGCGGGGTACACCACACCCTTGAGGGCCCCGCCTTGTGCGTGTCACCTTGCCCAGACGGGTTTTTAGGAGGCTTAATGGCATATCCCAAACCGTCATTCTCATTCTCCTCCTCCTAGCGTGTGCATTGTAATATAGATAGAATATCCCGACATATGCTATATATAGTGTCAAATGCGTTTTAACCGTGGAAGCGCACACATGGCACACAGCTATATATGCAGGACTGTATACGTGTCAGCGTATATCCAGTGTACGTTTCTATATGTACATGTACTTTGGGGATTGATTAAAGTCACAAAATGCAAAATAAACTGATAATACTCTGTACACAATAAATAAAACAAACTTTAAATACAATGCCAAGTTGAACAAGCCTGGTATACTTGAATCAAACGTCATAACATTGAAAATTATGCCATAGCAAAACAGGAAATAATCAAGGGACACACTATAACATATATCTCTTATAAAAGGAAAGACAAACACGGAAGAATATTGCTTCCACGATATTCCAATATGAATTATCTAGAAAAGCTACATATATAATCACTCCATATAATGTATTCTTTAATGAAGCCCCTGAACTCCAATACAAGTACATTAAATATAACTAAAAAAAAGACACAGACCTATTTCATATGTAAGTTTATTAACCTGATAAATGAGAATAGCAAAGGTTGTCATTCATTCATAGAAGTAGTGGAATCGTATTTTCCTGATCATTTAAAAAAAAAAGAGAGACAACCCATATCACTTCCAAAAACAAGTACAAGTATAACATAACTCATTAGACTCCCCTATTAATTAGTTAAGATAATCCTAAAGCATTGTACCATAACATATAATACATGTACTGTGATATTTCCATCCAGTCGGGCCATAGCATGTGTTCATTGGGCATATATCAAAGCAAAGTGTATGTCAAAGGACAGTGTAACAACAGTTTATGTGAGAACAAAATAAGTGGGTATTCTTAAATTAAAAACTGATTGTTTACCCACTCGTTGCTATAGGGACCGATTCAGTTTCATGAAACGTGCGCTGCCATCGGAACAAATAATTAGGGGGAACACATCAGCAATAACAAATCTAATCCGGTGATTCCCAAGAAAACAATATATCAAGGCATGCATCAATACTGGTAGCTTTGAATCAATTAGTTTAATTGAATATCCTTCCCGACCATCATTAGCATAAAAATACGATTCATGATAAGCGACCAAATAGATTTGAAACAGCTGAAGTTGATTTCGCCGAATGAGAAGTATTCTCATCGATCGGTACTCTAGTACCACCCTGGATTGTTGTGGAGGCACAATCCAAATTCAACAAAAGCCAAGTGGTCGAATTCAAAGAAGTGTCATCCCAATGTCGTGTACACTGACCTTTCTACCTTTTCTATCAGCTAATTTACATTTGAAGACTATCCAATCTCTGACAAATCCAATAATAAGTAATATTGGCCGCAAACTGCGGTGACAGGTTTGCGCAATGGCGTCTCCTAGCAACCGAGAAGCTGTCTGCGTCTACAGGCGACTCGTGAATGAAGTGAAAAGCTCAGCAAGAAACAGGTGAATGAATGACGACAAGCAGGGGCGGGTCTTCGCTGCCATGGCAACGGCAGAGCAGACGATGTTACTGATTGCCGAGCGTTCCCTGGCGTGGGTCGAACGCGGGCGTTTCTCGCGGGAACTCAGAGTCGTCTGCTCGCGAGAGACGCTGTCACCGCACAGCGTCTGAGGCGCCTCTGTTTACATCGCATGCATCATCAAAACAAAAACATCGACACGGAATGTCAACAAGCAAGCAACAGCAATCTACTACTCATCACAGCACAAATATCTGCAGCACCGTCAACCAGTGCCTGCATTATTTTTGTCAGACCACTGGTCTTTTAGGTCACCGCTAAAAGCTGGAATGAAACTGAAACGTCATTGGCATTTTTTTCTTTTTTGGATAGCTGTGGTATTTCGCCAAGCCACTACAGGTAGCACGCAATTCTGCTGACCCGTTTTGAATGAAAACTTGTAAAGAAACCATGTCTATTTTCAGAGAAATGTCGTGATTTGAGGAGACTCTAAGGCTATGTCTGCATGCTGATTTCACCAGCACGATGTTTTTGGTCTCGCAAGGTCGGGTCTTGTATCACCTTGCTGCATCTTGATGAATCAGGATAAATCTTATAAGATCTGCTCGTGCACTTATTTCTATGTGTGTAGCCCCTATTATCACTCAAATGAGGCTATACCACTACCATGATTCAACCAGATATTCGCACGAGATTCATCCCGACCTAGTGAGTCATCAAATCGTGCATGATTGGGATATATCGCAAGGTCCGGTGGAATCACCCCTTTACATCCCTGAAAGGCATATTCTACAACTCGCAGTGGTGCCACCTAGGAATTTCCAAACATTTACAATTTATAGTTTAGACTCGTTTCTTAGATTTATTCTGATACTATGTGAGACCCAAAATATGAGTTTCATCAATTCTCTCTCTAGTTTTCAACATAGTAGAACCCTATTTGTAAGAAGACATCAAGTGCGGTTCTGGACTTATCTCACCCCTTTCATGGACAATAGAATAGGATCACAAGATCAGAATAATTCAAATTACTTTGCAAACACAGTTAGCAACGTTTAAATCTCTGTTGATGTATTCTCTTCTCTCTGAAATCCTGGCTGCTGATTGGTCGATCGCACATGACGTCATCTTGCATTCACTCCGCCCCGGCTATAGTATTGTCATTTTACTGGAGTGATCGTTGAGTATATTTTTCTATGTTATTTCAATGGCTAAACTTGTACCGGGGATGAGATTAACTAGCTTCTGTGAAAGTTAGACAGACCTGACATCTAAAATGGGTTATGATATATGAGGAAACGTACTTACTCTGGGCAGATTGATGTCCGTTCATGGTCTTTTGTCGCAGATACGTCTTGATGCTGCAGGCAACGAGACGTATTTTCAGGGCAAAAGACCAAGAACGGTATCAAATATCCCCATAGTAAATACATTTCCTTATTATTACAAACCTGAAAATCCTTATTATTGTAAACCTGAAAAAAAACCTGCAATTTTAATTACTTCCATGCTAGTGGCCATTCACTACATTATCTCCATTTCCTAAGATATATGTTTTACAACATTTTTAGATCATCATATATAGATTCGATGTCAAGGAAAATGAAATGGTTGCCAGTTCTCAGGGTGAATTGTCCCAAATGTAACGGGCGCTTCCATTAGGCCTTCAGCGTAAGGCTAAAGCCCTGTCTCGTCTGTGCGATCCTAGGTATAATAGGTACGCCCTTTCTCAGACTGGGCGTACCTTCAGGATTAGACTTGCACAAGTCTTTGATTATGAACATTCATTAAATGATTAATCGAAATTGGAGTACAATTTATTATAGCATGCGTCACTCAGAAGGGGTAGGATACAGGGACTGAGGCCAGTCTACTTCAGGATCGCAAAGCGGCAAAACGCACAGTGGAGACTGCAAGTTTCCCTTCAGTCTGAATCTGGCCAGTCTCAGGATGGAGGTACCGCATGTACCCCGGATCGCAAGCGTTTATTAAATATAAAACATGTTTGATATTTGGATCGCAAGCTACATGGAACCTCGCGCTTGCGATCCTGTTCCTCCAGAGGTACAGGATGTGTGCCGTTTTTATGATCTTTGACAATCATTGGTAGTGAGCTTCTGCATATATTGAAAGCGTAAACAGGAAATTAAGCACACATATAGGATAAGACGTCTGCTTTCAGTGTCAAGTATTATGTTTCTTCTCGGAAATTCTATTTAGAGTTTCTGAAGATTCGTTTAAAGGTAACATATCATACAAATTCATAAATCTTTATAGAAATACACATCGCTTGATATTTAGAAGCCTTTCCGAAACTCTGCATTATGTTTTTTTTTATTCAAACCAAAATAGATCATCACAAGCACCTTATTTCATTTAGAATGTCTGGATATAAGCGGTTAATTCCTGAATTGATTGCCGTGGCAACCAATCTATCTAGTTCCCATATAAAGGTCGATTTTGTTTTCCTAAATGTTTGACGTTCATTTAGAATGTCTGGATATATGTGTTTAAATCCTAAATTGGTTACGAAGCGTTTTTAAAATATTTTTTATATGTTTTATTGCATTCTTTTTTTTCCTTTTTTTTTTATATATATACAAAACGCCCTTCCATGCAATATCATAGGACATCTAACAGGGTCCAAACAAAAATATAAAAACTGACAAAGAATAAAGAGATGATAAGTATACAATGCAGAGTTTGTTCTCTATCAGTTCACCTTAATACAAAGATAACTTGGGTTGTCGTTAATCTCCAACAGCGACATTGACTAATCAGTAATTCGGCGAATTGATGAGTAACATCAACGCTACCTTAAATGTATATTATGCCCATGTCAAGAGTTTTATTGAATAAAATAGCATTCCATTAGGAATGTGAGAATAATGTTTTTGATTCCATGATTAAGTTGTCATGGCAACTATTCCATCTATATTTCATGGACAAGTGGATTTTTACTGAAATTATCTGGGAGAGGTGATTTACTGAAGTAGCCAAAGTGATATATAAGAGCATTTATTTACAGAACCGACGTTTCAACAATTACTACGATTAGTCTTTGTCAAAAAGATAACTCTTGAACCTTGAAATAATGTGTGTAAAATGCATGCGGCAGACTGAACTCTCAGATTGAAGAAAGAATATTCATCTTAGAGATGTAGACATTACATCGATTCACTTTGTTATATCAAATTGGCCATACATTCAGAAGGCTTAATGTGTTTATATAGGGCGGCCTAACCATGCTGTACAAGCTACACAACGAGATGATAATTTATCATCGAGGTTGTAGTTTTTACAAGCATAGTGGGTCGCTATATATTTACTATATACCCAAAATTGATAAGATAATTAACATAATATGGCCTAACAACTAATATTTTAGTAAACGCGTACGGAACAGTGTTCCGTACGGTATTTTTATGTTATATGGTGGAACGGTGCGTATAAATTTACAGGATACACAACATGGGTATTTAGGAAACATTCTTCCTGCCATGGATCAAGTGTACAAAGTACTAGGAAATCCGCATGGTCGTGAGTATGGTATATCACCATATATGGACGTTCCTTGATACAAGATCCACACTCAAGGACATACCTGTATGAAGACAAAAACATGACCTTTGCGGACGTGTGCGCTTCTCCGAATAATTCCCGACTTCGTAAAGGTCAAGTTTGAGCTCCATCTGGTCTGATTGCAAGATAGCATACATGCAACATGCACTGGGCTCGAGATGACTCAGGTAGAGGTACCCGAACTGCAGACATAAACAACAACTGATGACTCACTCTGCGAGCTGCTCTCCACAGGCCTCTCTGAGAATATTACAGGACTCAGGAAGGCAACTAACCTATGAATAATCTATTTGGTGGTTTCACGAGTACCTTTATTATTAGTCCCGCCTGAGGAGTAACTTTAAAGATGCAATCTAAACTACAGCGTTAGCAAAAGTCTTTGGATGAGGTCAATGCCGGACATTTTTTATCGACGGGTTGGTGTATTTATTTAGGTAAGCATCAAAAGATTGTAAAGGTCAATATAACAATGTCTTATGATACTGAGTAATGTGTTTAGAACGTCCTATGCCACCGTATAAAATCTCCGCAATTTGCAAAGGACTAATAGATCCATACGGCAGCACTGGCAGGGACTGTCGTCGAGACATGCACACCTATGTATCAAATCCATTATTCTACCCCTAATAAAAAACCGCCATAGACTTAACATAGGGAAATTTTATGTGGCAGGCCGTGACATAAAGTATTTTTATGCCACTAAAGTAATAACAATATTGACCAATCAGAGAGTAGGATGTCAGCTACTATGAAAAAAAGTTCTGTTGGTCATTGACTCAATATTTATCTTTTAATAATACAAAAGCATAGACGAGGTAGGATAAATACGAAACCGAACTCTAGTTAGACTTGTCAATGTCTATGCCACTCTGGTCAGGTCTGCTCCTCACTACACTCGGCTACGCCTCGTGTAGTAATATGCGACCTTCCCGTCGTGGCATAAACATGGTCAAATCTAACTCTCGTTCGGTTTCTACTAATTCTTCACCTGGTGGTCGTTGCTCCACGTTTTGTGGGTCGCAGAATAGCGAACCGAGGTCGAAACCATTGCATCAGATTCTTTGCGGATTATATATTAACTATGTCGCTATCTATATTCAATTTAAAATCTAATTATGAATCTTTCACCTATGTCACTGAAAATATGGTATTACAATGTGATGTAGCGATACAACGTGAAAATAACAATAACATACAACACAATCTGATATTATCTTAGCAATGCCCTTCCCACATTTCGAGGGGCTACATCAGCAGGTGGTGCAAACGATCACGCTAAAGACATTGGATTTCATTCTATGAGGATATGAGGAAGGCAAGAGAAATTCTGCGATCTGCAAAACGTGGGGCAACACCCCCAGGCGACTTTGAAAGGACCACGTAATTCACTACATCAGAATTCCATCAGTGTCCTTTTTGAGGGCAGGCATAGAGTTTTTCCGAGATTTCCGGGCTATTCCAAAGGTCACTCTTGAGATCAGAAAACAAAATTTCTAGAGGTACGGGGGGGGGGGGGGGGTAAGGGTTCAACATGAAAGATATTGAGTGATATTGAGTGATTTCTGAGAAATTCATGTCATTTTAGCTTTTATTTGAGGCCAAGAATCCTCTTAGAATATATCATAGTGTAGTAGCTTTGGTGGGCGGGGGGGGGGGGGGGGGCGGTGGATGACCCCAAACTCTCTGCTGATTTTAACGGATATTTTGTATTTTCTTTGGCATTTTCAGTAATTAGCAATATAGATATATCTAAATATCAAGACGGGCACCTAACATCATATTCTTTTTTTGGGGGGGGGGGGGGGGTATTTGAAAAAAAAGGTCAATATATATATGCGATTACCATGTCCCAATTGTGCGATACTAAGTGTCTTTAGAATGACATTTACTATTGTCGATCAGCTGATTAAGTAGCGCAGTAAATGGATTTTCATGCATGGAAAGTTGCTAGAATACAGACATCATAAATACAAATTTAGAGGATATTCTCTCGCAATTTCGCAGCTAAAATATGTTTTGATTTTACTTCTTCTATTCAAGTGTAGTGCCTAAATCAGAATTGGTGCTGGAAGGAGCAGTTGTTATGAATAATTACCTATCGTGTTAATTCTATTGACGTGTGTTTCAAAATCAGATGACAGGAGTGGAATATTGAGGTGTTCTGAACCTATGAAGTGCTGATTAGCAAATTCAGCAAGCTATATTTTCTGATGACTCAGCAAGAGGAACTGAGTTAGGAAGCAAAATGATTCATTATCAGTCATTGCCAATCATAAGTTTAGTCCCGAAATACATTCAACAATTTTTATATATATTTACAGCGTTTACTCCTGAAGTAAAACATGATATGTACAAGGATTCCAATCGCAATTCATATCTCGTTAAGAGACTAACGGTTCATAATTCAAGGATGAAATTCCATATTTGCATACAGGTTGCAGGTGCTGCTTGTAACGCTGGTGTGTTTCCCCCTTTCCCCCCTTTTCGCTTAAGATTATGAATTAAACTAATAAAAACATCGACAGGTACACCGGACAAAACAAGGTGGGGAACACGTCATATGATTTTCCTCAGTTATGATTCACTTAGTTCTACTTGTTAGTTTCTCAGCGTGATTTAGAAAGGAGTGGTTTAAAATACATTCACCCTGAATCGTGACGAACTGGCTGAGAAATAATGGCGGTGGCGTCAGACTCTACCGCCCCCTAGCGTTTTTTGTGCACATCTGTTACGCCACCTAGCGGGCTTTGCGGACGTTGCGACGTAGTTTGGCAACCAACCCCTTCTACGATTATCTAGTCGGGTTAAATCCGTGGCAACCTCATATTGTCTGTACTCTTGGAGTCTGTATCAATTTGTACTGTCGAACCTAATTTAGCATTGTCTTATTCCTTTTCGTTTATAGAGTAATCCCAATAATCCCAATTATGTGTCACTGATATTTATCTAAATATCAGTGAGGGTGCAGTGTGTTCCTCCTCTCTGTTGCATTTGACAGGTCCATGCAGATTGAAGCCATTCGGTGGTGGCCTCGTTGTATAATCTATGCACTGCTCTGGATGCCTGTTTCAATTAGCTGGTCTGCCGTAGGTGGTTCTCGGCTGTAGATCGGTGGCGAATAGTCGTACAATGGAAACGAGCTATAGGGGTAGCTCATAAAATGTCACCCGTTTTCGTCTGCCACTAGAAACGAGGTTTCAGTGGCGTCAGAATAGGGGACGTGGGGGGGGGGGGGGGGGGGGGTGACTGCCCCCCTTTTTTGCCGGCTAAAAAAAGTCAGCAGCTTCGAAATTTACTCAAAAACTGTCTTGACTTTTCAAGTCTGACTTTTTAGCATGTAACAATGGCTAGGCCTTGACTTTTCACCGTGGAAAAATGTCAAAATCTGACATTTTAACGTGCAATGATGGCTCATCCCTGACTTTTCACCATGGAAAACTGCTAAAGTCTGACTTTTTAGCATGCAATGATGGCTAAGACTTAACTTTTCACTGTGGAGAAATGTCAAAGTCTGACTTTCTAATGTGCAATGATGGCTAAGCCCTGACCTTTCACCATGGAAAACTGTCCAAGTCTGACCTTTTAGAATGCAATGATAGCTAAGGCTTTCAAGAGTTTTCACTGTGGAATAATGTCAAAGTCTGACTTTTAAACGTGCAATGATGGCTAAACCCTGACTTTTCACCGTGGAAAACTGTCAAAGAATGACTTTTTAGAATGCGATGATGGCTAAGTCTTGACTTTTGCTTGTGGAAAAATGTCAAAGTCGGACTTTTTAGCAAGTGTGTACGAGATGTTTTCCAGAATTCCATCAGGACAAATCCTCGGCCCGTAGAATAATGAAGGCTCGCACATGATGACCTTTTTCTGTACCTCGCACAGGGGTTATAATTTGATAACATTTATATCTGTTCGCTAAGGCAGTATTAACCGTCGATAAGGTCGTCCATCAGTGTTGAAAAAAGGTGACTAACATCGTCCCTGGGTCTATATAGCATACAGAAAAGGGCATACATGTACGATCCTAGATTATTAAACGGGCCCCTGGGATACCATCAGCAGGCTGTGGGGTGTCTCGGAGTGTTACTTCCTGGGCCACAGAAGTACCTCCGGCTTAGACTGGCCTCAGTCCCTGTATCCTACCCCTCCACCCCTTCTGAGTGACACAGGGACTGGTCTCATCCGTAAACGGCCGTGTAGACTGGCGCAATTTTGAGCCACACTCCCCAAGCAGAGGTATGGCTACTGGTCAGTATATCTGCTGGAAGATTGATACCCTCTCACTTTGATCTCAATCGAGACAGGGTCAGGGGCAGGCGAGATTTATTGCTATGACAACACAGGCGGGCAGGGAACTGGAGGAGGGGAGAGGGAGGGGTAGGGGGAGGTATAGAGTTACAGGGAGTGGCTTGGGGTAATAAACAGGAGATTCTGGTCAGAGTGGACAAGTCTTTGATTCATGGGCCAGTCAGAGAAGGATACATACTATAATGAACTTTATTTTGATTTCGATTAATCATTTCATGAATGTTCATAATCAAAGACTTGAGCAAGTCTACCTCCGGCTGTCCCCAGTACCCTCTGGTGAATCCGAGTAGTCTGCAAAGAGTTGTTCACAATTTGTTCTCATTCAAATTGAAATTTCACTTAGATTTCTTTCGATAAAAAACTAACAAAGAACACTCGCAGGGAGTTGAGGAGTTATAGTCCATCTTTAAAGAGAAAGTTTGCGCTAAAATTTCACTTTGTTTCACTGGACTACATATATACCAATGGTGGAATCAACACTTAACATTTTCAAGTATTCACCTAATCGTGAGTTTAAAAGCTCCTTGTGCAAAACAGGCGGAGATGAGACTGACCTTGATGGACTGACAAAAAGGATTTATGAACCCAATTCAGGAATCGCATCACAGCAATAAGGCAAAGACCTATTAGAGTGCTGGTTCACTAACACACAATATATATCAAGATATGTAACGATTTGCTTGTCTTGCCAAGTCTTGAGCAACTAGGTTTCAAGTAATAAAGTGCATTTTTGCCGTGACCCATTCGTTTGGTTAAACACCTTTGCTGTGCTCTTGCCGCAATAGATCGTGATATACCGCGATATGTCGGCAATAGATCACGAGGTGTCGCAGTGGTGGAGCACAAAAAACAGACATAAATAGCTTCGGGAAAATACACAAACCATTGCACACAATGTGTCATGGCAAAGGAGGTAAGACATATTGCAATACTATAAGGTATAACAAGATATCCAAAGATATAACATGACAAATCCATTGAGTTTGTGGAACCAGAACTTTAACGTAACTGCCATGACCATCACCGCCAAAATAACGACCATGATAACAGACCATATTGACGATGATGACCACCACCACCACTTAATTCCTGGCCACATTACTGAAATACGAGCGTCGCAATACTTTAATGGCCCCTGGGTAACTGAAACGGGTAATTAAATGTGCTTAAGATGAAGGCTTTGCACCTGCGTGGCCAGGTAACTGCAGTCGTCAGGTTTCGTATATCACGAGTGCAAATCTAGTGACGGGAATATTATCCAAGCGACCATATTCAGTAGAACCCCGCCTAACGGATATCCCGCGTTAACGGATATTTTTGCTCGGAACGGTTCCATTTATTTATTTTAACCCCGTGTAAGCGGCCACGGCGAATGAATTGTTTACTGTATACTGAGCATAGGTCAGTTAGCATAGGACTGACGTGCACAGACCTGATAACTAGGAGCAAATATGATGTTCATCATAGATGAATGAGCGTGTAATTATGAATGAATAACAATTAGAAGGTGTGGGTTAGATTCAGTCTATGAGTAGTTTTCTGTAACCCACTTGCACCCAATCAACTTGCTTTTTCTGTAACTGCCTATCTAGTATCCAAACAAATCAAGCACCAGTGTGTCTTGAGGTATTTTGGTCTTGAGTGAATGGTCATGGTCAGCTGGGCACACCTCTAAGACCCTGAGACACTGGCTCCCTGCTCTGTTCTCACTATCACAGCCATGAGAACCAGTCAACTTGCTTTTTCTGTAACTTCCTATCTAGTATCCAAACAGATCAAGCACCAGTGGGTCTTGAGGTATTTTGGTCTTGAGTGAATGGTCATGGTCAGCTGTGCACACCTCTAAGACCCTAAGACACTGGCTCCCTGCTCTGTTCTCTGACTTGAAAGTTCACTGTGACCACTCTAAACTCTAGATGATGTATTTAGCGCGTGCAAGCACGCTCTAATAAGGGTGGCGTGCTTGCCGACTGATCAAAGGCTCATAGCTTCGAGCTTTGGTCAAGTGCCTCTCTTTGTTGAAGATTCACTGCTGGTCTCGTTTCCTCCTGTCACAGGATGGATCTGACTCTGGCTGCTGTTACGGCAGGTATAGAAAAAAAAAAAAAAAACCTTCCCCGCCACCACCGCCACCACTACCTTTGTTCCATTGACCACTGCCTCTGACCGCACCCAACTATTGAGATTCACAAAGGGGCAACTAAAAAGTTAAAACGGCGACAGGTCCAGACCTGGTGCAATGGGACGAGACAGGACAGGCCTAATTCTTGAAGAGGATCTTTAACCTAATTAATTTAGAGGGACGTTATGACGACGACGACGACGGCGGCGGCGGCGGCGGCGGCGGCGGCGGCGGCGGCGGCGGCGGCGGCGGCGGCGGCGGCGCTCTATCGGCCAAACATTTGACCTTTTCTCTTCACAGGACGGCATAGCGACCGCAATGTAAAAGGGCGCGTAAAGTGGACCTCTGCAAGCTGGCGACGTCAGTGCTTGTACAACCAGTGGGAGGCGTCGTCCTCCAAAGGTCACCAAGCGGTTGGCAAGCCCCCCTCCTCCTCTCACACACACACACACACACACACACACACACACACACACACACACACACACACACACACACACACACACACACACACACACACACACACACACACACACACACACACACACACACACACACACACACACACACACACACACACACACACACACTCAACCTGCGAACCTCCCGCCTTCATTTGTATTGTCTTCTATGAATGACGTCACCGGGAACGCGCGCGTCTTCTCCGGCGTTCCATCAACGAGTTCCATCCAC
This sequence comes from Alentia gelatinosa, assembly GCA_950022655.1. Taxonomy (NCBI): domain Eukaryota; kingdom Metazoa; phylum Annelida; class Polychaeta; order Phyllodocida; family Polynoidae; genus Alentia; species Alentia gelatinosa. The sequence goes on from OX465579.1 coordinate 108,901,965, forward strand.
GGTGTTCTAACAGACGCAGCGGTGCCCAACGAAGATGTCCTATCCCCCTCCTCGAACGGTTGCTGGAGAACTCGACCCGATACGAACTATATAATAGACCTAGAATATGAATATAATTATTATTCCTACTAAAGTCCCGAGGTAGATACAACATCAATGCGACATGTATGGTACACTGTATTGTACACTATATTACTATCTACGCTTCATTAATTAATAAGTCCTGATATTGTTCTGGAGCTTAGCGACCCCCGAGTTGGAGGATTTCCTGTAATGATTAATGATATTTTACATACCCATTTCTACTATTGTGAACAATTGGTAGCATGCAAAAATGGTTTTTATTATACACTATATTTATATGGATAATGACTTAGCGAAGTATCAAGATAAGATACTTACGCTATTGATTGTATAAATCATGAGAACTGTATGGAAACCGAATTAAGGCATAACACAACAGATAACATAAAGCAACATAGATGGATCAACATTAATTTCAATATTAGTATTCGAATTCCGCTGCATGGACATTTCTTTTCCTCATCATTTCATCACCTACTTATGTTTACGTTTACGCTTATTTTTATTTTTTTTATTTTTGTACTTCATTGTATTATATACCACCACTGTATTATATACCACTACTGTTTTGTTGTTTACTGAGGCTATAATCCTCTATCCTTATACATAAAACCGGTGACGAAATCAAAAACTGTTGGACAAATACTTGAACGCACTTGTCACTTAGGGTATAATGGCAGATCGAGGTTATGTACTTACGAATTATACCTAATAAAAAAACAACTAAATAAAAACTCGACCCGTAGTTGTTAGGAGAACTCGACCCGTTTTGGAGAAATCGATTGGAGAACTCGACCCGTTTCAGATACTTATGGATAAGACAGTTTCATATAGATGGAAATCTCTGACTAGTTAGCTTTTAGACAAATAAATCAGCGGATTCGAAAGATAAGTCCAGTTATGTTTAGAGGTTGGTTAGGGTTTGGGTTGGGGATAGGGTTAGGGATAACGATAGTGTTGGGGTTGGGGATAGGTTTAGGGATAGGGAAAGGGTTAGCTTTAGGGATAGGGATAATGTTGGGGTTTTATGTTTGTTTTCTACTCTAGAGAAGACCAAATTTGAAGCCATGATAACATACTATCAAATTTAATATTTATCCCCAGTTGTATTGAAACACTTCAGTTGGGAAGATTTGATACTAGTCGAATTCCTTATGGGTCGAGTGCTTAAAACGGGTCGAGTTCGTTACGGGTCAACTTCTCCATTATTCCCTCGAACTCGGACCAATGACCTCTTCAACTCTCTGCCACGCACACTACCTCTATCATAACCTCTTTTCCACACATATGAAAAAATCTGACTTAGAAATGAATCATCACACAAAGACATTAGGTTCCCAGGTATTCACAACACAAGAATCAGCACAAAGGTGGCCTGTCGTGGCCCAGCATGCAGAAAGGGTTTATACCTATATTTGAAGCATCAAAATGTCATTCAGATGACGTTCTCTCCAAGCTTTATTGAAGGTTATCTAGCCTTGTAAGATATTTTGCAGTGGAATACTTTTTTTTTCTTCCACTGGTGCAATTCTATTTTGACATTTTCTGAATCCCTATTTAGCTCCAGTTGTCTAAGTTCCAACTGAATAATCTCCCGTTGTGACATTTAAATCTTTCAGTCTCGTTGGCCAGAGGCAGTAATTAGTCTCCCCGCCTCGGCCTTTCATTGACCGCTACTCGTTGCTAGTGTAATGATATTTAACCTGGCCGTTGGAAATGTAGCATCCCTGTTGCTGTTAAGGCACATCAGAGAAACGTGAATGAGCGGCATTCCCACAGCGAACAGATAACCTTACGTGTATGTAAATGTGTTCATATGAAGCAGACAGGTCTTATGCAGGCGCCCTTTCTCCCATCTTGCTTAATTATCCTGGAAAGAGGGTTGCTGGGAACAGAGACTCTAACTGTAGGCGAAAGCAGTAATTACCTAAAGCACGCTCGCAAGTTCATATATATATATATATCACTATATAACTTGTTATATGTATATAAATTGTAGAGCCTCAGGATACGTTTCTATCGTATCGAGGTGGTTACCCGGTTGCGCTTCACCCTGGTAACCGTTACATCACGTTGTCTTCACTACACGCGGTAGCCAATTGGGTTACGTCACGTTCTAACAGCTAATGGATACTTGTATCGTTTTCTCAGCAGGGAAAACACGTATATTTTAGTCTCCTTATCTTTATCGGATTATCGATGATATGGGAAGAAGGAAGACTCAGAAGAAAGAAGCCCAGTGGGAGCAGGAAGCCTCTGAAGAAGAATTCGTGGACCTGGAAAAAACAAATGAGGGAAAACGGACGTTTTCCTTCTCCCACACCAGTAAGGTGGGCGAAGTTTCTGAGGGGATGCGGCCTGCGGTGGCGACGTTAAAGATGCAGTAACAAGTGCAGCAAAAACGATGGAAGGACGGATGGACGGCTTGAAAAAAACTATTACTACGTTGGTGGAGATGATGTCTGTGAAAGGAGAGAGGGGCCGTAGCAAGGAGAAGATTTCAAGGAAAAAACGTTCTCCAAAAAATGATTATTCTGAAGATTCAAGCGACTCATCTCGTGAAGATCGTTCAACTTCGAGAGGAAAACGTCGAAACAAACGAGGTAAATACGATCACGAACGTTACTTGCAGAAAAGTGATAAAGTAAACTCCTTCGAGAAATTGACATTAATAAACCTTCGTATGATGAAGGACCTATCGGAAAACGATAAGCCTATCGCAGGATTATTAGAACACATGATTTTGTTAACCGAGAAGGCTGATACAAAGGTGTTCGCGAACGAGGCTCTTATAAACTATGATAAGTCTGTTAAGACTCGTGTGGATAAGGACGGTATAGAAACGTTGAAAGACATTAACCCAGCGGATATCGTCAGGCATTTGAGTTACGACGGTTCACTCAATGCTAGGTTGCAAAAACAAAAATCGGTAAAAAACGTTGTGAATGGTTATTGTTTCAATTACAACAAAGGAGAAGGTTTATGTAAGTACCAAAATTGCAAATATCGCCATTATTGCTCTGTATGTAATGCTGGTTCACATGGTGCCTTCAGTTGCTCAAAAAACGCAAAAAACGCCCCATGTAAATGAAACAACGCAGTCGGTGAAACTAAAAGTATCCATTTGGGGAATGGAGATCTAAATATAGAAAAATTTAGGTCATCAGAAGTTGACTCGTTAATTGATACATTGTTTGTACATAACGCTGTAAATAGTTTTGCCGATAGCTCAGGTTTAAATATTAATGACGTTGTTTCAGAAAATTTGAATCGTTGGGATCAAAATGTTTTCGTTGATAACATGACAAACGTTCTAACTGCAAAAGATTTAAGACCGATATATGATGCGAGTTTGAATCTTGTTGATGAAACGTTGTACATTTGTGATAGTTCTTTGGGAAATATAAATGTAGGACGTAAATGTTTGGAAAACGTATGCGATTGCGTTTATTACATTGGTAATGCTATCGCTCAGTTAAAACCATGTCGTGCGGCTTTTCACATTTTTAATAACCTACCATCAAGTTTATCAGTGGAGGATAAAAACTTTATTTGGAGAGGTTTAACAGAGGGTTTCAGAATTGTTAATAACGACTGTAATGCCAATTACGATTGCGAAAATTACAATTCGATTTTAGATGAAAAGTTCAAAAGTAAAATGGATATTATTATATCTGAAGAATTGTTGTCGGGTAAGATTCAAATCGCTGATGTAAAGCCTAACTGCATCCACTCACTGGGGGCGGTTGAAAAAAGTAATGGAGGCCTAAGGCCTATCACAGATTGCTCTAGGCCTGAAAGCCTTAGTATCAATAACTGTATGTCAGATACCTTTGAGAGTTTTAGATATAATTGTATCTATGATGCGGTAGATCACTTGGAAAAAGGTTTTTTCATGTCTGTTGTTGATATTAAATCGGCATACCGAGCGGTTAATGTTAATTATCAACATGTAAAATTTCAAGGAATTCGATGGGAAGAAAATATCTATGTTGATAACCGTTTATGTTTTGGTTTACGTTGTGCACCAAATATTTTTACTCGTATTTCGAATTTTGTTGTAAATATCGCAGAACAGCAGGGGGTTGGTCGTGTAGTGAATTATCTAGACGATTTTTTAATTTTCGGTAAAACGGAAAATGAATGTTTGTCAAAAAGGGATCATTTCATTGGTATTCTGGAAAATCTAGGATTTGAAGTATCAAGATCGAAAGTTACTTTTCCGAGTCAAATTGTAATCTTTTTGGGAATTACCATAAATTCTTTAGATCTTACACTCTCTTTACCACTAGAGAAGGTGGAAAAATTATCAGGAAAAATAGGTTTTGTTATGGAAAAAGGTAGAGGCTCTAAAAAAGAATTGGAGTCAATAGGTGGATTAGTATCCTTTTGTTCTCAGGTGGTCCGTGGAGGCCGTACTTTCAGCAGACGTATATTTGATTTGAGCTCGGATTGTCCTAAAAATGGTGAAATTCTCCTAAATAACGAGATTACCGAAGATTTTAACTGGTGGTTAAGATTTTGTGCTATTTTTAATGGTATTTGCTTCATCCAAAAAGATTTAATAGACTGCCCTATGGTCTCGGATTCATCAAGTAAAGGTTTTGGGGCCTGGTTTGGAAAAGATTACTTGTATGGTACTTGGAGCGATAATGAAATCTGTAGTATCCCTGTACATCATTTTGAAAAATAACCGGAATTTGATATTTTTGATATGAATATCAACGTTTTAGAATTATGGCCAGTCTTACAGGGTCTTAAAAAGTGGGGAAGTCAATGTAAAGATGCTAGTATACATGTAATAACGGATAACATGCAAGTTTTGGCCATGTTAAATACCGGAAGGTCTAGAAATGTCACCTGTATGAAGTGGCTACGAGAAATTTTTTGGTTGTGTTTTGTTTTTAACATAAACATCCAGGCATCCTATATAAAATCTGACGATAATATCCTAGCAGATTATCTCTCTCGTTTAGAATACAATGGCTATGTTGATAAATGTGAAAAAGTGTTAGAGGATAATGGTATGTGTTGTTTCGCCAACAGGAGTTCGGGTACAGATTCTCGAAGAGAGGAAAGAGATGTTTATCCAAAAATGTTTATCAAAGAACTCGATAAAAGCAAGGGAACAGCAGTGGCGTTGTTATGAAAATTTTTGTAAAACTAACTGTTTTGTTAGTTATCCCTCAACAAGTTCGGTCTTGTGTTTATATGTTTCTCATTTATCTGAATTTTTGACTCCGGTCTCTATCAAGAATTATATTTCTGCGGTAAATTTTAAAAATAAATTGATGGGATACTCAGATATGTCATCGGATTTTGCTCTTAAGATGGTCATAAAATGGGTAATAAGATGTAACAAAACTAAGCCTATCATTAGGCATCCCCTTATCCCCTCAGAGTTACTCCGGTTTTACTCAATTCTGGATATGTCTAAAGAAAATGATCTAGTTTTTTGGGTATCGCTTGTTTTTGGTTTTCGATCGCTACTCAGAAATTCACATTTCACGTTTTCTGAACATTGTTTAAGAAAAAGCGATATTCAGGTTTTCGATACCCACGTTACCATTAATGTTAGTTCATCAAAGGTGGACCAATTCGGCACTAAGCCACAGTGTATTTATCTTAATTCTTTAGGTGATTCACCTTTTTGCGTGGTATCAGGGCTAAAAAGAGTTTTTTCGGTCCAAAAACCTAAAGAGAATGATTTTATTTTTCGATTGTCAAAAGGAAGATTAAGGTTACCACTTACTTACAATTCTTTAAACTCTAAAATTAAGGAATTATCTTCCTCATGTGGTATGGACCCGTTTAATATTTCTTGTCATTCTCTACGCCACGGTGGGGCGTCTTATCTCAAATCTTTGGGTATGGATATCCAAGATATCAAAATCCGGGGCAATTGGTCCTCATCGGCTGTGATGAAATATATCCATAATTTGGGATATAAAGAATCTTGGGACTCTTTGTCTAAATATCTTTAAGAGAGCTCATAATTTCTCTCTTGTATTTGGAGGGTTTTTGCCCGGTTTTTATGTGATTACCTCCAAATACCTCGTTCTTATTTATTCGCTAATGTTGTTTAATTATTATCCAGCTCGTATCAATATTATATCACTATATAACTTGTTATATGTATATAAATTGTAGAGCCTCAGGATACGTTTCTATCGTATCGAGGTGGTTACCCGGTTGCGCTTCACCCTGGTAACCGTTACATCACGTTGTCTTCACTACACGCGGTAGCCAATTGGGTTACGTCACGTTCTAACAGCTAACGGATACTTGTATCGTTTTCTCAGCAGGGAAAACACGTATATTTTAGTCTTACCGTTTAACTATGTCTGAATAAACCCGGTTTTTATGTGATTACCTCCAAATACCTCATTCTTATTTATTCGCTAATGTTGTTTAATTATTATCCAGCTCGTATCAATATTATATATATATATATATATATATATATATATATGATTTCAGATATATGTAGGAATAGGTATTGCGGGGTCTGCTTGAAATGTGTGTGTGTGTATATATATATATATATATATATATACATACATACATAAATACAAATACATACATACATACATACATACATACATACATACATATATATATATATATATATATATATATATATATATATATATATATATAAACTAGTGTCATTGAACGGAGAAGTAGAATGTGATATAGTAGTAGTACAATATATATATATATATATAATAAGGTGGATAATAGTACATATATGAATAACAAGATGGACTGTGTTTGGGTGTGTCAATATTTATTTATATAATCTGCCAATGTAGAAAAAAAATGTTGTTGGAGAAGTGGCGGTATATGGTGACGCTAGTAACACACTGCGTGACCGGTGGTGGCGCTTGTGACGCCAGTAGTTCAGAGGAGTCTGTTTGGTGGCGCCATTGTTTATAGTTAGATATAGTTGATCTGTATCTCAACAATAAACTAGTGTCGTTGAACGGAGAAGTAGAATGTGATATAGCAGTAGTACAATATATATATATATATATCTATAATAAGGTGGATAATAGTACATATATGAATAACAAGATGGACTGTGTTTGGGTGTGTCAATATTTATTTATATAATCCGCCAAAACACACCCAAAACGCAGTCAAGAAAAAACAATAGATGATACGAGTTTATCCAATTTCTTACGACTATCCAATGATTTCTCTAGATAGAACAAGACACAAAAACTCTTCCAATCGCCTACGTTTTTTTTACATCATTCAAGGAGAAACCCGCCTCAAAGAGGGTAGTCGCTCCTCCACATCTTAGCGAATGAGTCGTAGTAGGGGAAATTCCTGCTAACTCGCAACATTTTTTGAGTTTTTGATTAAACCATGGATAAGTACCTCATATACAATTACCATTTTTGTCCAATGAAATCAGTTGAGAATCCAAAGACGGAAAATGGGTTCTAGAAATCAGTGAAGAAAGATAATAATACAAACAATAAGGAGAGCCTTGAACCTTATAAAAAGGGATAGAAAAAACTTAGACCGTGATATTGATACTAAAACAAAGTCAGAATTTTTTTTTACATCAACAAGTTTTATAGATAACTCTTCCTCAACCAAATTTGATTTTCTGAGTAACCCTCGGAATCCCAGGATACACGCAACCCAGAAGGATAAGTCTTCATTGTTATCAATGTTGATAACTGAGAACAGCAGTCTCATATCCGTAATTGATAAAGGTCTGGCTTGTATCCTAATATCGCCTAGGGTTCTTTTGACCCCAAGTAAGACACGTCGAATCAAATGTGTATTTGGGTAAACATAGTCATAAAATTTATGTAAAACTTTGACAGCAGATAGATAATTGATAATTGATACATATTTAAATTTTTCCGCCATGAAAGTTATATATAAGGAAATCGTATCATCAGAAGCAGGAAGAGATAGTAAACGAAATTCTTTGCAAAAGCGTAGGTAGTGAGACCATTGACACTTCCTGGTGCGAGCAGTATTGGATGACAACCAAGAATCCTGGTAACACGATCGTTTCCCAGCTAGGTCATCAACTGCAAGCAACAAAAAGCACTTTTAAGTGCACCGGGAAGTGTACCCTTACGTTTAGGGCAAAATAAATGTGATAAGTAGTCAGGAACAACATTTTCCAGAGATAGGATATGGCTGGAATTCAAATGAAAGTTAAAAATAAACGAAAGCCAAAAGAGCTCTCGCAGCCACCTCATAGTGATAACGGATCTGCTGCGTCCCGTATTAAGGGCAGTAACCACCTGGGTGTTATCACTAATTACCCGTAATTTATGGCCTGACCATAAATGGCCCCACCTGTATGCGACACAAATTACTGGCCATAATTCGCGGATATTGATATCGTATGAGGGTTCAAATTCAGCAAGACCCATGACAAAATGGCCACAAGGGTCTACATGGACTCCTATCGTCTCCGTTTCCCAAGTTCCAGCTACCCAGTCGTTTTCAAATATAGCACCGAAGCCAGACATGGAGGAGTCGGTGGCTATTTCAAATACATGTGGGAGAATGATAGCAGAAATACCATTGAAAATTTGCGATAAATTCTTCCACCACAAGAGGTCGTCACGGACCCATTTAGGTAGGTTTATCGCATGTTTGGTATTCTTGATAGAATTGCCGAAATTGATAAGTCTGCTGGAAAAAGTTCACCCACCGTGAATTACCACACTGCAATGGGCCAACAGACCACAAAAAATCTGGATTTCTTTGAAAGTTGCGGTAGATTTTCCGAGAAATTCGTCAATTATATCAAATAATTTTAAAAGTTTTGGTTCTGGAAGAGACAAAGTCATATTGACACTATCAACCTTTGTGCCTAAAAAAACTACAACTTTGTTTGGAGAAACTACCTTTTTCCAGGAGATACCGAAACCTAACGATCTCAACAAGGAAATCAAGGTATCTAAGGCAACTTAGCATTCGTCTTTTGTATCTCCTAACACGATGAAATCATCCAGATAACCAAATACTCGTGACAAACCTTGTCTATTCATACATCTTACGATAAATTCAGTAACACAAGAAAAAATAAAGGGGGCACACTTTAAACCAAATACCAATGAGTTGGACTCAAGAAAAAATTCTTTATCGTCCAACTGCCAACGAAAGCCTTGATACTTTCGATGGTCGGGAAAAACAGGTATTGATCTATAAGCATCCTTAATATCTATAATGCCAAAAAACATCCACAATTCATTGCGTTGGTTACTTCGTCTAACTTTAAATAGGAAAAATGTTCACAAACGTCTGACATGTACTTGTTGATACTCATTTCCAATGGACGTTTGCAATCGGTTATGGGGCGTAATAGTCCTGAACCCTTTTTTGAAACGGCACCAATGGCATGGATACATGTAGGTTTCGTCACTTGAAATTTTCCAGGTGTGAAGCCACGGAATAGTCTTTCCTAAGTCTGGTTTCGTGGTCTCCAGAGAGGTACAGTAATACCGACAGGGATCGCCAGTCACCGTACAGTTTTATATCGGACAGAGGAATACCAATCCTGTGTAGATATGTTGCTCCTCCCCGTCGAAGGCTTTGGGATGTAAAGTGTCCTTTAAGGTGAGCGCACCGAGTCACTCTACTGAGGAAGGTAGAGAATTGTTGGTAGGTGATAGGTATCCTGGGTGACTTGGGGAGAGCGAAGAGGGGATTGTTGTCAGAGCCCGAGCTCTCTCTCAAAAGTTTAGAGATCCAATATACTGGACATAGGAGAGATCCTTCCGACCTAATGACTGGGATCTGAAGAACCCGTTGTTGATATTGAATGGTTTTCGATGACTTGATTGAGAGATGTAGTCCGTATGGAGTCAGTATCAGGTCTTTGCGTCGCATTGTATGTGTTGAGGCTGTGTAGTGGCCAACGCGCAAAAGACATCTGAAGGATAACAAAAGTGCACACCAGCAAACAAAGGTGAGGTCATCCTCCAGGTTAATTACTGAGTAAATTCGTATCAGGTCCTCCGGATGAATAGGAGGAGCTTGTAATGTTTGATCTCCTAGAAGACGTTTTGCCCCTGCTAAGGTGCATTTCACCAGAAAGGACGATTTCCCTGGTGTCTCGTATCCGAGAAAGGCGTGTAGAGACCATAAGGCACTTAGGTAGTTCGTTATACTAGAGTAAGCCAAAGATTTCGTTAAGTAAGTAATGTAATAGCATACAGTAGCAGGGGAAGATGGTAGAGGAATGAAGTCGTGTTCGTCGCAGAATTTAAGGTATTTGCGCCATTGGGACTTGCGTGATTTCCACGTATTTGTAGACCAGCAGAGATTCCTAAGTTCAGCCGAGTCAGTTTTTAGGCGAGTAATCTTGTCCTTGATTGTGGTTTCTTCTGATCGTTTCCGAGAAGTTACTGAGTCTGTAAATACAACAGGAAACGAAGCTTTTAGGAACATAAAAACTTCCTGTGTGTTTTGTGTCAAATAAACGAGATAAGGCATCAGCGATTGTATTATCATTTGAGGCTATGTAGTGGGGTTTGATAACAATGTTTTTTATAGCGCAGAGCCAAAACAGCTCCCTAACCCATTCCATAGCGGTATGGTTTTTACTGCGACCCGTAGCCAAAATTGAAACAACTTGGGTGTTATCGCAATACAAATCGACATAACTGTTGGTGAAGATATCTTGCCATCTTCTGATACTGGCAAACAAGGCCCACAATTCTAGTACGTTAATGTTATTTTCATCATACAGGTCAATGGAAGGTCGGGGTTCGTAGTGATCACACATCGCCTCTGGAGAATGTGTCCAGCTGCCGAAAAAATAATCTGAGTCTATGACACCCCCGAATCCTGACAGTGAAGAATCGGTAAATAATATGTGGCGTTGTTTGCACGGCTCGATTATAGAAACGTTTCCGTTAAACATTGGTAGGAAAGATAACCACCATTGGAGGTCTTGTCTGATGATGGAAGAAAGTTTGATGAGGCGATGCTTTCTCTTGCGTCTTTTTAGAACATCATAAATTCGCCTCATGAATGTCCGCCCCCCTTTGATAATCATAGAGCAGTGGGCTAAATGTCCCGCGAGTTTCTCGATAATTTTATATTTTACCGATCTCCGACTTGTCACCGATTCCAGTAGGGAGATCGTATTCGTTATTTTGTCCTGCGGTAGTTTCAGACACATGTTTTCCGAGTCAACGATGATCCCCAAGTACTTGGTGTGTTGACTAGGAGAGGTAACCTTCTTGTAATTTATGGCAAAGCCTAAGTGTCTATGGAAAATAATCAGCTCCCTTTGATTGTTCATACAGGAACGATAATCGGAACCCTTCACAAAGAAATCGTCCAAGTAATTGATCGCGTGAACCTTGCGGAGTTTCCCTAAGTGGCGGACCACAAAGTCGCTGATGGAATTAAAAATAAAGGGTGCTGATCGTATCCCAAAACAACATGTTATCTATGATGTAACAACTTTCACCATTAATAATCCATTGAAGACCCATAAAAGTTCTATTAGGCGGGAATATGTGAACATTTCGATAAGCACTGGCTATGTCGATGACTGCTGAGTAGTCTCCAGGTTTTATAATACTTTTGACATTATCAATCGACTTAAAGTTAAATTTTAGCGCCGTGTGTCTCATGTGGTCATTTATTGAGTCTGACGGCATGGAGCAATCCGTGATAGGTCGTAGTTTGTCATCAGTTCTCCAGATTGCACCTAAAGAGTGAACGCATTTGGGTTTTTTATCCGTACGGGAAATCCTACCATCCCGCAGTTCTTGAAAAATAATAGAGTCCATCTGGCTTTTTGCTTTCGGTTCTAAAATAGAGCTGTAGTTTGGTTGGGTATACTCTAGGTCCGTATTATCGTCTATAATATGGAACCCTCGGCAAATACCTGTTAATATAAACATGTCTTCGTATACAACATTTCCGTCGTGAACCAGTAGAGAAGCAAACCTACAGGGCTTGAGTGAAATAGGGACACCGTCCAAAGTAAAGGTACACATACAGGTACCTAGCACGCATTGATTATAGATTGGAATGTGACAGTCTTCATATACCAAAATAGACTTTATATAGTTATTATGACAAAAGTCTAGGGCCCTGCAAAAACACTGAGCGGGGCATTCGATAAATTCCACTGATGGGGAAAAAGTCGACAATTTGTGGGGTGTGACAACCTTCACTGAATGTAGATTCCTTTCCATCTTCAAGTTAGGACCGACGTGTGACAACGACGGTTCCTCTGTGGGTTTTGTTATAGGCAAAACACAAGGCTTTGACAAGCCTTCAGCCTTGACATTATTTTGTTCTGATTCCACTGTGAGTGTAGGGACACAGTCTTCATTTACTATAGTACCCACTGCTGGAGAAAGGTAATAATCAGCTGGGGTACTATACTCGGCTACGTGTCTGTCTCTGTGGTCTATTGACCGACTAACACACTTTGGTATAACAACCGCTAAATCATCCGAGCTCGACGAGACGTTACAAATAGAATGAACTGTGTCTGTTACATAATAAGTACTCATAACAGTGGAAGGATCTGGTGTTATAGCACTTCGGAGACTACGTGTGTCAACATATCAGGTAGTGGCTCCTGCCTGTGTTGTGGTCGACGTTCCCATTCTACAAGTATGTTGTGTGTGTGACGCGTTATAGCATTTCGAACATACGTGTGGATATCTGCAGGGGTTATAGGAGCAGCCCTCTCCATTATACGCAAGGCATACGGGACGGTTTCCAGGGATCTTCTGGTCCCGTTGTTTCTTGTTATAGGTTGGTCTGACTGTGCTCTTCTTTTGTTCCTTAGCAAACTCGGTGCTCAGAAACCTCATTGCTATAGACATATTGCCGCCCGTGTAGACCTTGATCCCTTTTCTCTTGGCTTCATCGCGTACTGCCTCGTCGTATTTAAGGATACCACTTGCTTGATATGCCCTGGTGGCGGCCTTTTCCCCGATGAAGCAGTTATGGTGGAGCATGCCTGATATATCCTCCCCCTTTTCATACATTTCAACCATGAGTTTTCCATGACAGTACCACAATCTTTCTATTGTCATGGGTTTAGAGCGTTCCTCCCTTGGAAGAAAGCGTGAGAGTTTGAAACTCTTATCCCTACCTCGAGTTGACTTGCGGTGATGATGACTTCGATGTTTATGCTTACCGCGATGCCTATCGCGGGATGATGACGAGGAGGACGATCTTGATGTAGACGAATAGCTTGATGAATCCGAGGATGTCGAGGCGGATGATGCCTCGGAGGTGTCTTGTGTTGATTTCGTTGCTTGGCCGGTTTTCCCCCGATGATTCCTATGTCTATCTGTTTTGTCTCGATGCTGGGTGACGCCCCTAGACTTCCTTCCTTCTGAGGATGACGTTGGAGGGCGCTTATCTTTACTGGACGATCCTCCCAGGGCATCCAGTAACAGGGATTTGATGTGTTCCAGCTTGGATTTTGTCGCACCCACCTCCTCGGTAAGTCCTCGCACAGAATGGCGCATCGACGCCATATTGGATTTTACATGCGAAAGCTCCCCTGCTGCTCTGCTCAGCTGTGTCGTCTCGACCGACTCATACCCCTTTTTTTTCTTGAGGTAATCCACACCTCGTCGTGGTATTGTGAGTCTTCTTCGTCGATATCAGGTAGGTCGCTTTCTTCTTGGCTGGCTCCTCCGTGTTTGGACCCACTGGGAGATCCGGGTTTGACGCCTCTCACACCGGGTGCCGGTGCAGCTAAGTCCAGTGCCTTTGTCATTTCCTATTCGTATGACATTTGAGACTTCCCTCTGAATAGGTTGGAGCACTTCTTCCCTGTCGGTGGAGAGTGCTTTTGATCGCACACCTTACAATGCCTTTTTGGGGGCATTTCGAATGAAAAAAATTTGTGTCGATCAGTGAGGGAACGTCTGAGTCCATGTAGAACAGGAGAACCAATGAAGCATGTACATGTAGTCTCCCACCACAGGTGGCGTGACAGATCATCCGTGGGGCCCCCGGGTGTTCTGGAGTATAACCACATCACCGCGGCCATGCTGGCAAGAAACAATCGATACTTTTTCCTCCACAAGTTCAGAACGAATTATGTCATCAAATTGGTTCTTAAAATGTACATCATAAATGCTACGATAATTTGAGGCATCATATGCGCCGGAAAATTCATTATTTACAATCTTGAACCCATACATAACCCCGGAAAAAATAAATTGAGCATTAATATCTACATTACTGGCGTTATAGCAGTGATCCCAAAATACACACGGATTGACACCTACACGTCGACTGCCAATAAAATGGGGTCCTTCACAGTTTTTCGGACAAGGCCTAGGAAATTCATCAAGGAATTCGTTAGAAGAGCCTACTTCAACGTCTCAGTGTAGGGTGGTATCGATACAATGGTTTTCATGGTCAAACAAACAATCGGGGGGATTACAAGCCTCGTTTAAACTATCGCTAACAATAGTATGGTCACCTTTGCTATAAACAAAGTCGTCGACATAGTTAGTGTTACAAACATCAACCAAACATGAGACCGTATGAGAACTTTCCAACCCTGAACTTGTATTCTCCGGTTGCCGAACCGCTGTAGTTGGAGATTCACGAACTAATTCGTTGTTAGCGAAAACCATATTATCATTGACATTTCCTTGCGGAAAAATACAATTTTCCGGGTACAAAGGTACAACCTCCTTCACGCTCGTTATATATTATATATACATATATATATATATATATATATATATATATATATATATATATATATATATATATATATATGTATGTATATACCACTCGTCACAATAACCACGATTGTTTATTTCACAGGGTGTGAAGGTTATTCAGATTCGCAGGTTGGGGAATTTTTTTGGACGATAAAGACGCACTGCAGTCGCCATCTAGTGAGTAGTATAGGAATACTGTTGTTGCCCCATGCACATGTGTATACACACTTTTAAAAAACATAACAACAGATGCCTGATGACAGCAGAACACAAGGCGAGACACAAAAAAACACTTGCATCTAACACCGCTACATTATATACATATAATGGGTACTGTTGACTGTTACAATGCATCCTTTGTCATTCTGCACCCATCCCAGTTTAAGATGACTTAAAGATAAAACCCAGAACATTGTTTCATATGAAAGGCTCTAAACCTATATGTAAAAATGGTTAGAATTGTGATAACAATCTATTATCACTGTAGTGGCTCAAGGAAGGCTTGTTGGAGTCTCGTGGCTTAAGGCCGTGCTCCACTGCGGTCCTTGTTCTCCATCCGTTCCCTGACCATTCTCCACCTGAGTTGTTCTGCCCCTGATCGGTGGTGCTGCTCCATTAGCGCTCCACTGTTCTCTTTTCAATCTCTTCTCGATTGGCACCTGGTCTGCACTTGGTCGTGGCACCAGCTCCACTGCCAGGCACTGGTGCTCCATTACTGCGATCGCGGATATCCCCACGATCGGGCGCCGACTCTCACGCCTTCTGGTGGACATTGGCCGCACTATGCGCAACAAGGGAGTTCCCCATTCAGTCGCTAGGGGTTGGGTTGGTCATCTCAGCTATTTCCATCAAAATACATAGATTTCTGAAGGTAAATTAAGGTAAATAAAGACAACCCTTGATGTTATGAATGTTTATTGCTAACATGGAACCAGTTTCATGTAGTTATACTCAAACCCGCCAGAGGGCACCACTGCTCTCAAGCGGCGATACTCCGTCACCGCTGGGTAGATCACTCACACTCGGACTTACCTACACTCAACACCGCTCCTCAGACTTCCCTACATACCACTAATTTTTCCTTTGTTTTTCCTGACTTGGATGTACCATCATGACAAAGGAAAGACTGTGCAAGAAGTGTGGAACCTGCCATATGCCTCCAACAGCGAAAAAATGCAGGACCACCCCCAAAACAGAAAATCCTCAAGGTAGGGAAGTTGAGTTCGCAGACCGGGATTCTCCCACCAAAGATACGGAAACGGCGGGAAGGGGATCGCCTTCACCCAGTCCGAGCACAAGACACCAAGACAGCGATTCGGAGGAAGGGAACTCTCAGGATCCACCCTGGAATCGTGATATAGACGATGCTCAATGGCTCTCTATGAACAAACGCCGCGGAGGAAGTAAATCACGACACTCTGGGTCTAAACTGAAAGACCAGGAGATCAGGAAAATGCATTCCAACATGGCGTCCATGCATGACTCCGTACAAGAACTATCGAATGATCTGATTGAGACCAAAGAGAAGCTAGCCAATATTGAGACTTTAATTATCGAGTCCCTTGGATCGTCAAAGAGAGGAAACCCATCTAGGAAATCGTCTTCAAACGAAGGTCGACGGAGACGAGGGTGACAACCAACCCGACACCAGCCACGCTCATCGGACACTCAAGGATCATCGGCGGATTCGACATACAAGTCATCCAGGTCTTCCAGTTCCTCTTCAACAACCTCAAGAAGCAGCTCCTCATCCTCCCCCCATCGCCATCGTCACAAACACCGCCGACACCGTCACCACTCTTCTAGAGGTAGGAAAAAAGTGTATAAGTTAAACCGTTTCATTCCCAAGGAAGAATAAAAAAAAAATGATGTCGACTGAACGCTTTTGGTACTGTCATGGCCGCCTCATGCTGGAACGTTACCAAAAAGGCGAAAATATCGAGGGTCTCCTGAAACATCACTGTTTCATAAGCGAAAAAGCTGCGACCCGCGCTAACCAGACACCCGGGATCATTAAATATGACGAAGCTGTGAGAGATATTGCAAAAAAGAAAGGTAACAAGGCCTACACAGCAGGCGATATGGCAATCGCTATGCCGTTTCTGAGTTCTGAATTCGTTCGTGACAACGAGAAATCGACCATTAAACCAGGCTCAAACAAACGCAACACTAACAGGGACACAAAACCCCCCGGCCGTCGACCAGTCTGCATCGCCTATAATTCTGACGGATGTACCTTCAACCCGTGCCGCTACCCGCACATCTGCTCCAAATGCTACGGTAATAATCACTCGCAACATACCTGCCGTACATCTGCTCCAACCACTACACCTACCACAACTTGATGGAACGATGTGAGTGATCTGATCTCCCATTTATCGGACGATCTGATAAATATAACAGACGTCGACTTAGGATATATCCACGGAAAAACGAATACTGCTTGTAACATTCCTAGACCAGCTGATCGACCTAGTTCCAAGCAGTCACAGGTCAACAACACGGTACCATTACCAGACTCGACCACATGTAGCATCGAGTCTATATACAGCCCACTTCAATATTGTTTAAGTACCAAAGCCGTGAAAACCTCGGAACACACTTTGGAAAAGGACAATGTATATCGGGACCACTTGATAGGTGACTTGTTACAGCCACCAAAGGAATATAACCATTCTCTCCTTACCTCGGATAGTATCCCAGGAAATACACAAGGGACGTCATTGTCACATGACACGGTTGTTGACAAACATGATCACCCCCAGACAATTGAGGTTGTCACACCTCAGGATTTATCGGACTGTGGAAACTTGGTAAGTTTCATCGAATGCCACTATTCATGTGACTGTAAGAAGGGCATACCGGTGGGCTATAGTTATATTCGTTCTGTCAAAGTATATGAACATTTCCACTTTGCCATTTTTGATGCCTGCCTAGCAGGAAATTGCGGATGTAGGTATAAATTGGATTCCGTTTACGTTAGCTTCAAACCATGTCGGTTTGCCGCCCTCATATATAGTACCAACAATCTGTTATACTAAGACATATTCATTTTGACTGGCGTCTGCCGTGGCTTTAAGATAATAGACGACAAAACAATATTGAGTTATGAATGTGACAATTATAAATCCATTCTAGACGACAATGCTATCACACAGATGGACAAGATTATCCATACTGAATTAAGTGAAGGCAAGTTGACAATAACAAATGGAAAACCACAATGTGTACACTCACTCGGTGCAGTTTGGCGCAAGGATAACCGTCTACGGCCTATCACAGACTGCTCACGCCCCAATATTTCCATCAACGATTTTATGTCATCGACAGCCCTAAAATTCTCGTTCAAATCAGTTGACGACGCGAAAGGTTTGATAACTGAAAACTGTTACTCAAGTGTAGTGGACATATCGAACGCCTATCGTCATGTCCATATTCATCCCAATCACCGGAAATTTATGGGCATTTCCTGGATTATTGATGGCGAAAAATGTTATTTGTTAGACAACATGTTATGCTTGGGCATTAAGTCCGCTCCGTTTATATTCAACGCCATAAGTGACTTTATTGTTAAACATCTACGGAACAAATACAAGGTAAAAGCGGTGAATTACTTGGACGACTTCTTCGTTTGTGGTTCAAATAAAGAAGAATGCCAGACTCACCAAAACATACTGATTAGCCTGCTCCGTTATCTTGGTTTCGGAATAAATTACAAGAAGATTACGATGCCGAATCAAGTGACTCAATACCTAGGCATCATAATCGACTCTGAAAAAATGTGCTTGAGACTACCTGAAGGTAAAGTTAATAAGACTTTCAAACTTCTCCACTCCTGTCAGGGAAAAAAGCGTATCAAATTTAAGACCCTGGAGAAAATAGCCGGTTATCTGGCACACTGCGCCATGTTAATAAAAGGCGGACGGACATTCACCAGACGGATCTACGATAGGCTGAGGGCATATAAACGAAAAAAAGGGTTCTATAAAAATGTCTTCAATACTCCAACAAGATTTTAATTGGTGGCTGAACTTTCTTCCTGCCTTTAATGGCAGCTCGACAATAGTAGAACCATCAAAACCACACAACAGGACGGTAACTGATGCTTCACTGTCCGGTTTCGGTGGAGTTGCCAATCACGATTTTTTCTTCGGCAACTGGAGCAATACAGGGAAAATATGCTCCCATCAAGAGAACTCACCTCAGACAGATTTATTTGACCCCACCAACATCAACGAATTGGAACTATGGGGCTTGTTGATAGCAATTAAACGCTGGATTAATGTGTTCCAGGATTCCATCCTCGATTTTTATTGTGATAATACACAAGTTCTCTCTATGATTTCTTCTGGTAGAAGTAGAAACCTAACCGCTATGCAATGGATTAGGGAAATCTATTGGCTCTGCTGTATTAAGAATATCACTCTTAAACCTCATTACATACCTTCCACCAACAATATAATAGCAGATTCACTTTTCAGGATCTATGACCACAGTTTCAACGGCATATTTACTCTACTGTCAGGATTCATTACATGCTGTATTTCCAGGTTTTCAACTGACAGACGCAACACGAAGGAAGGGGACGACGCCCACTATAGATGATCACCTTCTTCTCAAAGGGGAAACCAAGAAACTACAACATATGTGTTGGTCGGACAATACGTGGAAAGCCAGGAAGAGCCAATGGAGGAGATACTTATCTTTTTTCAACTCTTTTAATTTCTCCCCCCTACCAGCCTCAGCAGAACAGGTCTCTTATTACATAACTTTTTTGACCAGATCTCTACGTTACTCTACCATAACGAATTATGTCAGCACTGTCTGGTCCCTACACAAATTTTTTGGATATACCACCCCAGCTAAAGGCAGCTTTATCGTGAAATGTACCCTTATGGGAGCTAAACGGATGCTGGGGGACTCTACACGACAATCTTCTCCTATCCACCCAGAAAACCTAGTGACCATGTTCAGACACATAGACGTCACATCAGATCATGACTTTGTTTGCTGGCGCGCGATGCTCCTCGCATTCCGTTGTCTACTCAGAGTCGGTCACTATACAGCATCAAGACACACGATAAAACGTTCTGATAAGGTATTCACAGACTATGGATTACGTCTCTCGATCGCCTCCTCGAAGACAATACAATTTCGACAACGGTTACTAGTTATTTCCATTGTCGAAGCACGAGGCCCGCTATTATGTCCAGTCCGTTGGCTTCGACGCCTTTTCAACGGCTTGATCACTTCCGCATGGAACCCATTGTTCCCCTCACCACAATCTCTATCATCTCCCCTCACCTACGATGACTTCAGTCAGTTCCTCAAAAGAACTACACTTCGTTCACGACTCAAAGGAAGATACACCTCCCATAGTCTGAGACGTGGCGGAGCAACATACCTCAACGGCATCGGTATCCCTCTCTCAGACATTAAAATTTACGGAGACTGGAAGTCACTCTCAGTACTACTCTACCTCGCCGGGGACCACGACACAAGGTTGGCCAAGGATTGGTCAGTAGCAGATCATCTGCAAACCTATAAATAACATTATCCTCTGTGCTGGGCCTCCTGGGGATATGACCAAAGCCCCTTTCACTCCAAGATGCCTTTGTTCAGGCAGGCCAGTGGATTCTCAATGCTCTAAGCCTAGTTCGTTAAGAATTCTTCTCCATAGAGCATAGTGAGCCGATGATTGGGGCTCTAGCTCCACTAAAGCTCAACTATCGGCGACTGGAAACCAATTGGTTGGCGACCAAATGATGGCCCCCCCAATCTCCAGTGGATCTGCGCAATGGAGCACGGCCTTTAGGCAGGGAATTCCCACTCTCCTAATAGAGTTGATGTGCTCTATTTCCTATCGCTGCTTGAATCTCTGCCCTTACCTGCCTGATTGGGCCAAAATCTGGTCCATACGCCAGTTTTTGAAATATCCAAAATCTTTTGGAGATATTTTGTGTTCTACTTGTAAAGAGAAATGAACATATTTATATGGTAAATGAAATACTCTCCTTTCTGTTATCATTTTATGTCATAACAGACACAGTCTCTGGGATTACTTTCTACAGTGAAAAGCATCTCATGTGTTGCAGGGTTTTGTTTTGTCAATAATACCCATGTATTCCTCTGAAGGGACCGTCTAATCAATTGTGGATTCCCATTGTAAAATGGTTAAAGTCTGAAAAAGAAACAGCTGGATTGTCTGTGAAGCTCCTATAACAATTCCCATATTTCCATACTCATAATATGTGAGTTGTTTGACTTGTATAACCTTTGACAGTTGGCTTGTTTTGAATCTAAAATGTTCACTCGTCTCGCCTGTCTTTAGTGGATACCCAGGGAACCAGCTTTGGGTTGGGGCAGAGATTAGTAAGCGCTACGAGTCCAATAAAGGCCTCTATAATCAAAAAGGAAATCTATGCAAAGATCTTGATGTGTTTGATACGTTTATACACACACTCTGAACCCTCAAATGCACTTTCAAAACACTTGTTCAAGAAATTGCCTTTATGCAATCAAAGGGGATGATATTCCCTGTGAAGGGAAACACCAAAAGCATATGATTGAGATATAGCTCTATAATAGGGTATACTGTTATTTATTATCCTTGGTATACAATGTCCCCATTGAAAATGTAAGGGGACTCAGTAAACTACGACCCATTATATGAAATCTGTTAGCTAGCATAACTGTGGTATACGGATTCAGATCCGTGGTATACGGCATTCAATATCATGGTATACAGAAAAAATAGTCCCTTTGTGCTACAGAGCAAAGAAAAAGTTCTATACTCTTTAACATGGCAATTACTGGTTTAAGTCATTCGAAAAGATAGATAATAAATGCAACAAATGATGGTTTTGTGGACAAGCGGCTCTTTATTATTATAACAAAGGTGGTTCCTCCACTAGATATAACACTGGATGTTGTGTGGGTAAAACCATACTTTGTTAAGGTGGGGATATAGATGATGAATCCAGGAGCTGCTTAGTTTAGGTTGTATTTGATATCCTGAAGAATTCACAATTTACAAGTATGATGCCAATATGGGGAGTAACAGTTATCAGTTGATGTACAGGATCTTCTGAATGAAATGTCACTGTGATTTAGTCCACTGTTAGCAAAGCATGCTGTGCACTACTGTAGGTGAGGATTCTTAACTCTAGAGCCTCACATCATGTGACTGCTCTGAGTGGTGGCATAATGTCCTTTCCACATCCCAGCAGTGTGGGGCCTCTCTGTGTTCTGTACATCATGGTGATAGTCCTGAGTCAGTCTCCAGATTACTGACTCCTGCGTGGTGTTGTGTGAGCCAGGCTCAAGCCAAGTCCTTGACTGAATCCTGACTGACTGGAGATGAGTCCAACTCAGTCATTAATACAAACTGGAAAGATGTCAGTGTCTAAAAATAGAAACAGTGTAAGGGAAATACCTGAGTATGTCCAAACAGGCCTCTGAGCATAACATGGTGTGGGAGTGGGGCATGAGTGCCCTGCTCCCGATTGGCTACATGTTAATGCGCATGAATATATGGATTGCTGACACAGTCTGGATGATGCAGGAAAGTCACAAGATAAATGTCTTTTCCCTCAAGTAATGCTTTTCCAGTATTCTGGTTTGTTGAGTGCAGATATTACTAAGATATAGAGAAATACAATTCACAATATAGAATATCTAGTACATATGCAAGTAACGCTATGACATTATCCATCGTATACAAAGCCCCCATTGAAAATGTATGGGGACTCAGTAAACCACAGTATACCATGGTATAAAGGGAAAATAGTCCCTTTTGCTATAGAGCAAAAAATTAGTCCCTATTGTTATACCCTTTAATATGGCAATTCTTGGGTTTAATTTATTCGAAAGATGGCTAATAAATACAACAAACCATGGATTTGTGGACTGGCGGTTCTGTAAACTACTCGAGGTTGACGTCGTAATACACTAGGTAGCGCTCCTGTATTACTACATGTCAACCTCTCGTGGTTTACGGCCGTCTGTCTACAAAATTATCGATTTTAGTTTATTTATTGGTTTGGATAATTGTTGCATAGGGGTTGCTCATTGGTCAAATCTCGGAATCTGGTCTGATCCTGTCTAGACATTATTGCGATGTCCAATAGAAAGATATCTGTGGGAAATATGATATATTACGTATCGTTTACTCTGATGCCGGCCATGTCAGTTATTGAGGTAACCACATGGCCATTATTTGTATCTGACGTATCATTGCCCTTGTGCCTCAGCAATGACAGAAAAGATATACATGATCTTATCAGATATTGCCTTCGTAGAGCAACTTTCTAACTTTCAGATGGAGTTATCGTGATGATTAGAAGTGCTCGACGTGTCTGATTAATCTCCATCTGTCTGGAGATGATGCGAGATGTTATTACCATCGTAAGTAGATGTTCAGAGGTCTGATGTATCTGAAGGGCTATAAATGTTAGAATTCCTGCACTCGCGTCTCACTCTAAGGCCGGGCACCCACTGAGCTCCCGATACACTACGACAAGCGTTACGATACAGTACGACACCGAATTCTTCGACATTCTGACACAGCGACGATGTGGTAATTCAATTTCCTATTCTGACATTCTATGAAACTGAATATTTTAACATTCTGAAAAGCCTATAATGCCGTAATCTTGATTCACAGCCATGTCGTAGCCACGCCAGAGTCATTTGCCAAGCAGTGGGTGCCTGGCTTATAGGACAGAGCTAGATACCAATCTCCAGCACCAGTCATGTCGCATTTCCAACATATTCTCGCATATCATATGCTGACCATTGGCATGGTTCACCTGCTCTCCCTTTTGCCCAGTACACCTCAAGCAGTAACACCGAGCTTGGGAACGTTGGACAGGGAAGAAATGGCTTGGAAATACTTCATCAGCGTTCATCTCAGCCCAGTAAATCTTGACAATAGAACTCTGTTTGAGATGATGAAGTCGCAGTTTACCAGAACCTCTAACATTCAGAGGCAGTGTCAGGGGGAGGCACTAGAGGAACTTACACAAGACCAAGTGACAGTCCTAAATGGAAAATGTGGAGCCTTTCATGTACTGGCAAATGGACGCTTCTTTCGACAAGCCGCCCTCATTAAAGCACCCCCTGGATTCATTGTAAATCTTACAATGATTTATTTCTCGATTCCGTTGTCAGAAAACTGTCACTATAATCACATGGAAGTTCACAACACAACTGAAGACAGAATTGATTTCCACTGTGGGAAAAAGCCCCCGTGGAGCGAATATTCCAAGTTTAATGTCCTGTATGTGCTTTTCGAATTGACATTTAGCAACAAGGCCTCTGTAGTTAAGGCGTTATACGGAATACATGATCTGCATTATCTGGAAGTGAAAGGAGGTGTCAATATGATTCATGCCAGAATCAAGCCTCGCTGGACGGAATTAGATGGCAAGGTCTCTTTGATTTATCGCCGGATGAGGATCTATATATTTGATATTATGTTTCCCGTACAAAATGTGGAAGCATCTATAAAGGTAGCGTGTCAAGGCAAATCGGGACAGCTATACATCTACAAAGGTTTAAGTGAATTAGCCGGACTGATGATTGAGCACAGCCATGATAGATATTGCAACAAAACTGTATACGAGGCATATAGAAGTGTATCGAATACAAGGGTGATCATCGTTGTGCCTTCACGAAGAACATATTATCGGGTATTTGTTTCAGTCAAAAGGATATTTACGACAATCAAGAATAGTAGATTAGTTTTTGTAGGAAACCAGACATCATTGATTAGAAGAAGTATCCATCGTAAGCTGCACATGTGGAGCGTGGAAGTATTTTCCTTTGATGGCTATAGTTCTCCATCCTGTATCTATGGAGGTGTACATTTTCTGCTTTCACGGAGAAACATTGTACATGTGTGCGAGAACCTAAAAGTATTGCTCCCAACCACCAAAATGGTCTTCAGAGTCTCATCCGGTGATACAATCGTTTTACAGAGCATTTCTCCACTATCAAACTTAATCGTGAATTTCAAGTTTGCAAGTTTCCCTGCATCTATTCGCTCTCTCGGCAAATGCCCAGGTCTCACAGGCAAAAAGCTGATTATGGATACATACTTTATTGATATGTTGATACTTAGGATGATGCAGCTGATGCCCTTCCGATCTTGCGCGTTTCAGGTAAAATTCACGGCCTTAGTTTCACATGTAATAAAAGGTCATATCTTTATAAATGACACTGCACACTTCAATTCTCTGATTAGATCAACTTGCAACAGCAGTTTAACAATCTATGAGGGTAAGGATAAGACCATATACAATATGACCAACCGGAAAATGATTATATCACAAATTACTGGAGAATCAGAAATCACTTTGGTGTGGGATGTTGGTACATGCTATAGAGCCCTTCAAGCGGTGTTAGCCGTACATATTAGTCCAGATGTCAACTACGACTTGACAGAATACCTAGTCAAAAACACAATTTACAGGTGCCCAATTCAAATCGAACGGTATGTCACATTGCCTATTTACTGTGAACACTTGGTTCAATTCCCAGACGTAGATATATTTCGGTCTGCTACAATATATGCTTATACACTTCAAGCTCATCGCTTTCTGTTCTTCAGCGCACTAAGCACTACATGCTGGAGTCAGTATGGAGTTGTGATTACTGACTTCATTTCTTATAGAACTATCAAGACGAGGAAGCATCTAGTGTATGCTGTGCAATCTAACATTACGGACCACAGAGGACGTAATTTCACTTGGATAACGAAGGGTTCAGCATTTCGACTTCATGTTGTAAACAATAAAAAGGATGGACCCCCAGGACAAATATGCAGCTTTTTCCTTGTAATCAGAAGGACAAGACGTCTGACTACTGCAGTCCCCACCGAGATTTCAACAATGGAGATGTCCTGGGAAGATGCCTACCACTATTGTAGTGCTATAAACAAGACCTTGTTCCAACCTAAATATTTCAACGACAACGGAGAACAACCATTCATCTTCAATACGTTTCTTGGGATACGACAGATTAAATCAAGAGAGGCCAATGTAAGTGAATTAAAAATGTATGGACGAATTTTCATTGGTACGATTTATAATTAAATTAACATATGATTTTGCATGCTGATAACATCGGAAGGTCATGAACTATATATACTGGCGTAAGGAAGCGTTCATCAATTATGGGGGGGGGGGGGGGGGGGGGAGGGCACCGTTTTTGTAGAGTGAATCGACAAAAGAAATTGGCCCCCGTTGTGAATACAGAAACAAAGTTGACCCCCCCCCCCCCCCCCCTTGGAATAATGAAAAGAAAGTTGCCCCCGCAACTTTTAGGAATAGGGTAAAGCAGAGGGGAGGCTAAAATAACGTGGCCTTTTCTTTAAATACACACAGAGTATTCCCGCTAGGTGGCATCATTGAGATTATAGGAATCTAGCACGTCTTTAGCACGGGAGGCAGGTCAGTGGATTCCCAAGGCTCTAAGCCTAGTTCGTTTAGAATTCTTCTCCATAGAGCGTAGTGAGTGTACAGAATACGACTTAGAGAGTGTGCGATCTTATGAGAGGGGTGCATCTATACAGTACACAATGGTCATAGCAAAAATGTACGTTTTGGTGACAAGCAAAAAGCCTTTCTTGCTGCCACTTTTGGGATTCCCCATCTCCATGGTCAAAGCAAGGCTGGTGTATGATGTTATTCAACTCTCCAACAACAACAAGTTAGTCTTGTTATAGGGTTATGCATATAGGCACATGTCAATGTATGAAGAGTGATTGCATGAAGCCCAATGGCAACTGGTTGAAGTTTGCTGCACTGCTATAAGTTGCTATGATGACAGTGTCAGTTGATGCTCCAAGCCTCTTTAGTTGTAAGATTTTGCTAATGTTCAAACCATAAATCAAGGATGCAACTTATCCAACAATGATGGAAATATGATATTTTGTGATTTCTTTGCATAGAATCATCAATATCTACACAATAGTAATACTCCTCTAACAGAAGGGGTGGCGCCCCTGTCAAACCAAGGCTGTTGTTGTTCACTAGCAGACATGCTAGAAGCATGCTCATCTCCTGTACCAGTATGATTAATTATAAAGCTTGACTGGAGAGTTGTGGGCTTCCAACTGTCTAGTGGGCAGCCCTGCCCAGCTGGCACCCCTGGTAGCTACCAGGCTGTAGACGCCGACTGCTTCTGGGCACCGTTTAACACCGTTTTGGTCCTAGGAGAAGAATCCTCCTAGGATCATGCCAGAAATCTAAGACATATCTTAGGACGAAAGACCTTTCCCGTTTAACAAGTTGTGTCCCCCATAGAGAGAAAATTCCTGCATAATTAGTCTCCCGAATTCGGTCTCAGGCTGGGACAAAACAGGCTGTAAGACAGCTGTGGGATCCCTGTGAAGGAGAATTCCTAAGAACTGTAGGTAGTGCCACATAGTGAGGGTTGTGATAACTAATTTCATCATTTTTAATCCAACTGAATATTTAAAATATTTCCCGTCTAACACTGCCATTTTGTATTACATACCATACTCTACATATTTCCTCTAGTTTGATTAATAAATAAGGTTGTTATTTATTATTTTAATCCTCTAAGAGAGCTATATAGGTGTCCCCCATCTAGGACCCTTTTGGGTATGTGGAGGACAGATTGTAAGATGTAATTCAAACTTTTTAAACACTTTTGGAGAATCTGGCTAATGTCCTTGGCAAAGACAGTCCCTCGCTAAGATTGTCTTAGTAGTTAAACGCAAACTGTCCTAGGACCTGTCTTACAGGCATAACTCTCCTAGGACCACATTGTTAACCCCCCCCCCCCCCCCCGAACTCTTCTGATCCTTTTTGGATGGCACCCGCATTGGTACACTGGCCACCAGAGCGAACGCTTGCTAGATTTAGGGTGAGGATTTTTAATTTCAGATTTTTTCACCAGTCCCCATCCCTGCTAAATGCTATTGTTATATTAATGGAACATGCCTATGGATATGATCACTATTCATATATAGAGAAGGAAAGTGATGATAATGATATTGCTTAAACAATTATATATATTTCAAAACATTTTGATGAAATATATAGGACACATATCTGTGAAATTCTATAAACATGATTGCATATCATAAGAATCAATTTCAAATATCAAAAGTAAGTAATTTTTGTGTAGAATGGGAGGGTGATTACCTGTGAGGGTCTTCTACAGAACGTCCTGACCATGCTGTACAAGCTACAAAACGAGATGATAATTTACGGTTTGTACGGAACAAGGCGTTTACGCTGAGTTCCGTACAAACCGTAAATTATTATCGAGTTTTGTGGCTTGTCCAAGCATGGTAGGTTGTTCAATATTTACTATATACCCAAAATTATGAAAAATCATTACATTCATTTGGCTTAACAACTAATATTTTAGTATAGGTGTACGGAAGTGTTCCGTATTTTCCCGTACGGAACAATGTTCCGTACAGTATGTGATATGGCGAAACGGTGCGTATTTACAGTATATACGGCATGGGTTTATAGTAAAACCCTGACTGGCTGAAGCTACCAGTACAGTCATTGTTGAGCATATATTCTTGAATTAACCACAGTTAGCTAAGCACTAGCCCTGGTATAAAAGGTGTAAACCTACTAGACACTTGAGAACTCGACACACGAGGGACTGATGATATAAGGAAACGTCCTTACTGCAGACGAAACGGTTCCTGTTCGAGGTCAGTAGCTGATTTCATGCTACCCGATGCCGTAGGCGGAGGGCAGTATGAAATGATCGAGAACGAGGATTATTTCGTCCACAGTAAGCACGTTTGTTTATTATTGTACACCTCAAATTGATGAGAAAACGCCATTTTAATGACTTATTAAGTCATTATCTCTATAACAGTGGGCACTAACATAATTACTACTGCACACCTAGCAGCAGGCAGTATCCGATAGACATAGGTATATAATAATACCGCTAAAGAAAAACAACGTCTGGTTGGCATTGAAATTGATGTTGAACAATACAGCTCCTTGAATGTATTATCTCGATAAGGGGCCAACATGTTTTTACATTCATTCTGATGTATTTCGTATGCATTTTTTGGTTATTTGAATAGGACTCATGTCCATATCGTATTAGCAGTGGGGTTTTACTCATCCTCATATCCCTACATCTCCATTAGCTTTACAAGAAGGGGTTATGGCATTAAAAGATCCTATTTTTATTTGCAGAAAAGCGAAATCACGTGGCTTGATGGAACTCCATTATCATATGCTCTCTTCAGTGTAGGAGTATTGAAGATAAACAGGGCTATTGGAAAAGGCATGTTGACCAAATTCCCAACCAGGGATTTCCATATAGAAGTAAGTGATGAGTTTCATCAGCTCATGGATGAGGATACTATAGACAGACTCTATGAAGGAGACACCGCCTTTGAAAGAGACAAACATTGTATAATGCAGGTTCCAGTCGATGCTATGAATATGACATGGATTGCTATTCCTTGCGAGAAGAAATTCCCCATGATAAATGTACAATGTTCTGACAAACTGGTCTTTCAATACCAAAGGAAATTATCCCTGTCCTTGCCACGATATAGCTGCCCTGAGGGGTGGACCGTTCAGGGCTCACCCCTTAACAATGCATCTGGACTTTGTTGGCAAGTCTCCCAGGTTCAGCAACAGTATCCTAGTAATGGAACATCTTGCCAGCCTATCGCAGTGAACGATTTGCAAAAATTACTAGATTTACTCTTAAGCCAGTACATCAGTGACATGAACGGAAAAGATAACATAGTAATTCAAGTACAAAATGAATTGGTAATATATGAAGTACCCTTTCGTCATGCCCATATATCTTGGTACTTTACTGTTCCAGCATTCCTTTCAAGGCAATATGAGCATTGTGTAAGAAAGAGTTTCACTCTAAATCATTGCCCTTTGTTTCACTGGCATTGTCAAGATGGTACGTGTATTGTGGGCCATTATAGGTGTGACGGCATAAAGGACTGTCCTGATGGGTCAGATGAACTGATTATAGAAGATGGGTCATCAAAAGCCTGTTTTATTGATTGTAATACGAGCAATTGTTCATGTGCAGACATGTACTATCAGTGTAACAATGGGAAATGTATCCCAACCTCAAAGCTGCACAATTCATACTGTGACTGTGAAAGATGCGAGGATGAAGCATTCTCATTGGCTATCAAGATGCACAAACAAATAGAAAACCCATCGGAGGTCGCAATAATGGGGATTCATGAGATTCTTCCATGTTCTGACCATTCAAGATCTGCGTATGATATTCAAGAAATGTGTATGATTAATCTGCATCAGAGAAGAGGTTGTCTAAAGGGGCGGTACACTATCGTGTGCCAGTATCTCCAGTGTGAAAAAGCGTTCAAATGCCCTGGTAGCTATTGCATTCCCTTTTTCACTGTCTGCGATGGAAAGCTGGATTGTCCAGAAGGTGAAGATGAACAGAATTGTGAGACATTGACTTGCTCAAACATATTGAAGTGTAGTCAGGATGGTGTTTGTGTGCATCCTTCCAGGGTGTGTGATGGTGTAAAGCACTGTCCAATCTCAGGGGACGATGAAGCGATGTGTGATCTCCAACCCTGTCCTGCCAACTGCCGCTGCTTTGGCTATGCTGTCAATTGCGCCGCACTTGGTTTGGAGCAGCCCCCTGGACATGTAAATGCTTCAAAGCTACTAAACATTTCATACAATTCCATAGGACATTCACCATTTATATTTCAGAATTTCTACCAACTTTTAATCCTTGATCTATCGTTTAACCAAATTTACAAGCTCGATAGAAATATTTTTCGGGACCTAAGTACTTTAGTTTATCTGAATATGGAAAGCAATATTATCGCGATTATCAAGCCAGCAGCATTTAAAGATCTTATGTCGTTGACAAAGCTGAACGTCAGAAACAATTCAATCCATATAATATATCAACATTCCTTCTCTATTCCAAACGCCTTGGCATCTGTCAACCTTGGACAGAACTCAATTCAGATCCTCTCCACAGGATACTTTTCACAGATCCCTTTCATTGAATTTATACACTTCCGATATGGACGTTTAAGAATTATCCAGAAATGTGCATTTTGTGGTCTAACGCATCTACGCTATTTGGATATAATTGGGAATCCATTAGTATTTGTTTCAGCCGAGTCTTTCGGATTTGCTCCTGAATTAATCTCCGTTTTAACGAGTGATGTGGTATGGTGTTGCTTTATACCTGACCCTGAGAAAACGTGTGTACATGGAAGCATGACTGACTACCCTAAGGTTTGTGAACCTGTATTCCCAACAACCTTAGTCAGATACTTAATCCGTTTCCAAATGGGATTTGCTGTGTTACTAACACTTTTGATCTTATTGAGGCTGATCGCAATAAAATGTCTTTCACATATTGAAGGTGCCCAGCAAGTCTCCCTGTTGCACATGACAAACAGATTGCTTTCAAGTTTACTTATGTCTCTTTACTTCTTGGTTATAGTGGTTATTGACGGAATAGATTTAGATGTGATTGTGGCACTCAGATTCCAAAACCGTGGACAAATATACTGCAATATTGCCAGATATTTGTTACTGATATCCAAGCTTTCACCAGGTATGAATTCCTGTTTAATGGCAGTAAGTAGACTAAGGACCGCACTACACCCATTCCTCCACATAGCTCCCTCTAGTGCACTAAGACTGTGTTTGGTGTTGGGATGCTGGGCCATTGCAACTCTTCTGGTGTCAACCCCTATGTTAGCCCTCCCAAGCCTCTCATACAGCACCACTTGCTTTTTACCCAGAGATTTCTCACAGACGGAGTGGTCTTATATTCTTCTGTTCATCATGCTTCTTGGTGTCTTGGATGTTGTTAACTTAGTATGTTCGCTGTTGTCATGGAAACTGTCAAGAAATCAAAAGAGGAACAGCGGTCGCATGTCAAATACATCATCAGATAAAATTATCCTGATGGCTATATCCCTCTGTATGTGTAGTATCGTAATCTGGACAACTGTAATGGCTGTATTGGCTTTCCTTTTTACCCAGCGCGCTGTGAACCAACCGGTTCATCCTTGGATAATCGTATTGTTGATTGGCACAACCTTATTGATTGATCTGTTGTACCTGATAATTCCATTTATGTTGACAGTAATCAGGATCGCTGGATCACGATAATAGTTGATATTTGGCTTCATATAATGCAACCCTTCTTAACCTGTTTGGAACTCCAGATTGTGCAAATATCCATGGCTGGCACATTGCAACTTGTATACATAGACCTGAAAACTTTACATCTGATAGAATAGATAAGCTGATCTGTGGCTGGAGGCTAACCGCCTTCAGTGTCCCACAAGGCTCAGTGCTAGCCTCACTCTTGTTTGTATAATTATATTTATGTTAATGACCTGATGGAGATCCTGGCCATAAACTGTCGAAAAGGTTGTATGCTGATGACTTTGTTGTTCCTAAAGCAGCGATTGAGGCGATAAGAGAAATCTCACAAGTTCTAGAATGGGCCAGGAGAAACTTCTCATTGGTGTATAGTAAAATAACTAGGAATGCATGGTTTGGGTCAAGCAAATGTACCAGATGTCTATCTAGGCCTGGACATCTAGATCTTTCATCTATAGATTGCCGGTTTTACCCTTTTACTCAAACTGATAGATGTTCCTAGTCAAGATGCAGAAAACCCAGAAAAGAAGACTTTGTATCTTCTTAGGTGTTGGTCACAGGGTGCATAGACTAAAAAGCTTCTTTCCTTAGTAGATATTGCACTTCGTAACATGAGAAAGGATGGACTGCTGATGACCTTCTTAAAATGAAAGTTTAGATGTATGTTGTTTGATAATTGTGATCAAGCATAAAGAAGTATTCAAATTGTCCATCCGAAAGATTGAAACCCTAGATCCAGGTTAACTTGTATACTGGCTTCTTTCCCTAAGTATATATACGTAGATGTATATGATGACCATCATTGTTAGGTCTATGTCGACATAATGTACTAGTTCGATATAGATCCACATCTACTTATAAATATTGTACATCATGATATAATATATTTATATGATATAGCAGTGGTATAGGGTGTATTTTGCGTAAACGTGTACCATGAAAATGACCGATCGTAATATCCAACTGAACTTAAAGTGTTATTGAGCTAACTTTGAATGTGATAATGTCTAAAGTTGCGTTGTACATCTTCATAGTATTTTGTCAAACATCACATTGTATAACTCAGAATTATTGATTGTGTGCTTGCCTATCTGCTTAGTCCCATCCCACAACCATTTCCTGATTCATAATCGCCATACTATCAGTAATGCTATCAGTATAAGAACCTAACTAATTGAGACATCGAAATTCGTTTAAGTACAGAAACAAGACACCATATGAGAAATGTAAGCAACGGTCTGATAACCAACAATCGGCTATTAATGTGCTAAATTGCCTGAAGCTATTTGTAACTATTATTGTTAGTAAAATGATTTCCACCAGTATTATCATTCCTGTCTCCCATGTCCAGTGTCATATTACGGTAATTTGTTATCTCTATTGTAAACTGGAGATTAGTTTGTACTATGTAGAGCTTATCAATGATAAGATTCAAACCGTTGCACAGCGTATGATGGAAGAGTGAAGTAATTATACTGACGAATTATTTCCAATAAAAATATTTAGCATCAATAGGGATATGGTCGTCAGCCAAGCTAGAAATACACAGTGAAGTAGCCTAATAGTGATGTATTTATATAATGACTCATCCATTGTTTTTATTCATTGTAACCAAGTGTGACTTAATAAATTGCTTTAAAAATGAAAATCGAATTCATGTGGATTTCTGAAGAATTCTAAGATTTATACAGCCTTGTGTATGTTGTAGAGATTCATAGCAGAATACTCATGCAAGGAGATACAAGGACATCTTTACAACTTTTGATGTCACATTTTCTTATTTCATTTTCTTTGTATTTGGAATAGAATGACCATAAAGCTACACCTTTATTTATCAATTTGTAAAGCTATGAATATTTCACAGTCATTAGTTATGCTTTTAAAACGAACAAAGAACAAAATTACCTGTGTCATATAACACGGAAGCTATAAGCTTCAACTTATGAGTAACCACTTTCTTTCGCAAACATTTTGAGGTGCTGCGCTTTACTATGGGTTGGGGAGACATTGGCGGTAAACCTCAGCTTCGAAGATTGGCGCCACTGTACCAACTACTGCTTCCCACACTTTTCAATCCAGGGTAGGGGTAATGGACGCCACTGTACCAGTGCCGTAAGTAGTATAAAGGAAGAAGAAGTTTGCTACGGCAATATCTTTTTAGAGAGTGCTCGCACGTCCTATATACGTTGCCTATAAAAGGCTAGAGTAGACACATACACGAATGAATCATGCAGCGGTAACTAGGTAAATTGATTTAAAGAATAGCCCCCCCCCCCCTCCGATTCTCACACCCATGAGAGCATACCTGATGATATGGCAATACACGCACAAGATATCGCCAGGCTGCCAGACTACACTGTTCCAACATAAACAGGATTCAAACCCTTACTCATAGGATAGAATTCCACCTACAATTGGGAACTGAACACCATAGTCAATTATCATGAAATGCCTCTGTACTAGACGTAATTGGGGAGATGTGTAGTGTATGTAGACTGCAGTTGGTATAGTCCTAGAATATGTCACAAACACTGAAGTAAGTTATCACTGGAATACTGTAGTTTAAGTCCATGGAGGATGTAGTGGGTAGAGAACTTCTTCTTGGCTGCGCCAGTCCTTCACAGATCTGCTCACAGAGGTACTTGATAATGCTTCATTATTGGTAATCCACAAGGTAGTAACAGGTTTCTCAGATGCCAGACTAAAACACAGAATGATGGATACAGCTGGCTTATATAGCTGGCATTGAGGTTGCATGTATTACAGTATCAAGGTTGTTGTCCCAAATGCTCGCTCTCAACACTCTGTTCTACTAACCCAAATGACCTGTCCTACTGACCCAAGCTAAATGGGACAGAAGGTGTGCAGGTGCTGACCAACTGGCCCAAGTGCTCCATTTTCCTGGCCTTCACCTTGGGTGCTTGTGTGCTGATACACTGGCCTAGATACAGCTGTCTTGCTACCAGGGCATCTCATAGGATGTGCCTATACTTCTGCTATACAAGAGCTCAGTCTTACTTATACATTTCTTATACATTTCATTATTTGTGCTTGGCTCTGGTCCAGTGTACTTATATAAAAGATATGTGTAATCAAATCAATATAGAAGTGATCCTAGCGGTAAGTTTACACTTAATTATGTGAGAATTAAATGTTAATGATGATAGTGTAGAGGACCACTGGTCGCTGAAAGTGTGTGACCACTTTCTGTGAAGTGGCAGTCAACCAGTGGCTGAGACAATAGTCGCTACCCCATGCTAACGCCCCAGGAAGGGTGGGTTTGGATCAAATCCTTAGAAAGGCAGGGAGATGTGGGATCTATAACCAAACTTAACTATGGACACAAGACCAGACACTGGACTACTTAGATACCAAACACTTTATCGTATCTCAGCGTTACAGTCTGTTGGTGCTGCGGGGCACCAACTAGCGTGGGAAGAGACTCGGGTCTCTTCTCTGTTGAAATGTCACAAAGAAACCTTACCAACTTTGAGGCTCCAGGCGTTCACTCGACTGAGAGGCACCGCGAGAAGACCTCTCAACCTGCTGTGTTACTACTATGTGTCCAGATGATAATCTAAAAAAGTAACTCCAAGACTTTGTCCCATTACAAGCTTTAATGCTGATGTTATTGCAATGACCAAGTGCTAGCTGCAGACTAATTGGCGATACATCAAGATCATGCCTATATCCTGGCTCTGTGCTTACCGTGTGGGAGCAACTGTGTTGACGGAAAGTGCACATATGTTTCACATATAGAGAAATTGGAACATAACAATATCTAAGCAAAATAAACACCTCATATATATTGTTGACTTACTTCCTTACACTCAATATATTTGAGTTTCCTTATTGCTAGGGGATACATTAAGTATATATATATAAGTTATTCCAGTATATGAGGAGGTATAATAGAAAAGGAACTCCATCGAAATCCAAAGATGTTCAAAATATGCCACGAGCTTTGTTTAAATATCAAACCAAAATAAATAGCATATTTTCATTGGCTATGGATCAGATTTTATCTCATCGATATCTTTAACTAATTAGCTAACATTTCTGACATAATCCCCATTGAGAATTCTTTTTAAATATTCCATCGGCGTTGAGTACAAGTTCTCAATGTTAAGTCTATAGGGGAAAATAGCAGGGGTGAGATAAACTAAATATAATATTTTTGTCTGTTTGTTTATAACACACAAATCATCGGGAGGATGGTCTTCCTTTGTGGTTTTTCACAACGAGTACATACTATTCTTACACTTCCTTCGAGTGTAGTAGCACACACTTCACCGAGTAAATGTAGCATATAGATTGAGTTAGCAACAGAAAACAGGATCGTTATGGAAACCCTTAAAGTAAAAAATTACCAACGTAATTTAGCATCATGAGATGCATACTACAACGGGTTTAAATGACACTACAGCAGCTTACATTTTTATTTATCTATTTATGCTGTAAGGATGTCAGTAATGTAGACGGTATGTGTGTCCTTATGGCCTTTCCCTTGGTGCAAACAGTGGGAGTTGTTTCAAAAGTCTGGAGGATGCTAAACGAGAGTACTCACCACCAAAGCGAGAGCTAACATTGGCACTTGAAGCGTCGCTGTCGAGGTGGAGGTGCCGTTCGCTATTGGCTATTGGTACCGGTTTTGCTGCCACTTTGATTCAAAGTGCCGCTCGCTGTTGCGGCCTCTCGCTTTGAAATGCGACGTGCCACTGGCGAGACTTCACTCGACTTTTGAAACAGCTCCCAAGTTATCACATTAGTGCAAGTCACCAGATAGGTGCATGCATCTCCTTACCTTGTAAAGTCACCAAGGAGTTCAATTTAACTTCGGCACTTAATAGGATCCTAAGTTTCATTGCCTATTCAATTTAGGTTTTACAGTTCTTTTTCACACCCAACCAACATATTGGCAATTCCTGGACGGATACAGTCTTTGTTTCCTTGTACAGTGAAACTCGAGCAAGAGAGACCGATGATGACATGTTTGTGCTTCCCCATCCTTTGTCTTACCTAATCTTTCTGATTACAGAACAAGCTCATTGCAACTTCTACATAATGAAAAAGGTTCGTTCATAGTCCCTAGTTCATTCCAGTCTACTCTGGGTTCTGATGAGTCTATCAAACATTTATTGAAACAGCATTTGAAATTGCAATTTCTGTTTATTTTCTTTTTGAATGAAGTATACGTACATGCATTTGATGGTGTGCGTTTGGTAATATACAGGGTAGCGAAAGGGATAATGAGATGATAATTTGTGCATCTATATGGTATGGTATACGACATCATTCTGAAAAAGTTATAATTCAAATGTAATGTGTAATGAGTATGTATTGTTGTAGGCAGACGTAGCATGCATAATTCTCAATG
Organism: Alentia gelatinosa; assembly: GCA_950022655.1. Classification (NCBI taxonomy): domain Eukaryota; kingdom Metazoa; phylum Annelida; class Polychaeta; order Phyllodocida; family Polynoidae; genus Alentia; species Alentia gelatinosa. The sequence continues at coordinate 108,939,302 of OX465579.1, forward strand.
GCATGAAAATTCTTTCAGCTCCACTTTGTGTGCATCTATATATACGTGCAGTCAAAACCACCATCTATGCAGTTCTACCCTAGGGAATTATATATAAATGTCATCGCTTATTAAGATAATGTGGTTGTACTATTTTCCCACTCTTCACATGATATGGGTATATCGTAGCATATATAAGCTTCACTATTCTAATGAGGCATCAAGTCTATGATTACCTTAAAGACAAATGCGGGTAGGTATCGCAGCGCCCCCTGTGTCTACTAAATTTAACACTGGTGCTGCCACCTAGTTTCATGAAAATATAGTAATTTCCCGTAGACATCAATGGATCAGCACTTACCTTCTTCAGATGGCCTTCCCATAGAAATTAGCATGGTGACATAGTATTTTTTAGCATTTCTCATTTGTACATGTTCCCAACTATGATAATCCAGAATTATTTGAAGATAGCAATAGACCATCAGTGTCATTTAGCAACAAAGTCAAAATACTGCAGTTTCCCATAGATTCCAATAGTTAAGCAATTGCATTTTCAGATGGCCTTCCCATAGAAGTTAGCATGGTGCGTGCCAATTTCTTTGCATTTTCTATTTGCTGATATATGGAACTTATATTATCCAGAGTTATTTGCAAAAATCAATAGAATTTAGAAATCACCCAACTACTAGCATTTGTCTTTAAGCATCAATTCATTTTCATAATATTCCGAAACCCCGGGGGAACTAAATATCAATGTGGATTGCTTATTGGAATTGTTTGTATAACAAATTGAACTGTTGCTTTAAAGAAACTAATTAATCCGTTTACTCGGACTTTTAATGACGGGAGAACCTTTCTACTTTAGACTAATACTAATATTTGGCTAATATTATAATTGTAAATATCGCTTTTACTAAAGTCTAAAATATATATACCATCCAGACATTTATTTTATTAGTGACGAAATGCATTTATGCACCAGAGTAAATATGTGCTTGACATAACTATCACAATACAGGAACGATTAAATTTCAAAGTGCGAGTGTTCACCTTTAAGTAACTATTCCCCTGTCCTATTGCCGTATTTGACAATGGAACAATGGATTAGACGGACAATGGTCTCTCTCAGACAAAGCATTTCGCTCAGACTCTCATTGTCTGAGTTTCCCGCAGACCTCGTGAAGGATGCTGGGAGGGGGCCTGGACACGCATGCGCACGAGGTGACTGTCATCTTGGTAATGTCACCTGAAGGGAAGGTGAGGCGGGCGGCGGGCGGCAGGCGGCGGGCGGCGGGCGGCGGCTGGACGGGGAGCAGGACCTCCCTAAAAGGTGTTCTCCGTTAAGCAGTCTCTGCCAGAAGCCGATTCAGTAGCGGCCTGGGCTTGGAAAACTACCAGCTCAGCGCTTTTCCTGACCTGTAGTCGCAGCAGCTCGTCAGGCTATTCGTGGAAGTGCGAGTTATTCCTAGCAGCATCTGAGGGACGCGTTTCAATCGTACGGGGTCTACTTTTTTTTGTGCTAATACCAACCTCTGTAAGGTATAAAAAGCTTCTGTAGTTAAAGGGCACTTAGAGTTATGGCTATGTGTACACACGCAACGGCTGCTAATAAGATCCTTAATTGGCATTGTACTAGACAACCATGTGACCACTATAACAATGTTGGGTGCAGAGAGTTAGGATATGAAGCCCAAATGATTTTAAACCATCTCTTGTAGAGACTCGAATAGAGCGACTATTAAGAACAACTACAACAAGCTGGAATTACCCTTAAATAGTGTCTTTATTAAAAACAAATGCTGGTAATTAGGTGACTTTTAAATTCTATAGATTTTGCAAATAACTATGGATAATATCAGTTCCATATATCATCAAATAGAAAATGCCAAAAAATTGGCATGTCACCATGCTAACTTCTATGGGAAGGCCATCTGAAAATGTAATTGGTTAACTACTAGTGTCTATGGGAAACTGCAATATTTTGACTTTGTTGCTAGATGTCACTGATGGTCTATTGCTATCTTCAAATAATTCTGGATTATGATAGTTTGGAACATGTACAAATGAGAAATGCTAAAGAAAATACAATTTCACCATGCTTATTTCTATGGAAAGGCTATCTGTAGAAGGTAATTGCTTATCTATTGTTGTCTATGGAAAACTGTTATATTTTCATGAAACCAGATGGCAATACCAGTGTTACACAGGGGGTAGTGCGATACGTGCATTTATTTTTAAATCAAGATAACATTATTTAAAACATGTAAATGATAAGAAACGAAGACTGACAAGAGATAAGACACACAGTATCACAGTTTAGTAAAAAAACAAAACAAAAAAAACCCCAGAAACAACAACTTCATGAGTGTATAAGGGAATAATAATACACATTTTACATTATGATAAGACAATATAGATATAATAAAACCACAGGTGTGGGTGGGTGGGCAAAAATATAATGTTCCGTCTGTCACGGCAGCGGAGAAGGCGGAAGTGACCTAGTAAAAAAGAGCGGCGCAGGTACACCGGAAATACACTAAATACGATACATGCCATAGGTAGTTCGGAAAGGCGGGAGAAATAATCTTAAAATCTAGTTATTTTAATTTTGATTATTCGGTCTATGCTGGGGAATGCCTCGAGTTATTATCTGGTCTAGGCTAGTGATTGTATCAAGTCATTATCCAGTCTATTCAGGGGAATGCCTCAAATCATTATTTGGTCTATGCTGGGGAATGCCTCAAGTCATTATCCGGTCTATGCTTGGGAAGGCCTCAAGGCATTATTCTGTCTATGCTGGGGAATACCTCAAGGTATTACCTGATCTAGGATGGGAAGGCCGCAAGGCATTATCCGATCTATGCTGGGAATGCCTCAAGTCATTACCCGGTCTATGCTTGGGAAGGCCTCAAGGCATTATTCTTTATTATCCATCGTATACAAAGCCCCAATTGAAAATATATGGGGACTCAGTAAACCACGATCCATTATATAAAACCTGTCAGATACCATAACTGTGGTATACGGATTCTAACCTGTGGTATACGGCCTCAAAACCATGGTATACGGGAAAAATAGTCCCTTTTGCTATAGAGCAAAGAAGTAGTCCCTATTGTCATACCCTTTATAATGGTAATTACTGGGTTTAATTGATTCGAAAAGATGGATAATAGATGCAACAAACGATGATTTTGTGGACAGGCAGCTCTGTAAACCACTCGCGGTTGACCTCGTAATACACTCGCTAGCGCTTGTATTACCTTCTCATGGTTTACGGCCGCCTGTCCACAAAACCATCGATTATTGTCTATGTCTATGCTGGGGAATGCCTAAATATCTGTCCTGAATGGGATAAACCTCGTTTAGATCTGACACAGACAATTTGACATGTTTATCGAGATATATTTTAAATTTGGACATGAATGCAACACTGTCATCAGTTCTGAAAACAAGACAATTCACGTTGAAATAGAGCAATAGAGCTGTCACCCTGGTTTAGGATGAGGAGACACACATGCTGCAGGCTTAGGCTCGTGTACAGGTAACTCCCTGCTGGTGTAGATTGGTCACCACCTCTGTTAACCCGGTAGCCTGGCCTATGTGCTCGCTCACATATTAGGCCAGGGCACCGTTTAACAAGTTTTGGTCCTAGCAGAAGAATCCTCCTAGGATCATGCCAGCAATCTAAGACACATCTTAGGACGAAAGACCTTTCCTGTTAAACAAATGGTGTCCACCCTACGTACGTGAAAACTTGTATAATTAGTGACCTTGGACTGAATTCAGTCCCAGCCTAGGACAAAAACAGGCTGTAAGACAGCTGTGGGATACTTTAATATGGAGGAGAATTCCTAAGAACTGCAGGTAGTGCCACATAGTGGGGGTTGTGGTAACTAATTTCATCATTGTTAATCCAACAGAGCATTTAAGATATTTCCCCTCCAACACTGCTATTTTGTATTACATACCATACATTACATATTTCCTCTAGTTAAAATGACAAACAAGGTTGTTCATTGTGTATTTGAACCATCAAAGACACCTATATAGGTGTCCCCCGTCTAGGACCCTTTTGGGTATGTGGAGGACAGTTTGTAAGATGTGGGTCAAACTTGTTTAACACTTTTGGACAATCTCGCTAATGTCCTTGGCTAAGACAGTCCCTCACTAAGACTGTCTTATTAGTTAAACGCAAACCGTCCTAGGACCTGTCTTACAGGCATAACTCTCCCACGACCACATTGTTAAACTCCCCCCAGGTATAGCCCATCATTTTTCTAGTGAATTGCGGGATAGCATTGAGTTGGTACCCGACCAATACTTGTTAGATTTTACGTTGATTCATCGCTAGAGGGAGCTGCGAAATCTGCTAGTTTTTTAAAGGAAACTTTCTAATATTTCTAGGTATTTTTTATGCTCTTAAAGGTTGCTATTACTTTATTTTGTATTGATGTTCGTCATAAACAAGTGTAAATAAGCTATCTGGGGGATCTCGTGAGGGAAAGAGCTTGTGCTGGTTCTCCCCTCCACTGCGAAAGACAGGAAACCAGCGTAAGTTCAAGGTTGTTTCAAAGAGTGTGTTACATGTCCCATTGTTTATTTGGGCAGGAAACCAGTCTACACCTCTGTCTACTCTCTGTTCCCACCAAGAGGTTGGTGGAGTTCAATCTGTGTTAAGCCCATAATGCCTCAGTCACAATGGCATAAAATTTGGCGTTTCTTCTACGTATTTGAATTGGTGGGGACCACATATTATGCCCCAGTCACACTGACATAAAATTTGGCGTTTCTTTTCCGTATTTGAATTGGTGGGAACGTATCTGTTGGCTTTTCTTTAACGTTTTAGTATGCTTCTCAACACCGTGTGTACGCGATGGGGAGCTGATCGGGTTGACGTCAAATCAACAAGAGAGAGCAAACACAGACAGACGGGACAGTGAAACTGTCAAGTCACTACAGCAAACCGGGCTGAAGACACTCAGCAAGGCTAAAACATCACTCACCTTGGGTTTCCTCCTATTCTGACCGAACTGGGCACTTGGGCAAGCACAAACCCCGGTTTGGGAGTTGATCTGACCGAAAAACTCCATAGGAACTGTGTGACATGACACACAGCAACCCACAAGCTGACAAGATCGGGCGATGTACACACATCAAACGCAGCCGGCCGTAAAAACGACAACATGGGTCACATGACGATCATGTGACACGCCGTCCAATCAGAAGCGTCGAACTGGGTATGCTAATGAGGCCGCGTCGTCGTCCGCGGTCCGCTTCCCACTTCACTCTATTCCGTGGTCGCTACGTGGTGGGAAAGGAGCTCTAACCCTGCAAAGCCCCGTGACAAAACATGCTTCTCAACTTTCATCAACGTTTATTTATGTTTCTGTACGTATTATGGCGTTTTTCGGCTCATTGCGACTTTCTTCTACATATCTCCGCGTTTTGCAGCGTATTTTGAGATTTCAAAATGCGTAGAAGAACATAGACGTGCGTACACGGGAAAACGCCGTTTTTTATGCCAGTGTGACTGGGGCATTACACTGTAAAAAATGTCCGTAAAATATACAGTATAATACCGTAAACATGGACGGTATATCACTGTAATCTTACTCACAGTTCCATACCGTATATATTTTATACCAAAAAACGGTATTCAACTGTAAAAATATTCAGGACTGTAATCCACCCAATCTACGGTCAGTTTACAGTATAAATCTGTAAATATGGACATATTAGATACACTTAGATTAACTCAATATCAGCAACAAATCAAAGTGAAGAACAAAATGCAAGAGTTAACTTCATCAAAATGTGTAATAGATATTCATCGATCTCCTGTGAAGTTCCTGCCATTTAGAGCACATTTATTCTCAAGTTGTCATGACATCAATATCATAAAGGGGATTAGACACCACTTTCATAGGACATTTCTAAAACATATGTAGGATTGACTTCATCCTACTATATCAAATGCAGCCTTGTACTGTCAGATACTGATGAGTATTCCTGTAAAATAGTTTGCACTAATAACATTAGAGTTGAAAAACTTAAATGTTGAAATATCATTGATAATAATTATGATACTGATAAGCCAATAGGCTGATAGAGAATATATGATGGTCGCCAATACAAAATGTTCACTTTTATATTCATAATCTCCTAGGGGCCGTTCATAAAATGCCATGTGCACTGAGGGGGGAGGGGGGGATTGGAGGGTCAAGGATTTAGGAAATTCTGCATATGCTCTTTCTTTGATCAATTGCATAAAAGTTTGGGAGGAGGGGTTGGAGGTTTGAAATTTCAGAAATTCTGTATACATACTCTATAGGTGGCCCTCTACATATAACAATTCTCAAGAACCTCAATAACAAGATTTCTGGTATATGTATAACAAAGAGCTGTGCATGTAGTATATTTCATACAGCTTTGCTCCTCTGTATTTACAGGTCTGAACCGTTTTCAAAATACAGTTTATTACAGTGAAAATTCATGGTCTGAAATATATTACAGGTTTAAATCGTTAGGAAAATACAGTCTAGGACAGTTATAATTTACGGTCAAAAATATATTACGGTCACCCGTACAATTTACCGTATTTCCCTGGAACCCCAGTTGCCTGGGAAATACCGTAAAATTCACGGGAAATTTTTTACAGTGTAGCTACTGATTTGGAACGTATCTATTTGCTTTTCTTTAACGTTTTAGTACGTTTCTCAACATTCATCAACGTTTATTTATGCTTCTGTACGTATTATGGCATTTTTCGGCACATTCCGACTTTCCTTTATGTATCTCCGCGTTTTGCGGCGTATTTTTAGATTTCAAAATGTGTAGAAGAACGTGGACGTGCGTAGACGGGAAAACGCCGTTTTTTATGCCAGTGTGACTAGGGCATAAGACAGCAACATTTCCCACAGATTCTCACCGATCGGATCACCGATTATAATCAGGAACAAGTATGTCGCAGTCTTATAACTTCAGCGACACTTGCCGATCACACCTCTCCACTTTATGACCTTGTAGGCTACAGCGGCCCGATTGAGATAAAAAATTTAAAAAAAAGAAGAGCTGCCGGGAGAGATTTTGGTCACTTTATTCAGAATAAACAACAAAAAACGGAAATAAGAATATGGAAAAGTGGCTTCACAATTAATGCAAGGCATACTTTCCTGGCATAGATCCAAGTGGCACAAAAGTTGTGTGTGGACAGTGACAAACACTTACAGCTCATAGGGAGCCAAAGTGAACCCGTTGCAACCACAGATAGCCGGTCACAAAATAGGCCTACTATTTCCGGGTATAGGCGCTCAGTACTTTGACTATGTAGGTTCAAGATTATATGTCTCATTCACCAATCTTTTAGATCCAAATTTTTAATAAACTTAACAACTGTCATCGTAGTTTTGAAACAAAGTTATTCAGAGACGATAGTTATAAACTCCACCTCAAAAGTAACAAATGAGACCAAAAAGTCTAGCCTCAAACCCCCATAGCTTTAGCACTAAGCCTCGTTCTTACTGGCCACCGGAAATGGTGTTTTGTAGGTGGGTATCTGTGGTTTCAGCGGATTCACTTTGGCTCCCTATTGGCCAAGGTGGCCGCAGATTTAAGCCCACTAGAGCTAACGTACCGTAGTGAAGCAAGTGCTTGCTTTGGTGGCCAGTGTACCTGTAGATTTGCCGCTACCTCTGTCTACGCTGTGTTTCAACTTAGAGGTCGGTAAGGTTAAACCCTGGTCGTGTCCACGAATTCTCACTCTCAGACCACGGACTTATAACACTGGATATGAAACAAGGCTCACGGCCGTGTTTGTTCTACGTTTTGATCACCTCGGCTGCCGCCAGCACACCTATGGCAGAAAAGTGAACTAACATGCTAAAGGTGGCGCTCATTGTGGTGAGAATTTGAACTATGCTATTATGACATCAGATGGCGCATCGTACGCGCACACGGAAATAGAACTCCTCTGTTGAGAAGGAGAGGAATAGTAGTAACTCAATTCGCTGGTTCTGGGACTTTTACAGCAGCGGACAGGCAGCAATACCAGTTACAATAGCAGACACATGAGGTGAGTTGTCATGTTTTTCTTTTTATATTCCTACTTACCCGTCCTATTGCAGTAATTTGATTACCAACGATTGATTTGGTGTAAACAAATAATGTTAGAACAGTCAGATACAAACACCAGATATAAGATTGATCTAGAAAAAAGACTGAATTGAAGACACTTTTATGTACGATAATTCGCACTGAAAACCGATTCGCACTGCTACTCGGATGATTCGCACCAGCCGATTCGCATTTAAAAATCGAATTAAGTCTTACTACCCCTTGAAAATGAAAAATAGCACAACACTTTGCCACACCTTCACCAGCAGATTAATTGTGCTCACAGTTACTCAGAATTACCTAAATTATTGTCAGTTTTTGCACATTCGCGATTAGAATGGGAACGATTGCAAGTAACAGAAACAGCAGAATTGTCTGTCTGGCGAACATCAGTCAGACTCAGAGCCCCTGGACTCAACTGGCCTGTGGCAAATATAATGTTTTTATTTCATTAGATAGCTAAAGGCGTATATATGTGAAATATGTGGAAACCACTCCGATTGCCATATCAACACTGACATAGCACCCACCCACTGGCATCAGTCTTCTGCACGAAAAAATTCCGCGAAAAACGCTACAAATGACGTGATTTCCGCAAATATCTCTGTGACTAGTGTGAGTGTGAATACCGGACCTAGAAACTCCAAAAAATGACTAGGAATTAACTGAATACATATTGGAAACAGTCAGACAGTTTATATTGTGATTCGCGAAAGGGAACATATGATTATTTGCCGTTTTCGTTAGTGCGACGGTTTGTTATTGTTTTGATTTCCAGTGCGAATCGGTTTGTTTACAGTGCGAAACGTCGGGTGCGAATGGGCTGCCAGTGCGAATCGTCTGATACCCATCTAGAATTAGTATTGTTATGAATGTTGGGGCATCCTAGAAACAACCTCTAATTTTGCTTCTTCTAATGATCAGATCTAAATGAAATTGGTACCATTGGAACCACAAGAAAAAGTTCCATACATCACCAGTTCCCCAGCTTGTTTGACAACCGATTTTGAACACAGAAAATTGGAATATTTTCGGGGGGTGGGGGTGGGGGGGATGCTTCACTCAATAGTCACACCTGAAGGTGTCGGTGACATTTCTCACTTTCCTTGACACTTCCGACTCCTGAAACAAGTGGGTTTCAAAGGCTCTGACTAAGAAGTTGACTGAGGGGAGGCATACTGAGGGTCCCGTCAGCTTGACTGATCTGACTAAGAAGAAAGTGTGACCAAGAGAAGCCCTGTGTCCCATAACTAACTGTATATAAGTTGGGTGGTTTGACAGACCTGTATCAGTTCTTCTTGGACAGGTGACCTGGACACTACTCTGCAGCATGGATGGATGGATTCATTTGGACATGTGCATATGGATATAAGGACTAAGGACTCTCTCCTCCAGCTTCTTCAGGTCTACACAAGCTCCAAGTGAATTGAAATTTTGAAAGTGGACAGGGATAAATTTCGTGAGTCTTTAAAATTTATATCCACTTTATCCTTTACCTGTATGCTTGACTGTTTTGTTGTACATCCTTGCCACCTGCCCAACCCAATTAATGAACATGACTCATAATATGCATGTATGATAAACATTCATATTTATAAAGGTTTTCTCGATGTAGTGCTTTAAATAATACAAATTAAATGTGTACCTAGAATATATTCTAATTAAAAGTGAAGGGGGTTGGTCCAGAAACCCCCAGCTCACATGGCAATAATTCAACACCTACAGCACTGAAATGTGGAATGGGAATGTTTTAAAAATCTATGTCTAAAATGTCAGATTTTCTGAAAATATGGGGAAATCTGCCTGCCGACCCCAGTCAAAGTCAGACAAAATCTGCCAATTGTCTGGAACCCCCCAGCACACCTAGGGACATAATCTTTGCTGTTCTATTTGAGAACTATGTTGGAATCGTTGATGAAATAGTTGATTAAGGCTTGGTGAGATGGGAATATTTTCAAAATCTTGGTTTTCCATGCCGGATTTTCTGAAAATAGGAGAAATCTGCCTGCCGACCTCAGTCAAAGTCAGACAAAATCTGCCAATTGTCTGGAACCCCCCAGCACACTCACAGTCATAATCTTTACTGTCCCATTTAGGTACACATCTGAAATCGTTGATGAAATAGTTCATTAAGGGCTGGTGAGGGGGAAACAATATTAAAATCTTGATTTCCCTTGTCAAACCCCTGAAAATGAGTCAATCAGATCATATTATATACGTGATGACTATGATACTGAAACACTGCATGAGTTTAATCTTAATACACCTGATATTGAAAACCTATGGATCAAGATTAACTTACCACACCAAATAAACCAGCTGATCTGTATAGTCTATAGACCTAATAAGGGAAATGTTCAGAAATTTTGTGACTTATTAACTGAACAAATAAGCCAACTTAGAGACATGATCAAGGCAGAAATCACAATTATCGGTGACTTTAATGTAAATTATAATGATTTTAAGAACTATGATACGCAAACCCTTCAAAATTTTGAAGTTGAAATTGGACTGAAACAGAAAATAACCACAGCCACAAGATACAACAACACAATAGATTTAATATTCACTGAAATGAAATTTGTAAAAGAAGCATGCACATTAAATTACAGTCTAAGTGATCACAGTGGGATCTTTGTCACAAAAAAAAACCCAGCTGAAACATACCAGACAAAACAATATTACGGACGCTCATATCGTAAATACGTTAGTGAAACAATGCAAACGAAAATATTGGAAGAAAACTGGGATGAGATAGGCATACATGTAAATCCTAATGATGTGTGGAGTTTTATGCTAAAAAAAATTACCAAAAACCGGATGAACTCTGCCCGAAACGAATGTACCAGATAAGATATAAGGAAGAACCGTGGTTGAACAATGAAATTATTGATCTTATTATTGAAAAAGATAGAGCATGGAAACATGCGAAAACTACTAACAACCCAGATGATTGGAAGTGGGCAAGAACAATACGAAATCAAACCACCAGCACAATTTTTAAAGCGAAACGAGATTATATTAGGAATCAGGACGATAAAGATAACAGTAAATTCTGGGGAAAAAATTGACAAATTATTACCCACTAAATCTAAACAAACTAAAATAAACCTTATGAACAGTGATACTGATGAGAAAATAGATGATAAACATATAGCGGACCACATAAACAATTATTTCACCGAAATAGGAACTAAGTTGGCTTCACACTTCCCTACACAATGGACTGATGACTGCCAGCCAACTGATAAAACAATGAACAAAATACATGTTGTACTAATCAACAGGGATGAAGTACGCAAAGCAGTAATGAACATTGACATGCATAAAGCCTCATCTATTGATGGCATCAACTCACATGTACTAAAAGATTGCTTTGTTGTGCTTATCAATGAGTTAACCTACATATTCAATCTATCACTAGATTCCGGCATCTACCCGGAGGCCTGGAAACAGGCCACAGTCATACCCCTCCCCAAGCAAGGATTTGAAAATAATGTAAAAGATCTTAGGCCAATCTCGCTCCTGCCCCTCCCGGGTAAGCTCATGGAACAAGTCATGCACCATCACATATCAGAATACTTGGAAACTAACCATTTGTTAAATGAACATCAAGGGGGGTTTAGGAAAAGACACTAAACTTCTGCAACAATAGCTGACTTCACTGATGACATTCTGAACAATATTAATGAATACAATATTACAATAGCCACATACATTGACGGTTAATCACCAGATACTACTACACAAACTACTTAAGCTAGGCATAAATGAGGAAAATTTACACTGGATTGAAAGCTATCTATCGAAAAGAACGCAATCAACTCTTGCTAATAATATCAAATCGAAACCCAAGACAAATCACACATGGCGTGCCGCAGGGGTCCACACTCGGACCGCTATTCTTTCTAATATACATTAACAACATAGACGAATCACTTAGAAGCTGCGGAATCAAATTATACGCGGATGATGCAGTCATATACACAAGTGGCCCAAATCAGGAGGAACTAATGAAAAAGCTACAGGAAGACCTAGCTCGTATTTCAGCATGGTGTGACAACAGCAGATTAACCATTAACATCAACAAGACTAAAACAATGGTTTTTGGCACAGCACAGAAAATAAAAACAGCACAACCACTGCAGATAGAACTCAAGCACTCACCATTAGAACAAGTATCTACTTTTAAATATCTTGGCATCAACTTGGATGAAATATTGAACTACAAAAAACACATTGATGAGATCATCAAACGTGCCGCGGACAAACTGTATTTATTATCATACATACGTAAGTACCTAACTACACAGCAAGCAGTAACTATCTACAAAACTATGACTACCATACTTAGACTATGGCAGCCTGATGTTCCATGATACCAACCAAACGTGCCTCACTAAATTACTAAGATGTCAAAACCGTGGCCTACGTATATGCCACTATGCCGAATTATTGAGCTGGAGCCGCTGGTAGATAGGGAAACTTATATTCCCTAAGCGTTTTTCACTACAGGATAAATAAAAACCTTAAAAAAAAAAATACAAAAGAGAAATCTCCAACTTCCATTCCATTTCTGGATACTCTAGTCCAAATAGTCGGTATCAAATTGGAAACTGATCTGTATTCCATACCCACTGATGTGAACTATTATCTACACTTTATATCTGGCCACCCCTTACATTGTAAGAGAGCAATCCCCTTCAGCCAATTCTTACTTATCAAACGCATTTTCTCACATAGACAATCGTTCCTCAAGCACTCCCTTTCAAAGGCAGCACATTTCCCAATCCCTCAATTTCGAGGTCAACAACCACTGGTTCATCCTAGCTTTATCAAACCGTACTAAAACCTATGGGCACATAAGATGCAACACGACTAACCACACATATGTATCTTAGCACAACACCGCCTGTTCGAGTTCAACCTGATCTACTGCATCTCTTATCAAAGTTGTAGCATACAGTATTAGGGCCAGACGAAATGCCGCCTAATTGATCATTTTCAGGACAATTTTCATAAAGTGATCTTCTGCCGTCTGGACACAGGTATGGGCCTTCATTTTAACTCCCACAGTCATATGGGACAAGATGACATGGAGATCCACATAGTGGATTTCATCCATACTCACCCAGAGAATCCTAGAGCATTATACTTTCGGAACAAACTGGAGAATATCTGAATATACTGCCAGGGATGCAAGTTTGCTGACAATTGACGGAAATCAGAAATTTCTGCATCTTGAAATATGATCATTAACAAAGTATGAAAATCATAAAATAAAACTAAATTCTAAGAAATTCTGGCAGCAGGCTCTTACCAACGGCAGGGATGCCAGTTTGTAGGATTTTGCCTACATGTAGGATTTTCATTTTAGTCTCAAAGTGATAAAAATTTCAAGAAATTGTATGTTTTGAGAACAAGTAGACTCCAGGTTTCCTAAAATCAAAATATTAGATAAACTTGTTCTGTAATCTTTCAAAATTCCGAATTTAGCTACCCCAAGCACACTCAGTTGGAGGCCCTATGGATCCAAGTGCTCCAACCTAGAGCTGTAGGATGGTAGGATTCCTGTAGGAAATGCTCCTACAGATAAGGGCAAACTTGAATACTGACATCTGATTGGCTTAAAATATGTCATGTGAGAATAAAATTATTGAAGCCTCACCAAGTGTAAAAAAATTTCGGAGGAGTGCCTAATGAATTTGTAAAGATATTCTGCAGAATATAGAACTTATTGTGTGGTAATCTTTCTTAAATGATTTTCTTTGAAGAGTAGCCCATTTAGTGCAGAACTAGATATACCCACTCTCGTAGCAGATATCTAAATATCCTATTCTGGCCATCCAGGCCCAAGGATCTGCTAGGAGAGTAAGGGGAGTCCCCCTACACGATGTGCGTTTTCGGTGATACATAGACTGGCCTCAGTTTCCATGTAGGAATTTTTTCTGACCCCAACTGGCATCCCTGAATGGCGTATAAACCTCCAGTCAGTACTTTGGCGGCAGTTAAACGCGCCAAGGGCCGTTGACACTGCCGTCAGAGTTCCGTCAAGTGCCGAAATTTTGGACGGCACGGGGGGGGGGGGGGTGCCCCCCCCCCCCCCGAATACGCCCCAGTTTTGTTTGTGTTTTGGGTTCCGACTTTTGCATCAGTCCCAACTTTCATCCCTGTACTGCCTATGAACAGTGATTCTGGAAGGCCTTAATCCGATAGACACTCTACAATTTTGGAACCCTGATGTAGAACCTTAACCATTGCCCCTTCAAAATATTTAAAGTATACGAGTATTGGTCCCCTGCCTAGGGGTTAGGAAAGTTATTATTGCTCATACAAGTGGCTCCCGGGCGTTTTGCCTGGCAAAAGAGGGAGAGCAGGCGTGACATCACAGAGTGATCTTTAGGCAGAGCTAAGAAATAAATATACATCTTGGCTTTATCAGGATAAGACATAGACTTGACATCATAAGGTAAGCATTTGTTTGCTGATGTAAGGACACTTTGGATTCTGAAATAATCCAAATGAGATAAGAGAATATATGTATAAAATATTGGGAGATAAAAGCTAGGTAATATGACATACATCAACTACTGGACCAGTCACCTTGTGCGGTAGGTTTATTTTCTTACGTTTTCAATCATGATTAAAGTCTTCATGTTATAGTTTGGACTATATGTGTAGAGTACAGCTATATGAATATAGGGACACGTTAGTGTAAGTATTACAAAGAAAGCTGTGGTCATAATGACATTTCGGTATTAATACATTAATTGTTAGTTAAAACGGTCGTGTTAACAAAGATGGGCGCCAGGGCTTGGGGCATTATAGATCGTTAAAAGGTTACAATAAAGGCCAGAGATAGCAGCCCTTCCACTTTTCCAATGAAATCCGCGTTTTCATGTTCAGTATATGATATTGTATTTTTTTTGTATTAAAAAAAAAATTTTTTTTATCCTGCACACAGACCCTCAGCCCTGTGCCTTGACTGATACCAACATGTTTTCCATGTTGGTCTTTTTTGTCTCTCTGAAGCAGCGAATTCCACATGGAAATATTTCCACATTTTTTTTACACCAACTGGCGTCCCAGGATTAAGTATCAACACCAGCCTTGTGCTGGAGGTGGGAAGGTCACCAGGTGCAGCCTACTAAAACAAACATAGGAAGCATACACCCACCATAAATATGCGTTCACTGGCGAGCTCAGTCGTTAATTACACAGGTAATTTACAACACATTATGTTGCAACTTGATCTATTCAGGCTGGCTACAACCCTCAATCAGGGGTTGTGGCTTAGGCTCTCTCATAACTATCCAATCATCAAAGTCTAATAGAACGTTTTTGACGTTAAATACCCAAACAAATCCAATCACCATCAAGATAATATGTTCTATACTATTTAGTATCTTACACCTAATCTCCGCAACTGCAGCAGGTCTATGTCTTCTCCTTGCCTCAGATTGTACTGATAGTCTGGTTTTACACCAGGGTCCATGTCTCTTTACATGGCTATTCTCCATTCACGCCATGTATTTAGCATAAACCTACACATACAGGCTACCAATTGTTTTTCTATCCTCTATATTTAGAGGGATAGGGCGTAGAAAAGAGTCTCATGTGAAAAATATAATGAGCTGGCTATCACAGGACTAAACCCCATAGCTGTACGAAGGAACCATTCTCTCTGGTAAATAGGCTTTAAAACTAGTCAGTTTTATTTTTGATCTCATAGAGCTAGTCCACCCCATGTTTAATACATAAAAAGAACCACTTATGCCACTCAAATAAAAAAAAGTTTCTCATGAAAAATATGACGGCCGCTTTTTTTTCTTTTGATGGATCAAAGATTTTTCTGTGAGGTTTAGGCTAGGTCTGTTTATATTGCTCAAGCTTTCACTTGACTGTATCAGGAGACTCAAAGGGTAAACTTTTTAAATATTTTCATCTATATACATGTATACACCAAACGTAAGTAACATGAATACGACTAGCATATACATATTGCGCATAGTCCATTTCTTTCCATATATATGCTGGATGGCAAATACAGCCATGCAAGGAGAAACTTAGTTACATATATGCTATATACGCTTGTGCACAATATAGGCGTATACATATATAAACATATTAATATACATTGTATACATATATTTATGCGGTGGCGTATAGATAAAATATATGCATTTTTCACACAGTGAACACAATACCACGTTGAGTGCATCCCTGACCTCAGGAGCTTTAATTTGATACTAAATACACATACCTTTCATAATTTCTATGGAGGTTCATCTTCTCTAGAAAAGATGATAAAAAAATGTTCTAGAAACGATTTTCCTCACGGGCGCGGTGATAAGAAACAGGTTTTTTATTGAGTGGCCTTACACGAGCCACTGAAATTTGTATCGTTAAAAAGTAGGAATATGAAAATAATCCGCCTGTAAATAAGTTTGAGCTTCTCACAGCTAATGTATGTCGTTGACCTAATATCTGCATCTCTCTCCGTCTGTCCATCACAGACGCAGGAGTCGTGATAACTCAGTTTCCCATATTTCCCAGCAGGATTGTTTAAAAAAGAAAGAGAGCATCCTTTGTTGAAAACATCTTTTTAAAAATGTACACCTATATAACAGCGTGCCAGGTTTCAACTTTTCAAAAGAAATCCTTGTTTCCATTTCAATTTTTTAAAACCCTTTTTCCTTCATAATGTAGCGTATCCCCTAGTCGCTGAAAGTGTCTTACCACTTTCCGTGATCAACAGCCGACCAGGGGTTCCGAGACTCAGTCGCTACCCTGTACTTACCGTGCCAGTACAGGTGGGTTCGGCTTTACCCGCTGGAAAGGGCAGGGAGATGCAGAATCTACTACCTACCGCTTAACTACGAAGACAAAACCAGACTCCGGACTGTTTCAGTGTACCAAGCTTTATTTCGGTACTTCTATTACAATATGTTGGTGCTTCGGGGCACCAACTAGCGCGGGAAGAGATACTGGTCTCTTCAATGTTGAAAGGTGTTCAATGCAACCTTACCAACACATGAGGCTCCAGGCGTTCACTCTGTAGAGAGGCACTGCAAGAAGTCCTGTCAACCCGCCGTGGACTTATATAGTGACCCCGTAGCATTTGCATACCATGGGTCCACCGGCCTTACCGCACGGCAGGGATCGGCACTCGGGCCACCTAGCATGAAGTGGAACAATGCTGCTTGACTACCCTGACCCCTACAATAATATAACAACGTTAGTATAAACTGTGCCTCATTCACTAAACTGTGCCCCATTCACACCAGTAAAACAGCAGTTTGAACCTCCCCACACACACCCTCAGGCCTATTCCAAGGCCAGTAATGCTGTGTATTCCACGTTTTCTCAGTCTCATCTTTTTCTCCTGATCCTAACTGATATCCCTGAATAAAAACAATGCGATTGAATCATGCTGCAGACGACATTTGGAGCTACGACAATATGGAGGCGCCCGACCATGGAACTCTCGCCTGGGGCTGCACCAAGGACGGCCAGTTGGGTCTGGGCGGCGTAGAGGCGGAGCAGGTCAGCATACCACAGGAGGTGAAAGGACTGCGCGGCCGGGAAGTGGTGGGCATGGGATGCGGCGAGAACCACACCCTCTTCCTGCTGGCCGGGGGCACGCTCTGCAGCTGCGGGAATAACGACATGGGCCAGCTCGGTCATGTTAAGCCCACCAGGAGACGGCCAGGTATGCTGGTTTATGTGCTGTACTTGTAAGCTATAGTTACCGACCGTTTACAGGATAGATCTTGCACAATTTGGAATTTATAGAGAAGAGCCACAAAATGTTCTTCGATGTCCTCATTAACTTAGACCTTGACATATGTTGTAGCCTGTACGTTAAGAATGAATATATTTGAATTGTATGAGAGTAGACATTTTTAGAAAAATTCAAATGGATGAGAATTAACAATTCTCATTCAAACGTGTTGTATTGTGTAAAGATATGTAATAACTTTTATATATTAGACGGCAATTTTTCTGATAACGCCACTTTTTCATTACAAAAGGGAATTTCCTCCAGAGTAAAATATCGTGGAGACTACTAGTTGGGCGGTGTAGGCACACCGGTCTAGATAATTTTCATTGACTATGCTAGATGAGCAGAATCCCGTCTAGAATATCTGCATAGACTACACTTGGTGACCATTGTGGTAACATTGTTGATTATTTGTACCCTACACAGAGGCAGTGAGTGTTCTGGAGACTCAGGTCGTGGTGGAGGTGGACTGCGGGGCAGAACACACTGTGGCCATCACAGATACAGGACAGATGTTCTCCTGGGGGTCCAACCTGAGGGGCCAGCTAGGCCGGGGTTACACGGATGAGCCGTGCATCAGAACACCAAAGTGAGTCGCATCTTCATGTACCACACCACATAGACATGGTATGTCAAAGGCCAATCCTTCTCATACCATGTCTATGTGGTGTGGGAAGTAAAAGAACTCTCACCTCGGTAAATGTGTAGGGGTGGGATTTCTTCCTAAATTCATTTCATAGATTCGATCACCAGCCTTGTGGTGTAAAAGAACCTTGAGAAAGTCTGGTGAGAACCTACAATGTTTAACTGGATGTTAAATCAAACCAACCAACCAACCAACTATTTTACTCGCAGTGAATAAAAAAGGATTTTTTAAGATTTTAGTGTCAGTCGTACCCATCATAACCAACGAGAGTTGTGTTGTGTCAATGTGATTTTGCTGCTCCGCAATTTCAAATTGTATGTATTTGTCATAACAGTCATGTAGTATATTGCGCAGTATACTGCGTCGGCTCGTTGAATTGTCGGTTATTATTCACATTCATCCATTTACACGACTACATCGCATGCTTTCATACCTGTTTCACATTGTCTAGCCTCACACTGGATTATGTTTTCTATGGATTAAATAAGTGCACCAATCAAGCCAGTACTAATACTAATACTGTGTGGTGGTCGCCGCCTGTCTAGCAGGTTGGATGACCCCAATCCGGAACGCTAGTTCCAGGCAGGATCCCACCCTACGCACTCACGTAGGTTGGTTCGGTTTTCGGTTAGTTCGCACAGACCTAATCACACACAACACAACAACGTCATTTGATAAACAGAGATGTTTATTAATCACTTACTTCCCGGAAAGATCTGGAAGATCTTCCCCACAAGTACAGTACCCTTGCACATGGGTGCTAGGTAACGCTGGATAGGCTAATCCGGAGGATTCGCCTAACCACCAGGAAGGTTACAAGAACCCGCCTGCAAAGTGAGGGCCCAAGGGTCCATTCCGTAGAAGGGACGCGCGAGGACAGCCTGTCGACCTACTGTGAACGCTGAGTATATATACTAAGCGTTACGTAATCCCGGTCTCCGCCGCGCCACTCTCGTGTGCGGCGTTGCCCGGAATCACTACACAGTAAGGATCGGCATATCGCGCCACCTTCCGTGAAACAAACAAACACTGCTGGATTCCTGTCCCACTACATTACCCCTCCCAGTTTTTACTAAGGGGGGAACCAAGGCAGCCATTTTGCTGCTAAGGGACTACCCAATTAAAAATTACAACATATATCCAGCAGTTCTTGGTCTACTCTCTAGCTTCCTGGTGTTCACAAGAATTCACTGATACCAACGTATAAGTGAAAAAGGTGGAATTGTAAGATGGAGAAATTATTAAAAATATGGAAGATATGACATTTAGGAAAGAGGAAACGACATTTGAAGAATGAAGGACTAGCCTCGCTAGCACCTTGAATAAATGTGATATTCACCCATCTTGAGCCGGGGAGCGTATTCTTGAGCATTGGGCAGGGAAGATTCGACAGTCGCGGACCTACAGGTGGTCAGCCCGGCCTGTCGAGCACTCTGCCTCCAGCTGTTCCAGATCTTGTTGAAGTCCTCTGTTGGCTCCCGGCGAGTGAAGTGTCGTTTTCTTTCTCATCTTAGAGTATCGAGCCCAGCTGGCCCACCGGCGTAGCAGACCTACTACATTCAGCCCGATGCCGACGGGTGCTGGGCTTCCCACTGTTCTTCAGTTTGGAAGACATCCATACGTAGAGAAGGGTCAGCCTCACTAGACACCTTCCGTGTTGAAAAGTTTCCGAATACGGAAATAACGGCCAAAAAGGCAAAACAATTCTCCATCCACCTGGTAAGAGTGTGTGGTATCAGTGTTCTTTCATTTTGACTCCAGCTATACTGGCATATCTTTTTCTCGGCTCGAATCGAGTACCAATTAAGGCCCCAATTCTAAGCCGGTTTCAGAACTTACGATCACCGACCCAAGGTAGAAATAGCCGGCGTAATCCAACAACAGGGATTACGTCTACTATCTCATTATCGAGTCGATGAACCCAGTTCCGACACAGACCTGGTAAGTCAGATCTATACCCGAAAGGCATAATCTTCCTTACCCGGTACCAAGTACTAGTGTGGACAGTATCCACACCACAGGCCGGAGGTTTTCGTGATGGGGGCCTATCACGGGCCTGACCATCGAGAGAACCTTCAGCCGTCTGAAACCAGGGTTGTGCCTTAGGGAAGTCATTTTACTGGCTTTCCCCAGCCCCAACCCAGGATCGCTTATCATTTGTCACTCCTAACTTTCCCTCCACCCCTCCCAGCAATCCTTGCGGTTCGCTGAGAAAGTGCAGAATTCTGGCTAGGAGGCCACATTCTGGAAGTAGCTAGGTCGGAAAAAAATTTTCCTCCCCAGGACTTCCCATACCCGTCTGACTTCGGATCCAGGAGAGTTGTTGGCTCTGCCGGTTCCGAGTTTAGACGGCGTCTTCCCGGCTTGTTAGGCACCAGCCGAGGCGGTTATTATCAACCCCTAAATATCCTCGTCAGAGGATATCCTGAGGTCGAGAAGATCCGACTGGCTTGGTGCGCTAGCCGTCGGTGGAACCGACGTTGCCAGGGCGGTCCTCTCCGGTCGCAGTGGACTCAGCGCAGACGTAGGCTGCAACTGGGACATCAACTGCTGTAGAGAGGTTGGTCCGGTATCTAAAAAGATTCCAGACTCCAACGGGATGATGTTGGCATTCATCCCCAGTGCCCCACTTGGTTCCTCGGGCTGGTCTATCGGCTTAGCCTTGGTAGGCTTTGCTGATTTCTCAGCCCGTGTCACGGCGGGAGGCCTCCTCGACTGTAGGACTTCAGTCTGATCCTGTTGGGTCTGACCGGGTCCTGACAGTTGAGTATCTACACTGACATCCATAGGCTGGGCCTTTATGGATGTAGTGTCCTGGTGGGAAGTTTCTTCCACGGATGACCATCCCAACATGCCAGCGAGTTGCTGACGTGTCGGGTTTGATTCTTCCGTGGTGAACTGAAGAAATCTTCCCCGGCTCCTTTGTCGGGCCAACCACGCTTCCTCAAGGGCTTGCGGGTCGTCACCGATGTCATAGAGCGACATACCCAAGTGCTGAAGACAACGTTCATCTTGGCGATGGGTCTGGGCTTCCGCCCCGGCAAACCTCGACTGGGCCGTGGTTTTCGCAATACACGCGTACTGTTTAGCCAGGCCTTTCGTGGCTTCTCTCACCTCGAATCGGGCTAGGTTTACTAGCTCCTTAACGAGGCCTTCATGGAGGGACTGCGCGCCCCTTCAGACGCGGCCCTCCAAGGTGCCACCTATATGCGACTCTAGCTGATCCGCCCTTTGGACGTATTCAACCGACATCGCACAGGGAGAAGAAGTCACTTTCGACGCAACGGGTGGTTGTGTCGTTGGTTTCTTCTTTACCTCAACAACCGGGTTGGCTGGTGGAGGGAGTGCCGGAAAGGCCTCTTCCTCTTCAACTTTCCCGGGTGTTTGGGTAGCACCTCTGTTCAGCGGGGAAACTCCCGGGAGACTTGAGCTAGGACGAGTCCCAGCTGGTTTTTCCGTGGGTCCGCGGGCTTTTGAAGCCATTGGAACATTCCCTTCGCTCGGATCTGAGAGAAGTTTCAATCCCTCAGACAACCTTGGCCCTACCTGGTAAGCAGCTTCCACCACGTCAGCGATGGTGTGCTTACTAGGAGCCAATTTCTTCTTAGGCTTCCGACTGGATCGCTCAGAAGTGTCAGTCTCGCTGGACGAGGACGATGACAACTTCTTGACCCGTCGTTTAGCCTTCGAGGACCTTTGAGACGGTTCCCGGCTAAGGGACCGTTTCTTCCTCGACTCCTTTGACATCTGTCGATGTTTTGAAGCGGATAGCATCAGACTCCCGAACCAGCCAGGATTCTTCTTCCATCCGATCTTAAACAATCGACCGTCTGTCACACAAGTCTCGGGTTCCGGTTTGCCTTTCTGAGCATCGGAACCTAAGTCAACGAATCTCTGCCACAGATTCATGACCCGTTCCCGAGCAGCAGCACCAGCAGTCCGGTGTTCCCGGGCAATGTGTCGGACTAGACACGATCGCCTCGAACTGGCACACCCGGCCTGGCAAGAACCACCCTTCTTGCCAAGGCACTGTAGCCACGGTCGCTCAGCTAAGTGTACCTCTACGAGGTGCCTAGCGTAACGACCTTCAGTCCCTCCCATGGCAACTCAAAAAGACACAATGATTGCCGTTTCCAAACTTGTGCCATGCGTAAGCGATCCGGTCTTTGACCTGATCCTCGTACTTCAGCCGGCTAACTCGGGACACTCCTTTCACCCGGTCGATGTACCAGGCGTTGGGAGAACCCTCGTCAACTAGCCATTCCTCGTCGTCAGAGGTTCCATCTAAACCGACACCATCGGGGATGTAATGTCGGTTCCCATGACGGAGATCTTCCAAGCAAGTGTAAGTCTTGCCCAGCAAAGAGGCGGGTATCTGTCTAGCTACCGTTCTCATCCAAGCCCGCTTTACGCCAGGTTGGAAATCACCGTCATCATTGTCGGGGTTGGATTGGGCCAGGGGTTTAGCCTTGTCCATCTCCGTTCCCCAACACTTGACATCTTCGCCACCCGTGGCACCTGTTGAGGTACTCGGTGTAGCGTCAGCCGCACTAGGACCAGCCTGCGCCGCGGGTTTGTCCGAGCCTTTCGACTCAGCCCCCTTTGACTCCTCACGCTTCCCGGTTTGAGGTTTCCCTTTCCCCGAGTCACGCGATTCCGGCTGACCTTCTATCTTCTCCAACTCCGCTTCAGCCCGCTTCCGGTTCTGTTTCGAAAGCTGCGGCTCAGTCTTACTAGCATCCTGAGGTTTTGACACCTCAGTCTTGCTGACAGACTTCCCCGGCGCGGGCTTAGCCGGTTGTGACACCAGTTTCTCACCTTTGCTGGAAGACCCTTTTACAGAGTCGCCCCCAACTGACGACTCAGTCTCCATAGCTGTCTCTGTCCCAGCCTCAGACCTTCCGGGTTTTGCTACCGGACCCGGGGCCAAAAAGGTCCCGGCTTCCGCCAGCACCACTCCGGGTGGAGTCCAATTTTGATACATTGACTGTACTATGCCACGCGTTTTGGGATCTGGGATCCCAGCCAACATCTGTTCCAGGCTCTGAGTTGAAACCTCATGCCTGGAACCCATCTCTTCGGAGGACTTCCTCGGAGAGCGACGACGCGGGCGGGCTCGGCCTTGCCTTGGCGTATCGCGCTCCGATTCGGAACCTTCGGCCATAACCACATCCGAGTTAGAGGCCTCAGTTTTCACTGGGCTCGTCTTCGGACGGGCACCAGAAGAACCCTTAGCGGCCGGGGCCGCCTCGGACTTCTTCCCGGTGTGACTTTTTCCCTTTCCGGGTCGTTCATCTCGGGTTTCCCCAAGAAGAACAGAGTCCTCAGACTCGTCCCCTTCCAGGTCAAAATCACCATCATCTGACCCGATGAGCAAAGCATCATCGTCCAGATCTGCCCCCCGCTCAGCCGAAGCTGAGGATCCGGGCAGGGGTGAGGGGAGCTCGCGCTCACCCTCCGTAGACGGGGCACGGTCAGCCATGCTGTTACCGCCCGACTCCTGTGGTGCTAAGCACCACTCCGATCACAGAGTGAAGACTACTGAAAAAAACAGGGTCTTATATACTCCTAAGTGACCTAGATTCGCAGTCGCGAACCAATCAACCGTGTCGAGACTGGCTCATCTTGAGCGTCTCAACACCGCATGCGTGAAGAAACCAAAGGTCAGCGTTACGCTCGACTTGATTCGTTCACGCCTTCAATCACCCAGCACAGGTTCCGAAACCCGGGGAAACCCCTTTTTTCCACCCCGAGTTCTCCACTGCGTGGATTTTCTTATCGCCGTCGTGTATCTCGTTGATAGTATGGGAGACTTGTTCAATTTCCATGTAAATGGATCAGACCTTTCAGAGCGTTCGGCAATTCTGCAGCCTCTAGAGGGTCCCTGACGGGGTCCCTTAGAGCAACGTCTGGGCTGCGGCACATAACGACTGATTTTAAGGTAACTGTTTGATCAACATTCATGTATAATCGACACGTCACTGACTACCAACGATCTACATTTCGTACCATTGCTTCTCGTTGTGTTTTTGACAACCCCGGCACCACTACTCTTTGTAGCTAACCACAGCTTTCAATTTTAGTCGAGAGCGGCGGCGGGGTTTTGAGTATTTTAGACTCCATTCTACATCTCGAACCATGTTTATTATACACAGCTCGATTTGTAGCAAATTTAGACTTTTCCATGTCAGGTTTTTCTTCTACCCACACTTCCCTTTTTAGGTTGGCGTAAGTAGGAATCACCTTCCGCGGACGTCCCGGTTTTCGCCGTGTAGGCGAGCACCCCGTCGGAACCCCGGTAACCTTTGACCGGGACTTCCCTATCGGGGCCTGCCTCCGCCGTGTTGACGGGGGTTTGACACCCGGCTTCACAGAGTGAAGACTACTTTGAACCCGGGACCTCTCTGGTTCCCCAGTAGGACCCGTGTTCAGTGACACATCCCGCTTTTTAGCAGGGTGTGAAACTTCAAAGTCGGAACATTCGCGCTTTCCTTCCCATAGTCGTAAACGAGCTACATGGGATTTATAACGCCTTCTTGACCATTCATCTTCTATCACTACTGTCATTTCTGACAATAATTGAACAATTCTGAATGGTCCGTCCCAGTTAGGAGCGAGTTTTACATTTACCAACGGAGTGTGGTATCGTACAACCCGGTCTCCTACTCGGAACTTACGTGGTTTAAGATTGACGTCATGTCCAGTCTTTTGCCACTCTGCAGCATCTCGAGTATCCTACACATTTCTTTCCAGATCTGGGATTCAAATTCCCTTCCCTGGTCGGAATGTAGTACGCTCGGAGTTCCAAAAGGCAACATCCAGTTTTTCACTAAAGCTTCCGCACACGTGGCAGCTTTGTGATTCTTCATGGGATAGATCTGCACATATTTTGTGTAATAATCCATCACCACCATCATACAGGTATTTCCTTCCTCTGACTCGTCGATACCAGATATGATATCTAGAGCGATTCTGGCAAACCTGACACCAAACAGTTCCTGTTGTAACGGCATCTTTCCGAGTCCTACCCCGGGTTTGACTTTGCTACATATGGAACATCCAGATACCCATCTTCGAATATCTGCACCCATTCCAGGCCAGTAGTAACGACGCCTTATTCTGGCTACCGTCCTTTTCCGTCCTAGATGCGCTGCACTCCTATGTTCGTGACATAGAGTCATTAGTCCGGATCGTAATTCTCGAGGGACCACTAATTGTAGAGCACGTTTAAGTGGTTGCAATGTGGTTCTCCATCGATATAATACCCCATCTCGGACTTCTAGCTCTCTCCATTGACCACATAGATTTCGAAATTCTCGGTTTTCAGGCGTGATCTCGGGTCCTGTAGGTCTATGGAGTCCATTAGCTATCAGTTTAGTTAACCGGAACAAATCTGGGTCAGCCTGTTGACTTTCCTTAATTTGTTCTAGTGTCCACTGATAGTTTAGTGGCGGCTTCACTTTCTGGGAACGTAGAGTAGCTATTACTGCTCTATGCTCGCCACAATCCCGGCAATCTGGTCGTCCACATTTCCGCACTGGTCTCCTTGAGAGACAATCCGCATTAATGTGTGACTTTCCAGCCCGGTGCTCAATCTGGCAGTTAGTCAACCCGAATTCGGAGAGAGCTGCCAGCCATCTTCCAATCATTCCCTCGGCATCTTTAAAGTTAAAGAGCCATTTGAGAGAAGAATGGTCGGTACGTAAGATGAAATCTCCACCTGCTAAGAAGTGTCGATATTTTCTTACATACACTACAACCGCTAAGAGTTCCCTCTTAGTAGTACAGTAGTTCCGCTGGCTTTTACTTAAGCTGTTGCTGGCAAAAGCTATTGGAACTTCCACACCATCTTGTATCTGAGACAACGCCGCTCCAATACTCTCATTACTAGCGTCAGTGTCAAGAATGAACCAACCCTGGGCTAGAGGGTATTTCAACACGGGGGTCTCCATAAACTTTCTTTTTAGTCCCAGAAAAGCGTGTTCAGCTTCCGGAGTCCATTGGATCTCTTTTTGCTTCCCTGGCTTATCTAGTACTACATACTGTTGCATAGGATGTGCAATTTCAGAAAAACCCGGGATAAAGTCGCGGTAATACGAACAAAATCCTAGGAAAGACCTTATGTCTTTTATATTCTGGGGGCGTGGCCAATTAGCCACTACCTCCAACTTGGAAGGATCTGCCTGGATTTCATTTCCGGAAACTATCCGTCCCAAGTATTCCACAGATTTGCGAAACAGTTTGCATTTTTGAGGTTTGAGCCTCAACCCATAAGATTAAATACGCTCAAATACCTCTCTTAGGTTTTCTAAACATTCAACATAATTCTTTCCGAAGATGATTATGTCGTCTAGATAAACCAAACACTTTTTCCACTGTAGACCCCGCAACATCTGATCCATCATGGATTCGAAAGTCGCGGGAGCGTTACAGAGGCCAAATGGCATTATTGTAAACTCGTAAAGCCCTTGATGAGTGGTGAATGCCGTTTTGGACTGATCGCCACTGTTCATCTTTACTTGCCAATATCCAGACTGGAGATCCAGAGTACAAAACCACTGGTTCCCTCCCAGAGAGTCGAGACTCTCATCGATCCGGGGTATTGGATAAGCATTCTTCCGGGTGATACCATTCAATTTTCTGTAATCAATACAGAATCGGCAAGTACCATCCTTTTTAGTAACCATTACCACCGGGCTAGCCCAAGGACTTGCACTGGGGATGATTACTTTCTGGTCCATCATTTTCCCTACTTCCTCTTCTAAAGCTTCCCGTTTTACCGGAGGTAGCCGTTGATAAGGAAGGTGGAAAGGTTGATGACCTTCAGTGTCAATCGTGTGTTCTACTCGATCCGTTCTTCCCAAGGGATCTCCAGGTCGAGTAAAGATTGACTCCATCTTCTTCAAAAGAATCCTTAGTTCATGTCGTTCCCCACTGTTTAGTGTGTCTGTCGTCTGAACTAAAGTTTCCAGAGTTTCGTGCAATGGACTCGGAACTGGAAGGGATCCCGTTCCTGTATCGATAGCACTAACCCGTACTTCTTCATAATCATTTACTATTAAGTCCGACCTTCCCAGTTCAGATTGTTCATCTTCCCCGGTTATTTCGGAAACTGGAATAGGTGTGATTCCCTGTGGACTGGAGTCCACTAGGCCATCTACATGAGCTAGGGTTACCCAGCCCAATGTATCACCCTTCCTTAATTTAATCAACCCGGAGGTATGATTACTTATAGGAATTGATCCTTCTCTGGCACTTCCGATCAAGGTATCCCAGGCCTGTATTCCTTTTTTAGAAAACAGTTCTGGGTCTGGCTCGAAGAGTGCATCTCCACGTGGTAAGTCGCCTTCCCCAGCTATCAGGACATTAACCATCTGCTGGGGTGGGATGCCCACGTCTTGTCGAACAGAAATCAAAGAAGAAATCCGTCGACAACTACATTCCACTTCCATTAACTCAGGAAATTTGAGTCGGAGAGTGCCATCTGGTAGATCTACAGAGCCTCCATAGAGGGTGAGAAAATCTACGCCTAATATTCCACTTTCTTCGATATCACTGAGTATGGGACCCCATACGAATTCAGTGTTACCTATTGAGACTGGAATAATCACACTACCATAGCATCTCATGTGAGTACCATTAGCAGCTTTTGCCGAGGCTCCAGGAACATGACATTCCTGCGCAAATCCAAGAGACTGATAGAGTCCATTGTTCAACACAGAGCGACTAGTGCCAGTATCTAACAATAGATCCACCCTTCCTCCTTGAATTCTAGCCGGCACATACCAACGTCACCCTCCTAAGGGGGACGGTTGTCTTATAAACCGTGAGATTCCATCCAAGGTTCCAAGATCCCATCCGCGTTGACTAAGCCATTGCAGACAAGGATGCCCGGGTGAAAGATACTTACTACAGATCGTTGCGACCGTATTTTGTATCTTCCCCTTTTTCGGTAAGTTGGAAATATTTTCCTCCTTATAAATCTCACAGGTTTGGGTTTCCTGGCACTTTCCTTCCCGGACCGCAGTGTTGCCACTCGCTACAGTCCTCCTTTGTTTTCCGGTTCACTGAGAGGCAACCATCAACGCAGGCAGAGTACGAGGTGTTTCCACCGTAGTAACGTTCCGGGCTTCTGGACAATCTGGAGAGATATGTCCCATTTTGTTGCACCGCCAACAACGTCGGACATCCAGCTGGTTTTTCTCCACCTGATTTAGTCTTTCGTTGATTTTGGCCAACAACTTCATCACCTCTGAGGAATTTCCTTCAGGATCAGTGGTTATTGGTTTTGCCTCTGCCACAGAAGGTACATCGCTGTTCCTTCCAAAGCTAGGGGTTCGACCTCTTCCACGTCCCCGTCTATTGAAACCTCCTCTTCCGAGTACCATGGAGCGGACATTAGAGAGTATATCCTCTATTTCTGCTTCCTGACACTCGTAGGTATCTTCTTCTACTTGTGACCAAGTAGAACCCACTATGTTAACCCGAGTAGTTTTTCCTGGATTAGCATATTTTCCGAATAGTATACACCGTTGTTCATAGGCATCTACTATTCGCAACACCTGCATGAAGTTCAGACCGGGCTCCCATTTAGAGATGACTTCCGCTCTCACGTCATCATCTCGAAGTCCTTTTACAAACTGAGTTTGTAGATCTTCATGCAGCGCAGGAGAATCTAATCCCGTCCCTGGGTAAACCTCTAACAACATTTGTTGCAAAGCTAGCCCATAGGCGCGAGTTGTCTCCTCTTTACCCTGGATCCTCTTTAGAAAAGTGGATCGGGGGTTCAGCGTTACCAACTGACCACAGTAGTATGAGGCTACCTCCACTAGCTCATCCCATTCCGTACCACCGGAACGGCGAAAAGCGCGAAGTGCAGCTTCTCCGGGTCCATCTCGCAACGCTCTTTTGAGGTATGGCAATGCATTGACTTTATTCCAGCCATTACATTGTATATCCTCACAAAATCCCGCGAACCAGTGTTCCCACTCCATTCCTTTCCCGTAAGGTTTTGGAATGACAGCGTTTTTTCTGGCTGCGTTCTCTGGGCGCATCATCGGAACCTTGTCAGCTCTCGCCATTGACAAGTTAAAGATCCGATCTTGTTCCCGGACTTGGTTGAACGAGTTGAAGCCTAGTTCAGCTATAGCTTTACTAGTACATTCGGAACTCGGAGAACCCATTCTTGACTCAGAGGGTAGCCGGAAGCTAACCAAAGGAGTCTTCACACCCTTTGTTCCAGATATGAATCTGTTAGGGGTCTTCTCTGGATCTTCTACTCTCCCTGGTGGGGAATATAGATGATCTCTCACATTACTCCAGCCAGCTTCTGACATAGGCATTCGTTGGGATGATTCTGTCTCCGCTAGTCGAACTTGGTCCTTCATGTATTGTACATGTTGGTCTAATCGCTCGATTTTCTCTAGAGTCTCAATCTCGCGAACCGAGAATTCTTCCAAGTTATGGTGCCTTTGGGCTACCTTCTCGGCGATCTCACGGTTTCGAGCTTCTAGTTCCCGACACATGTCTCTGGCTTCCCGCTCCCTATCAAACTCGGCTAAGAGTTCGGGTCCAAGGAAACCTACAGGAACTTCATCGGAAGGTACTCTTAAGGTATTTTCCGACCTATTCCGGGGAGTACTAGACTCTCCGGGACTATCTGTCTGAGACCCAATTTTACTGAGTCCCTCCAGATCCCTTGCGGGGCCATGTCGGCTGTCGGCCGCCGGACTGAAACTCTTCAGGACCGTCGAACTCAGATTCTGAGCGGCGGTTCTCTTCCGAGATTTCTCCTTACCAGACTTCTGGGTTTCACCCCCTCCCTCTGGTTTTGGAGACTTGTCGTCATTCCGGGCCGGAAGAGTTTGTTGAGAAGTTACCTCCCCATCTTCACTCTCCTGTTCAGCCTGAGATCTGGTTTTTATTCCAGATCCGTGCATTTACCGAGAATCCCGGGTTGTGCAAGCAACCTGGGATCCTGGTCACGGCACCAGTGTGGTGGTCGCCGCCTGTCTAGCAGGTTGGATGACCCCAATCCGGAACGCTAGTTCCAGGCAGGATCCCACCCTACGCACTCACGTAGGTTGGTTCGGTTTTCGGTTAGTTCGCACAGACCTAATCACACACAACACAACAACGTCATTTAATAAACAGAGATGTTTATTAATCACTTACTTCCCGGAAAGATCTGGAAGATCTTCCCCACAAGTACAGTACCCTAGCACATGGGTGCTAGGTAACGCTGGATAGGCTAATCCGGAGGATTCGCCTAACCACCAGGAAGGTTACAAGAACCCGCCTGCAAAGTGAGGGCCCAAGGGTCCGTTCCGCAGAAGGGACGCGCGAGGACAGCCTGTCGACCTACTGTGAACGCTGAGTATATATACTAAGCGTTACGTAATCCCGGTCTCCGCTGGCCACTCTCGTGTGCGGCGTTGCCCGGAATCACTACACAGTAAGGATCGGCATATCGCGCCACCTTCCGTGAAACAAACGAACACTGCTGGATTCCCGTCCCACTACAACTGTATTAGATTATGTGATGTCAATTTTAAAAAAAGCCACGTTTGAGGCCAGAAAAAGGAACGTTATTACTGCGCGATCTTGAGTTTGTAGTGAGTTTCATGCATTACCTGTTACATGGTTCGTACAGAGCCTGGAAAACCTGGAAAAGCCTTGAATTATGCTTTTGGGTTTTCCAGGCCTGGAAAAACCTGGAATTCTTACAGAGGGCCTGGAAAAACCTGGAAGAGCCTGGAAATTTTAGTTTTGCATACAAACAATTTTTTTAGTCCGTGAAGTAAGGAAGATGAAGAAAGTAGTAAGGAAGATGAAGAAAATTTTAACAAAATTTGGTGATAAATCAGACATGGCTTTAAAAACAGCGACCCGATATGATATGCACCCTTCAGAAAACAGACAATGACTTTTCATTCACTAGCAAGATGGTATTGATTGACATTATTATGTGCCTGGAACAAAATTATTAGAACCTGGAAAAGCCTGGAAAAAGCCTGGAATTTTATTGGGCTGTCTATGTACGAACCCTCGGTGTCTCGAAGCATATCTTTTCCAATTCTAATAAACTGTTGCATGCTTGTCATGTAGACCTTTTTATACCCACCATATTTTGGTCATGCTGAATGGTATTTTACATACATTTTTATACACGGCACTTCATTCTTTCAATGTATGTATTTTATTTTCGTAAAAGAAATGCAGTCACGAAAGACTTGTTTGGGTGTTATTTTTTATTGAAAACTCTGTATTTTGGAATTTTGACGTGTATAATTTCATATAATTGCAGATTAGTTAAATCATTATCTACATTTACCGTCCTGTCAGTATCATGTGGACACCAACACAATCTGGCGCTCACTGATGGTATGTATACGTCTTATCAATAACCGTTTAGTTCCATTAAAATCCAGATCTGATGATTCTAGTACGTGTAGTAGTGAAGACTAGATCTAGTCAGTTAAGTTGAAAGCTGTAAACGGGCAGTGCAGTATAAGCATGGAGAAGGTGGAAGGGCTCCCCAATGTTTGATTAAGCAGTTTCCTTGTTGAAACCAATACCGCTAGTTTTGTTATTGTCATGTGATCTCCACTTGATGAGACCTACTGACTTTGTACCTACATTTTTTCTAAATTTTACCTTCTATATATATATATAACAAATTTAGGGACCTGAATAAATAAA
This sequence comes from Alentia gelatinosa, assembly GCA_950022655.1. Classification (NCBI taxonomy): domain Eukaryota; kingdom Metazoa; phylum Annelida; class Polychaeta; order Phyllodocida; family Polynoidae; genus Alentia; species Alentia gelatinosa. The sequence goes on from OX465579.1 coordinate 108,971,524, forward strand.
GGCCCATTGGCTACAGACAAGCTTATCTAAATATTGATTATCGACATCAAGGTTATAACATCCTCTTGCAGGGAATTTCCTACATGAGAAAGATGCCGAACCATGTCTTCATGACCTTACATACTATCGTATCGTAAAACTGTATGAGTTTTAATCTTGGCCACCGTATGCCACGACTGGAGTTTGGCAAAGTGACTTCATGAGGCGAAGCCGAGTGAAGTCCGGAGCCAAAACTTCAGGAGTGGAATGCGGTGGCCAAGATCAAAACGAATCAGGTTTTGATTTTATCCTATCCCGTCTCCTCGATTTTTGAGTCTTTACTGCAAGTCAAACTGTGCGATGAATTCGCAGTGATTTTTGTGTTTGCTTTGAGGTATTATTTTTTAAATGTGGCATTATATAATAATAATAATAATAATAATCATAGAGCGTCGGTCGCGAACGAAAAGAAATGTTAAATACATATATTATATATGATGGATACAAAAAACCATGTAGGACCTTGTCCATATCAAGAATAATGGCAATGCTAAATTTGTTCAGAGCTGTATTCATGATTTAGGCACCTAAACGTACCTGCCCAACGCCAAAAAAATGTATATTGACTAGATATCTTTTCCCATGACGATAAGGGCTTTGGTATGATGCGATATTTTCTTACGTAAACCTACAGGAACCTTAATGAGTTCATGCTTACAAATAAAATGTGTATAGATCTGAAGCTGACATATTCCCGACCTTGCTTGACAATATACATTTAGATATGAGTAATTTGATTGGTTTCAATTGAGATAACAATTCTCAGATTAGATGAGGCTTTGAGTAGTAGCATTGTTTTCATTGATTAATTTGAAATTCTTGGCTCTCCGACAGTAAAGCCGATCGTTTTTCTTGCTTTATCTACCCCTGATTAAGCTATGTTGTATTCACTTCCTGTTAGATAGGTATGCTATAGTTAACCAGGATGTAGACGAGCAGCTATACCCAAAAGTTGAGCAATGTTGCCCGTTCTACCTGTACCAACAATCCACCATGTATTAACAACTACATGTGGTACATTGATTTTTCTGTTTTATTTAACTACGGAATAGGGTAATGTGATGATTGTTCACCTCTAGCACAAAATAAGGCCATTTAGCTATAACTAAAACCGCACAGTCACATAATATGGAGTTGTTTCTGTCTCGTTTCACAAATACAAGCAAGTAATATATATGTGATATTCAGTAAAACTCCGCTTCTAGGACACCTCGCTTAAGGGTACACCCCCCGCTTAACCCTTTCCTTACTGATGATGCCACCATGGCATTCCCCAGCCACGGGCGAATGATGCCATATGGCATTACCAGCCATGGGTGAATGATACCAAATGGCATCACTGACATTTTACAATTTAGGCTCATAATTCATGAAATACTCAATACTGTAACACCGTTTTCACACAAAATATGTATTTAGATATCATAACCAATATGAGTATTACAAAAAATGAAGTGGTTGCCATAGTGACACAAATCACGTCATGTGACACCATTATTGAAATTTGGTGCTCGCCCTTACTGCACACACATGTGAGCTGGTATCGCCCTCTACACCATGCAGCACAAAAATCATTCGTAAGGATTGGGTTAAGGGGACACCCCCCGCCTGCTTAAATGGACACCCCCCCCCCCCCCCCTTTAAGGGGTAATTTGCTCGGAACAGAAATTTTTAACCCCGTTTGAGAGAACACCCCGCTTAAGGGAAGACTTACCTTGGAAAGGAGGGTGGCCCCTTAAACAGGGTTTTACTGTTCAAACAAGTTATATATATGGCGTATATATAGTATATATATATCACATGTATGTATTTTGTGAAACGAGAGAAAACCACCTACTCTATGACCGACGCTACCAACCTGTTGCCCTGATTCTCCTAAAAAAAAAAGACGAACATATTGTTAAAATGTCTGTGTTAGTTCTTCAGCTACTTATAAATATATTGATCACACATGACAAAGATCGCCTTTACCGATTCAGACGGACAGCTGTTCTCATGGGGCGACAACTCGCATGGACAGTTAGGTTACGGCATTGTTCAGGCCAAGTATGACACCCCACAACGCGTGGCGACCTTGGCCGGCGTGCCACTGTCACAGGTGAGGGCTGGCAGTCACCACAGCCTTGCCCTCACTACCTCAGGGGCATTGTTCGCATGGGGAAGAAACACGTAAGTTCAAGTTCTGTATACATTACTTAAGGTTATCCGTGGTCATTTGCACCATAATGCGGTACCCTCCACTGGCCTGGTCGGGAAGAAGAAAAAAGTTTGTTTACAGGGTGTTGACTTGACTTTTTCATTGGTATAAGAATCACTGGATTGGGATAGTTCCCTTGTCCAGTGATGTTAAGAGTGCTGGCTTAAAAAAAATAACACAGCAGAATTAAGACAGTGTTCAATTCAAATATTCGCTCCAGGAAACAATTTGGTTTCGAGTTTATTTTAGCTACTGCGCCATAATATCTCACCTCTATCATTAGTCAGTATTCAAAGATGACAGTTTTCCACTTTTCCAAGGAAATCCCTGTTTTCATTTCTCGTGTATAATATAACTCCTCTTTCATGGGTAAAACAAAGGTAGTATAAATTGAGCCTCATTCACACAAATAAACAATGAATGAAACCCCCCCTACACACCTAGCCCATTCTATGTCCAAGAACGTTGTGCTTTCCATTTTCTCATTCTTCCTAAAGCAGTAAATTCCACATGAAAAACATTTCCAGTTATTTTCACCACCCCAGCTGACACCCCTGTGTTTGCTTATAATTGCAGGCCTCCCAGTGAAACCTTTAAAACCTATAAAAACCTATATTTCTATTCTCGAGCCTTTATTTTTTATTAATTAACCCATATAACCTATAAACACCGATATTTTTCAGATTAATGTGTACGGAAAATTTTAGAAGTTAACTTGACTCAATGTCAGATTTTCAAATGACAAGAAATCCACACTATCAGTACATTTAAGAGATCTTAAAAGTGTTTAACAATCAACAGTTTGTATGACTTCTTGCCATTCTGGTTTGCCTGTCGGAAACTGGGCATGCTCATGTGCTTGTTCGGTGTAACCTGATGAGCCAGACATCCTGCAATTGATACCAGTTACATCTTTTTAGAATTCAAGAACTGAAAATAAGCAATTCATCAAATTTTGACTCCATCATGCTGAATATGTCAACCCTAAAAACCTATAAAAGCCTATGTATTTGGCCCTGAAAAACCTGTAAAAACCTATATTTGGTTTTCAAAACCTATTAAAAAACCTATATTCAGGAAGCAGGGTGCTGGGTGGCCTGTAATCCCAACACCAATATAATCTTAAGTTAATTATGAAGTCATTTGAAGAGCTTTGACAGACAACTCCAATTTCCTTTGTAGGTTTGGACAATTGGGGATAGGGGATCAATCAGGTAATGTATCTTTGCATTTGAAGTATAAATGGTTCACAGTGCACAGACCTTATCTTATACAGTGAAACCCCGCTTGAGGGGATACCCTCAGTTCCGAGCAAAGTGCCCCCTTTAGCGGGGTGGCCCCTTACGTGGGGTTAAAATAAATTAGATAATAATTTTTGTTCCAAGAAAATTGCCCCCTTAAGCGGGGTGGCCCCTTAAGCGAGGTTACCCAGAAGTGGGATTTTACTGTATGCCTTTTGAAAGGTTTAACGCTTAATGCAAACACCGTTTAAAATTCCTCTTATTCTGGGATTTTCGTGCCGATATTGGGGTTCCTAGGAATACATCCTCATGGATGGCTGCTGGTCTAGCTGCTTTGGCACTTTATAGATATCCACTTTCCGTCTTTAGTCTATATTTCTGACTTTTTTTAATAGCTATTCGATTTCTCCCATGTGGTTTCGTTTTCGTTTTTAATGGAACAATCACTGTTTAATATCAGACCGCGGCTTCCCGACGTTGCTGAAGCTGCTGCGCTACCAGCGGGTGATGTACGTGGACGCGGGCGAGGACTTCACCGTGGCGCTGACTGCCGACGGCGGGCTCTTCACCTTCGGCGCCGGATCTCACGGCCAGCTCGGTCACAACTCCAACAGCAACCAACTTCAGCCGCTCAAAGTGTCCGAACTCATGGGCAGTGTGGTCACACAGGTGGCAGCAGGAAGGTGGGCTTCTCACAGTGATTATGGTCATGTTTAGAGGCCACTCATTAAGTATGGACACTGAATTCCTGAAATGTTGGACCCCCAACCCCCCTCAAACCCTTCCCAATTTTTTTTACGCAATAGAACAAAGAAAGAGCATGCATGTGCAAAATTTCCAATATATTTGACCCCCCTTCCCCTTAGTGCGCATATACTTTATCGATAGCTCCTTATGAAAGATTCTTTTATAAAGATTCCCCATAAAAAGTGAAAACGTCACATGCCTTGATCCTAGCCATGAATTAAGATGCTTGATGAGTCCGAATTAAATGAAATCTTGGCCATCCGACCTCCCTGTTATATATTTATTCGGACACATCAGAGAAATATGCTTGGTAATACCCTCAAACAGTGTGTTTGGAGAGTGGGGATTGGATGTATGATCCTTTTCCATTGGTGGACAATGTTGTCAACGTCGGACACGAGACACGATAGCAACATGGTTCAAAACCGAGAAAGACTTTGTCATCTTCAGGATATCATCGGCTTGCCATAGAGGTGTATGTGCCACGTCTTGGAAAAATTAATTTATATCTCACATTACTACATTGCCGCATTAAAATGTCTTCTCTGTGTAGATGACCTTTATTTATCCCACCCCTAATATAAAATCCCATAGGTTTAACATTGAGATTCTGTATGCCACGCTGACTGGCATACAGAGTTTTATATGCCACTAGTGGCATACAGAATTATTGTCACGTAATATTCCAAAATCGAGGAGACCGGGTAGGATAAAATCAAAACCTGATTCGTTTTAATCTTGGCCACCGCATGCCACTCCTGGAGTTTTGACTCCGGACTTCACTCGGCTTCGCCTCATGAAGTCACTTTGCCAAACTCCAGTCGTGGCATACGCTGGCTAAGATTAAAACTCATCCAGTTTTATGATAGTATTTTACCTCTCTCGCAGGCGACACACATTGGCCTACGTGCAAAAGAGCGGCCGTCTCTACGCATTCGGGCTGGGTGGTAATGGCCAACTGGGTGTGGGTGAGTTTCACACTAGAAAGAGTCCAACGACAGTGAAAGGGCCTTTCATTCCGTTTCACCCGTCCGGTGCCTTCGCCAACCAGCAGCCCGTCAATGAGCGACTGCCGCCTTGCGTGAACCACCGCATCTACTGCGGGGGAGATCAGAGCTTCGCCACCTTCACCTCCCACAAGGTATGTGCACAATCTCCCTCTCCCTTCGAGAGGGAGATCATTCCATGTACTCTATGAGTACATGGAATGATCTCCCTGCTCGAAGTGCAGACTGGCACAATGTATACATATAAGAAGCATATGAAATTGAAACTGCACGACACCTTTGTATAAATGTATTCCTTCAGATATCATGTATCATCACTTCGCATCTACATCTTCATCAACTTGTAAATAATGTATATCTGTATTGATGTGGTTTAATAACCGAATATGAGCTTGTTACAAAGGTTCTCAAGATGACCGTAAGATCTATTTTGTTCTTTTCATGTGACAATAAAAAAAAAAATTAAAAAAAAGTGAAACTGAAAATGCCACCTCAGTGAAATGAGAGGACATTTATTTGGCATCATTTTTCAGGATAATGGTACTTTATATTAATCAGGGAAGCCCGTTTTCAATGTTCCCATTGTAATCCATCTTTTCTTTTTCCAAATAAAAATGTCCTTGTGTAATATTGACACAACTGCTAAATAACCAGACTTAGCCTCAGTCCATGATCCCAAACTGAACCTCCCCACCGATCCATGTAAAAATTTTAGCTTTCCCCTGATCCCTCGATTCACCACTGTTATTCGTATGTAATGTGTACAATTTTCATTCTAAATATAGATAACAGTCCTGCTCCCGAATGTATAGGGGACAGAGCCATTGTTAGTTCATGAAGCAGTCACTAGGTGGTCGGGGGACAAACCTGTATTCTGGCTCTTTGTTCATATGAAATTCAACTGCCATTCAATATTTTCCCATGGTTCCCTCGACTCTCTACACCCATCCCAAAGCAGGATGACATAATGATTAAACCCAAGACATGATATTTTCCATATGGAACCCTTTATATAAATATGGGAGCAATGCTTAAGTTGTGGCATTTCCCAATTATCACTCACTTCTTTTCCACCTCCTTTAGTGAAGAACACCTACTCGGGGGGCGTCATGGCGGCGCCCATGGATCATAGGCTATATCCGTATACACTCGAACCGCGCATAACCTCCATCCCCAACCCAAAGTGCCTCTTTGAGTCAGGTGCACCCTTACATGGGGTACAATAAAAATCTAGCAGAACTGTTCGAAGCAAAGGTGCCCCCTTACACGGGATGTCACCTAAGCGGAGTTGTGAATGCAGGACTTATGTCATGAATCTGAGTAGAGTTTCTAAAAGTGTGTTTGGATATGTTGTCTCCTTTATACCTTTGTTGCAGTGTGTTATTTAGAACTAATTGTCATATTGACTTATATAAGTATAAACGAAACGAAAGTTTATTTGTGTCAAGCTTGACAAATGCTTTGGTTGTATGTGCCCTCTCATTTATACATGTGATGTCCTGTATGTGTATCTGTGCATATTAGACAGTGTAACATGAGGTTGGGCTTGGGTTTTGTGCTTTCTGCATACCTGAATAGCCAGGAAATACTAATTCAGTCTTCTTTTCTCTACTGCAGCTAAAGCATCAACCTGATGATTTCCGAATACCAAACAAAAAGCGTCAAATTCAAACGTTGAACCAAAATATTTTAGATGACCTCGTCTCTGTGCCTGCCAATAGTAAACCCCCGCAAGAGTCACTTGAGTAAGTCTTACCACTTTCAACATAAGGTCAGTCCCTTGGCCATTATATTCTGAATATTTAGGAATTCATTCCATCCATCAAGTAATCTCTATCATGCGCGGTCTAATGCTACCCAATGCGGAGAGATTTTATATGTATCTATACATTACTGCTCTATTGCTGCTTATAAACAGCTCCACAATATCCATATTACAGCAGTGGTTCATATATTCTCAGACAAGAAACTTGTTTTTTTCCAAACTGTAAAAACACTAAACCCAACGACTTGTTAAACGTATAAACTGAAAAGAGTTCACCAACTTTGCGGTGTGGGAGTGCTAAACGTGCCTCATTTCACCATTCTCATTGACGGGTAACAGCGATCTTTAGTCATAAACATTGTTATGTCTTCAGTATACAGTTATAAAACTGATGGTAGTCATACGAATGGTCTTTCTTTCAGTATCATAGAGAAACTATTCAAGTCACAGACATGCCTCAATGCATCATTCCTACTACCGTAAGTAAAACAGTGATTTGATTTATTTTTGTTTTATTGACAAATAGAATTGAAGCTGGCAATGACAACAAAACTTCATAAGTTAATACTGACACCTTTTAATGTAAACTTAAGGCTATGTTTCGGACATAGATGTGGTCTTCTTCAGAACAGGCAGATGAATAAGGAATACTTGAAATTATAGTATATTTATTATGGAGACATAATGTCCTGAGATGTTATTTTACTAAAGCCTTATGGTAGGTTGGCGAAAACAATTGTTATTATATTAGATTGTCACTGATAATGGCCTGAGTAGAACAAGGAACGACAAGTGGGCAATCAAAAAGTAGTAAAATACCTAGTATTATGAAAAAAAGACATTGCTCCTTTAAACGTTATACATTATATATATATATGATGATTTAAGCAAGATATTCCCTCAAACCAATAGGACTAGTCTTCTTAATTAATTAATAAGGAGTCAATAAATTGGTGTTTCAAATTTCCAACATGTTTCGGTCACACGGGACCAACAACACTGGCAAGATAGAAATTCTTTACTTCCTCGGGGAGTGTAAGATTTTTGATAAGATATAATCGAGAAGATGAAGATGCCTGGATCAACCAGGCAACATACCCTGTTATTAGCAGGTGGACCATTGGTCTTTAGGTTATGGCTATAGCCTACTGTAGTACACTGCTTGTAGAGCTACTAGGCGATGTGCTATTTGTGTATTTTTGTCAAATCTCATAATGGGAGGTAGGAGGCAGCAGGTGTATAAGTTGATGGTTTATTCAGCATATCTACACACAAATAGAAGTCAAAATGGTTCTTAACTTTGTTCTAGGAATCAGTTAAGACCCATTCAAATGATATTAGTTTATGATATTATTTGCAATATCATTTACCACCAGATATTGGCTTGACCTACTTTATTGGTGTACATAGGAGCAAAGTTTTTCTCCTAGTTTGAGCCACATGGTCAGAGGAACAGGTCTGTGTGCACTCATCCATGAAGTTGTCACCATGATGCAGTGTAAAACGTTTGTATTGCATTTGCATTGTTGCTGATTGCCAATTGAAATCACCCTCCGATAGTTAGATATATGTGTGCACTGATCCATGATATTTTATTCATCATATTTACACACAAACAGAAGGAAAAATGGTTCATAACTTTGTTTTAGGAATCAGTCAAGACCCAGTCAAATGATATTGTTTTGTAAAATCATTTGTAATGTCATTTACCACTAGATATTGTCTTGACCTACTTTATTAGCAGGTGGACGGTTGATCTTTAGGTTATGGCTATAGCCTACTCTAGTACACATGCTTGTAAAGTCATTAGGTGACCTGACCATATTTTTGCTTTTTATAGCACACTAAGTACAGATAGGAATATGATTTCTGTTTTGGACAGAAGGTTGTATGGTGGTATAATGCCTCACAGATTTTAAAATTTAGTATTTTGGAATGGATTTGGAAAAAAAACTGAATTCAGTTTGGGGGGGACTTTGGTAGTCACAGGTCCATTTTTAAGAACTCCTTTATGGACATATTTCTACCCCTCAAACTGGTTGAATCATAATATGATATGCCTCATATGAAAGAGAATAAAAAACAGTAGGTGCTAGGAAGTGGAATTTTCTAAGTAGATTCTATATTTACAGAGATATTCAAGTATTTGTTGAAAGTGGGGGGGGGGGGGGGTGTTTCAGTGAAATGGGCATGCTCAAACAGATGTTTACTCAATATTGATTTATAGTGAGCATTAGTGTAACATTTACCATCTCCATAAGTGGCACTGACAGTTGCTTACACACTAGGAAGTGTCATTATTTAGGTAAAATACATATTTGATGTGCTATTCATGTATTTCTTCTAAATCTCACAATGTGAGGGGGGGGGGGGGCAGCAGGTGTATGAGTGGATGGTTTATTCAGGATATTTACACAAAAATAGAACTCAAAATGGTTCATAACTTTGTTGTAGGAATCAGTCAAGACCCAGTCAAATGATATTGGTTTGTAAAATTATTTGTAATATCATTTACCATGAAGCTATCCGAAAACGTTTCCTATGTACTCAGAGAATTGTTGATTGCCAAACGAAATTGCCCTCAGGTAGCTAAATATATGTGTGCATTGAGCCATGACCTGCTGAGTTCACAGAAGAGTAGGGCTTAAAATATCCAATCAATGCAGGCCCTTCCCTATTCATCCCTCCCTTCCTCCCTCCCTCCCTCCCTCCCCCCTCCCCCCCTCCCCTCCCTAGTGGCCTGGGGGCTTCCTTGTTATCATACTAATTAATTACTGGTAGACCTTTGAACCTTATTGAGCTTTGAATGTGTCCACCTGCTAATTTGGTCTTTAAAGGCCAATATTTCTAAATGCACATTTAGCTCTTGTTGGTGTATATAGGAATAAAGTTTTTGTTGGACCACATGGGAAGCAGCATGCAGACAGGTCTGTGTGCACTCATCCATGAGGCAAAAACGTTTTGTATGTAGGCACTGCTGATTGCCTATTGAATCCCCTACAGGTAGTTGAATATATGTGTGCACTGATCCATGAACTACTGTGTTCACAGAGGAAGAGGCCTTTAAATAGCCAAGCAATGCAGGTCCTTCCCTATTCCCTCCCTCCCTCCCTCCCTCCCTCCCTCCCTCCCTCCCTCCCTCCCTCCCTCCCTCCCTCCCTCCCTCCCTCCCTCCCTCCCTCCCTCCCTCCCTCCCTCCCTCCTCCCTCCCTCCCTCCCTCCCTCACCTCACCTCCAGGGGGGCTTCCTTATTATCATAGTAATTAATTTACTGGTAGATTTTTTAACTGTATTGAGTTTTAAATGCGTCCAGCTGCTAATTTGGTCTTTAAAGGCCAATATTTCTATCTTTAAAATGTACACTTAGCTCTTGTTGTGTATTGTATCAACGTGTTTTTAAAAGAGTAAACCTAAGTATAATTGAACAAATGGATGCTAAGCTACCCAGATAAACAAACAAAAAAATCTGGTACAGGGCTTATGAACCCAAACGTTTATACCAAAGTGTTTACACATGGTTTTCCCATGGGTTTCCAGAAAGAAAGTAAAAGACTCAACATGAACACTGTCGAACAAATCGTATTTTTTCCTTCTTTGGTGATTATTACTACTCATGATCACTCTCCTCGCCTTATGCTTATCAGGGGTGATTTCAGATACACGTCGCGTTTATTTTACATTTGTTTATATTTTACAGTGATGGGCAGCATTTTGGATGCAACAGCAAAAATCACGGGATCAACCTTGACGAAGCCTTAGAAACGTTTAAACGGTTATCTTCGTTACCAAACCATGTGTTAGCAAACAAGGTAGTTATATTCATGTTCGTCAAGGCTTCTCATCTTTTTCAAGGCTTTCATGTAGACAGCATTTAGACTTCTATAGATTAAATATTTTGTTTCTTCTTTAAGGTAGCACCGACTGTCTATAGAAGTGTCTTTGCCTCGTCGTGTCAATCTGATAGATTTAATGGAAGACAAATCCAAAACTCGCAGCTTGTACTAAATCTAATTTAATTTATAATGATATCTGCGCAAGTATTGTTAGACTTTGCTGATTTGAGTTCTACTGCTGTCACTTTTATCCTTCACCCCCAGCAGTGGTGGCAATCCTTCTCAGACCATGTCTATGTGGTGTTGGAAGTAAAAGAAATCTCACCTCGGTAAATGTGTAGGGGTGGGATTTCTACCTACATTCATCTCATAGATTCGATCAAACCCAAAGTAAATCTAATTGAACAAATTGAACGTCAAACTACCCAAACAAACCAAACAAACAAACTGCGCAAGTATGAAAAGATATTGCTATATATCTGTGTGTATGAAATACTGCCTGCTGCTAGGGGTGTAGTATAAATAATGTTCGCGCCCACTGTTACAGCGGAACGTAGTGAATGGCAGTGGCTTTTTGTTAAGCAGAAAAGTTCATGAAACATGTTTTTAAACAAGTAGGAGGTATATAGTAATAAGAAAAGGTATGTAGTACATGTAATAAGAAAACGTAGTAACTGAGCCCGTACGGTGTCCGTTCTCGGTCATTTGATGAAAAATACGGCCCTCCCCCCTGCGGCATCGGGCCGTATTTTGTCATCAAATGACCTCGAACGGCCACCTGTACGGGCTCAGTGACCACGTTTTCTCATATTACACCCTCTATCTGCGGAAAAACATAAACTCTCAAACAGACCCGAATGTTAACAGGAACCCTAGAGATCAGTAATGGTCCTAGTTCCTCATCAGTATATGTAGAAATCATCTCAATGGTTTCCTGTTTCTCCACCAGGTAGAGTCAATGATAGAGCGCAGTCTCATCCCGTCCTTGTCGACGAGACTTCCGGACGTCGAGGCCATGCGCATCTTGCTCCTCCTTCCCTTCACCGGCATCTTTCAGAAACCCCAGTATTACTCCTTCGTCCACTGCCCTTTCGCCCGGTTCGTGACATCACTAGATGCGGCCCCGGGTCAGATCCTCAGTGAGTAGACAGGCTGCTGTGAGGATAGCGATACCTTAACCTGCTAGAGTGCAGCTATCTATACATGTGTATGTCACAAAATGATAGATGTGTGAGGTGCAATATATTGCTATGGGATAGTTATCTTTTCATTTACAACGGTGCATGGGGAATTAATTCTTATTTTGCATTTGGTAATTTTGTAATACCTTTTTGGAATTTCTTTGTGAAAAGAGTTCTATCGTGAGCTTAGAAAAAATGGTGAACCAGGGTAGTGTTTTCCTGTTATACTGGGGCACAATGTATCCACAGAACGAATTTCCCCAGGTGCAATTAAAGTACTTAGAGTAATCTCTTAAGTTTTAAATTTGTGATTTGAAAGAAAACGGAAGGAGCAATATGTATACAGATTAGATGATACCTTACTATATGCATAGCAATGTGTTGGAATGAACATATATGAAACAACCTGTGAATATAGACATTTTAAGATGTTTTATGATAAAACAAAGAGATTTCATACTTTAAAAAAGCACTCCATTGATAATGAATTCAGCAACATTTCGAGAAAATGTTACTCAAAATATGGGATGTCAAAGGGTTCAGGGACTATATATGTCTTCAGTAATCTCCATAAAGCTAACATTTGAAATGTCTTGTTAGCAGGTGGACAGTTGATCTTTAGGTTATGGCTATAGCCTACTGTAGTACACATGCTTGTAGAGTCACTAGGTGACCTGACCACGTTTTTGCTTTTTATAGCTCACTAGGTACAGATAGGAATATAATTTCTGTTTTGGATTGGGGGGGGGGGGGGGAGGACTCTTTGAGTCACAGGTCCTTTTTTGTTTAAAAATCCTTTATGGATCTATTTCTTCCTTTAAAACTGGTTCAATCATATTATAATATGCCTCATTGAAAGAGAATAAAAAACAGTAGATTAGAGGAAGTGGAATTTTCTAGTTTGATTCTATATTTACAGAGATTTTTAATTATTTGTTAAAAGTGGGGGGAATTGGGGTGAAATGGGCATACTAAAACAAATGTTCAATTCAATATTCATACAATATTGATTTATATTGAGCATTGGATTTAAATATTCCATTTCTGGCACTGACAGTTGCTTACATCCTAGGATGCGTCATTATTTAGGCAAAACTTATATTTGATATGATATTTATGTATTTTATTATATTGAGGGGGGGGGGAGAGCATGGCTGCTTCTGCCACCAATTTGGCACCACACCAGCTTGTAGCGAAAACCTGTCCCATGGGTTATGCGAGGGATGCAGTGTGCAAGTTTGATGTCCACCCCAGTTGGACAGTTCTAGCCCTGTAGGCTGTTATATGACATGATTACAGGTAGAATTTCAGTCTGTTTTTGAAAATTATCATAATAAACAGCGTTTAATGACCTCAAAAAGACCACACACCTCCAAATAAACAGTGATAGTAAACAGACCAGGGGTCAAGGTTGTAGGCATTGGACACCAGAGAGCCCCATCAGTAAAAATACCTAGCGGGAAATGGGTGTACTATAGGCCCGGAAGGCATATAGGGACCCTGGTGGTAGCCTGGAAGCCTGGCCTAGTTAGACTATAGGCCAGGTAACGGGTTCCATTTTTATGGTGCATTATTGGTAACGCCTCCGTGTTTCTGCGTATTGTACACTGGTTCCCCGGTAATCCGCTAGAGGGCTCGGCGGAATTACATTGTACACAGGCGGGCACCAGCCAAGGTTGAAGGTCGTGCCTGTGGAACCCGTTACCTGCCCCTTATTTCATTAGGGCACGGAACCAGTCTACCCTGGTGGGATCTGTTTCCAGACAGTTTTTACCCTAACAAATCTTATAGATTGACTTGTGTTGCTTGTTTAATTAGCTTAAGTAAGCATTTGTTTGTATATATAACAATTAGAAGAAAAACATGCATTGAAATTAGTATTTACAATTGATATTCAATTACAGGTTTATGGTGGTCCCACTTGCCAGCAGAATATTTTAACAAGCTTGTAAAGGTAAATAGAGTCCCCAGAACATTTATAGTTTGTTAATCGATATTTTAAACTGTTAGTGCTCCTATTTTTCAGCAACTGTTTTGAAAGAAACTTTATAAACAATGATATATATGTATTTCATATTTGGAACTTTTTAAGTGTCCTTTATAAAAAAAGAATCATATTGTCTTACTTATTCCTATCTATAATATACATATTATGAAATCATACATAAGCAAAGGACTCAGAAAAGCGCTACATATGAACTGGCGTCTAGAAAATATGTTTACCTTGTCTTAGATTTTGATTAATTCCTTTAAGATCCTGACTGTGGAAAACACGACTACTAACTCTTTATGTTTGATTATGCTTATGTCCTGTTGAAGGTCTATAAGAAAGCTGTTGTTCATGTCCTCTATCTACCGTCGCCGAACAGCGAGAGAGAGGTGAGAGAAATATATAAAAAGATGGCACCTTACCAGAGCCCGTTTTATGTCTACCAGTTTTGTTCATGTACTATACACCTATGCACTGAAATACTCCAAATACCAGCCTAAGCTGTCCAATTGGTATTTTAGATGTACCACCATACTGTGCCGATATGGTGCCATACCACCACACTTTAAACAATCAATAGTCTCCACCCAGATGTTGTGGTAGGCGTTACGCTAAATACCTCTGCATGGAGAGTTATGATGACGCATGCGCGTGGTGCGTAGCATAAAACAACATCCGCACTACCAGCACAGTTTGATTTTGGCTTTGACATTGACTTATTTTTGTAAGTTATAAAATAATTATGAATATTTAGAGGTGTATAGTACAAGTGAAACTTGTTAACCTAATTGGGACAGGTCCTCGTACCTTGTTTCTTTCGCTAATCTAGATTTAGCGAAAGAAACGCAGTACGAGGAGCCGTCCCAATTAGGTTAACTAGTTTCCCTAAAATACTATATATATTAGACAAAAATTGTGAGGGAAATCAATGACAATTCATATCGTCAACCGTGATTTCTACAAGATTTGCCGGTCTTGCCACAGCTTGATGCCTCCAGGCTTCATTGACAACAGTATGCATACACAGCTAAGTATATGCATACTATTGTCAAAATCCATAATGAGTTCCATAATACTTTGACAAAGTATAATTTTATAGAATCAACATTGATATACATATACCAGCAGGTACATATGCGATGGTTGTAATTCTCTAAATTATTGACAAATGCGATTAATCTTTTAAATTCATGATTTTCTTTCAAAGATATGCTGGGATTCATAGAATAAGCATCGGTGAAGTGTTCAATTCGCAGCAGATGAGTGTGAGGATGGTACATATTTCTGTTTATATTTCTTAACAGGCTACTAACAGGCAAAATAGTCTCACACCATGCATGGACGTCTTGAAAAAACTGAATGACGTAAGTGAAACTAAATAGAAACTTAGCAAGTGAAGCTCCTCAGCATTTTTGGCGCTGACGAATGAATTTAAAAATTTATTTTTTCAGTGATATAAAGAAATGATATATACCATGATATGGGTATTTAGATGGTAAAAGATAAGGCATATACAAGAGAATAACAGTTGAATTTGATTCTATAGCTTTACTAGTGAGCATAACGATTAGTATTAATTGAGCCTCATTCACGCCAACAAAATGAGGTTGTTTTCCAAGTCTCTGAGGCAGCAATTTCCGCTTTAAATAAATATCCTCTCTTTTCCTGACAACAATTGACATATGATGGTTATACAACTTAACAGGTGAGCATATCGAATGGGATGATAATTCCATATGATGCCTTCTATGTGCCCGAGCTCACCGAGAAGCTTGACATTCGTGCAGACTATATCAACTGGTTGAAACAGAACGCACGCACACAGGTGGGTTTATTTGTTTCTTTACTTACATGAAAAATATTATATACTTTTCACCATTCATCTTCATTCATTGATACTTGAGGTAAAAATATTGTGGGCTTTGGCTTATTACTTATAATTTATCAGGCTGACAGTTATAGTTCCTCAGTACTCAGTGTGCTGTAGATATGGCGTAGGCCCCCTTTTCATCTTATCATGTGCAGCCATTCTTGTCAACCCATTTTTAGTTGGCTCGGGGGGGGTTGTCTGTTTTTCCTTCCTTCTGGAAGTTACACAAAATTACTGAGCAGAAACCTGATGGCCCGGTTATCCAAGCTCGGTGGCCAAGTGGTAGGGGTGTTTGCCTCGAGCATGGGAGGTCGTGGGTTCAAAGCCCAGTCGGGTCATACCAAAGACTTACACAAAAATGGTACCCACTGCCCATTCGGCTTAACACTCGCCATAAGAATGAGGAGTAGGGGTCTAGGGCCCGAGTGGAAGAACGGCCATATAGCTGAATTCGGTGATTGTGTAACACAATATTCCCTTAAAAATTGCAATTGCAATTAAAATTAAAAAATCATGCACTCTGCTGCGATGCTGTGCATTCCTGTGTTGATTTGTATTCTGTTTGTAGCACCTGACTCTTAGTTTGGTCAACACCATGCCGCGTGCTTCCGAAGTTACTGCCTACGCTGTCCATTTCAGAAGCAAGATGTCTATGTTAATGAAGCCACCCTTGTTCATTCATGTTCGGTCTGTTGATATCATTAGGCTCCTGCCGTTGGTATAACAGGATACTTTACAGCGAGGACTCTCCTTGCACATGTTAACTATTATTATTTCGGTTTGACCTATAGGTCAAGACCGAAATATATTAGGGGAGACGGGGAACGGTTTTTGCGGCTTACATTATTATACATTAAAGTAATGTATTCTGAATAATTAGAGTCTCGATACCGTCGATACCGGTCGGCACCCGGCGACTGTAGTGTATTTTTATATATTGTATAGGCACCTGTTACGGTTCAGTGTATTTATATATATTGCAACAGGCTTCCACCTCCCTCCCTCCCTCCCTCCCTCCCTCCCTCCCTCCCTCCCTCTGACCGCGTGGACGTGTGAAAGCCGGTCATAGTAGGTATTCATTGAACCGGAACGGGTGCGCTGGTGACCTATTTGGCCTGATTCCACCCAACGCGTCTGGGGCCCGTTTCTTAACTCTTTCAGTCCTAGCAATGCCTGGAGGCATTCCCACGCAGGGGACGAGGAATGCCTCCAGGCATTGTTTATGTGTGATCACAAACGCTATGTTTTATAACAAATAATATATAGATGTACACCAGGTAGGTATAATATATGAAACGGGCCCCTGATATCGGCGCCCGCACCCAGTGTCTAGAGCTTTCAGATTGAGGGAGGGATGTGCAATATATAAAAATACACTACTGTCGCCGGCACCCGTTGCGGCATCCGTTGCACTTCAATTTGTTGAAACCAAAATCATGGCAATGCCATGCCTACTATTAATCCTTGTTTATAGGCCGCACTAAATTGTAGACTGGTTAGAAACACTGGTTGGATGGGATGAGGACTGTACCAATTGGACGTATCAGTGGATTATTAAATAAGAATGTTCGCTAGATACCAGAAGGCCTGGATGGAAGAACGGCTAAACGCCAAATCCGGTGTGATGTAAATTCTTCCCTGAATAAAATTGTTGAAAAAAAATGAAAAAAAAGTAGACGCAGTTCTCTGATTTTAAAGTAAGTGGATGAGAGGTGGTCGCAAGACCGAGATACAACGTGAAAGATGACCAACAAGAGAAAACTAGATTAAACATCAGGCTGTTTAGCAGGGATGCAAGTTTTCCGTCAATTGACGGAATTCCGATATTTCATGGTTACTGGCAGCAGTCTTAGTTATAGGATGTTTTTGACGGCTCATGGCCGCACCACGGCCAGCAATGAAGCCCGTAGTACCTGGCTATCAGTGCCGGACTCCAGGCCTCAGTCAGCCGCCCTATGGGCTGGCAATGACATCGGGTATACACGGGAACCAGTGCCGGCCACAGGGCTTCATTTGCCGGTTGTAAAGCGCTCCGACTGCCGGCCTTGTGCCGTCCAACGCCGGCCTTTTAGGCCGGCATAGAGTTGTTCAAGCCTTATATTTTATTTTAATTTCTTTAGCAACTTATGGCTCTTAATTTGTAGATTTCTTGTGTTATATGGCTACAAGTTAAGTAGTCTAGCAAGTAGTTTCTATTTCTCTTTTTGGTGATTTTTGACATATTGTAATGCTCCATTGACTCAGAAAATATATTATGTGCTAAGAGACTGAAGATAGTCTACTATTTTGCTGCTGAGCAAGAAGGGGATTCCCCAGCTCTCTTAAAAAGAGCAGTTACTGCTGATGTCATTCGCTGGATTCCCCCTCCACCATGTGCGTTCTTGGGGACCAACAACCCATGATCTTATTCAGAATTCTTTTATATATTTTTTTTAAACTTTAAGAAGGAAGAGGACTGAGCAGGTGAGCAGCCACCATAGATCACTGCACTCACTGCCACGACCGTTAGGCGGTCGCGGGATATAAGGGTTCTAAATTTCCGACTTTTTCCTCAGTCCCGACTTGCATCCCTGGTTTAGTAGTAAACACTACCAAAATATTTATTACGATCTACAGCAAGTAGATCTAAATGGTAGATTTTGGGAGACTTACCTGCTAGTTGAAGTATAATTATGAAAAAACACTGCAGTGCCACTTAAAAATGTTATTTATTATTATAAAACATTATTTGAGTGTAACAGTTAAATACACAAGGTAAAAGATGTTGAAATATCACATGAAACATCAAAGAGATAATGATAAAAGCGTGCAAGCATATCAATTTAGTGACGAATATCACACTGAGTTAGAATCAGAATAAAAAATTACAATCACAGTAGTTAAGAAACTTGATCGGTACAAGTGAATCAAGTGAAGAAAAGTAAGTCACTTTTTTCCAGCCAAAGTAGAGGCGATGGTGTTTGCTGTGGTGTCGGAGACAGTTTTAGGAGATATGCACGTAGGCCGGGTACAGATGACCACGCCCCGTGCTGCATGATTTCTGCCTCCGCAGCCCCCGCAGTGGCCGCGTGGCGCGCCCCGGACCGTCGGAGGCTGTGCAGGGTGAAGGTCTGCCAGTTCTCGAATCCTGCAGCCCTAAGGGCCGCACGGTAAGTGGGCAGGATGCTGTCAATGCGTACCGGCCAGCCCGAATCATATACGAAGGCGGGAGCCGTTGGAGGCGCCGGGTAGGCGGCAACATAGTCCTTCCAGGCCGCCACCGGGCAGCTGTCGTCGCCGGCCATGGCTACCGGAATCGAGATAGCGGCTCCACGACCGCTGGTAGTTTTCGTAGAGTGGACCAGTAGGCGGAGGTCCAGCCCGTCAGGGAGGACATCCCCCCGCCTGAGGGTGTGTGGAGACGCTCCGGGTGGTCCTGTTATAAGTAAGTTTGACTGGCGTAGCATCGACGCCAGACCCAGAAGAAAGACAGCTCGGGCCGGGAGGGCCGGCCTGCCTGCAGCGCGAAGGGCCGAAGCCACCAGCCTGATGACAGGGAGTGGCACTGGGGGCGCTGGTTCCGGTTGGTGAGTAGATAGTTTCTGTACACCCCGCAGAGCCCGCTGTGCGAGCTGTGATGCAAAACTTACATCGTCACCGTCGAGGGTACGGATGAAGGTCCGGGCCCCGGAGACATAGTTACGGATCGCTGCTGGGCTTTTTAGCGTGTTCGCCAAAATTTGAATATATAGGGCTGCCTGTGTTGGAGATGGCTTGAGTAGTTGGAATTCATGGTATACCATGAATTTTGCGTAGGCCTCCGGCTGTCGCTGTATGTTGCTCATCATGCCAGGCGCCAGTGCGGCTCTCCAGGTGGGTTCTAGCTGGGCCGCCAGGCGTGGATTCACCTTGTCTGGAAGAGATAGACAAAGCATGAGGCGGGAGCTACGTCGGTGAAAGTACATAAGATAAGGGAGCTGGAACAATTGGTCTTAAGTTAAGCTTATCTACTAACTCAAAAGCTAGTTTGGCCTTATCATTTTCACTGTAGGCCCTTGAGAGCGCATCTGCTAAGATCAGCTGCTCTCCCGGGCGGTGGACCACCTGGACTATTACGTCCTCTAGAGCTTCAAATAACGCAACTTAGCGAGAACAAGCCGCCATGACCATGTCTCTTGAGCTGCCAGAGTTTAATACATGCACTGCTGCCATGTTGTCTGTTACGATTCTGATGATATGCCCTCGCTTTTGTTCCGGCAGGACAGATTTTGCCGCCAAGAGGCAATTTATGGCCTCAATTTGGTTTATGTGGTACTCCTTGTAGCTTTGTGGGAGTTTCACGCTATAGAATGCTCCTGAGTCCCTGCAGAAAGCCCCAAGGCCCTCCGGGCAGGCATCGCATTCCAGTTCCAGGACTGGGCGGTCTTTTATCAGCAACTTCTTGCCGTTGCTCTGCACAGAGAAATCGGCGAACCAGCGTAGATCTTTGCGAGACTCTTCATCCAGGCGCACAGTCTCTTCCTGGTGAGACGGGGCAAGAGATCCAGTAGCCGAGACATATAGCGGCGTGCAGGGGGAATCCACTGAGACACGTGATTCAACTTTCCGCACATGGATTGGATTTGATGTTTTCTCACAAAGACCTTCTTCTCCCAAGCCTTGCATTCGGTGACGATGTCGCTTAACTTTTGAGGCGGAATTGTGACCGTCATGTCTATGGTGTCCACAGTGAGTCCCAGCCAGTCTATCCGCGTGGTGGGGAAATCTCTGCAGCGAGTTTAGCCCCCAGATCGCCACACACCGATTCGAAACAGGCAAACGCCGTCGCTAAAATCGGCGTGGACCGATATGAAATCATCCACATACGCTAAGGTTATTGACTGGAAACGTTGAGCCATGATCCAGCAGATCGCGTTCGAGACCCTTTGTTGGGCCCCGCCCGAAAACCTGCACCCGAACGACGGGCACAGATCAACATATGTCTTTCCGTTGTGTTGGATGCCGAGGAGGAGGTAATCCAGGGGATCGATCCGGGAAAGACAAGTCCATGATGACGCGCCTCTGGTCCCCCTCGCCCGGCTTTGGCCTAGTAAGGAGCGGGCTTATCTGGGTCCAGGGTTTGAATGGGGCGTCATCGAAGGGGCCCATCATAGCACCGAGACCCACTTCCTTATCGAAAAAGCCTCTTTTTCTGATACATCTTTTAATGCATGCTTTACCTTTTAGTGCGCCATGCATGGGCACGTCGCATAACGACACCGACGTTCGGTAAAACTTTGTGCAGTCTGGCCCCATTCAATTTTTTCACACAGTGTCCACAGTGAGTGGGATCACAGGAGTTTGTTGTGAAATGGGATGACTAGAGTATTTTACTAATCAATAGATGTGTAAATACTAGGCCGGTGACTGCCACGTCAAAGCCAATGTATTACTGTGTATTCACAGTTAGCTCTATCACCCGTCTGTGGCATTCTAAATATTTTTTTCGATTTGCGTAAAGTACCTCTTATACAATGTGAGTTATTCAGATACAGTGGTGATAATGGATATCAAAGTTGCACAATGAAAAAGCTATTATATCATGGGTCAAGGTATTAACAATACAAAACAATTAAGCCCTAAAGCTGTGCTTTAATAATGAAGATGAGTTTACGAACACACAGAGAAAGGACCATATCATATAGTACTCCTAGAGGGATATCAATGTTTAACTGTACGTTCGATTACGACATTGTTGACAGCAGCGTAATCGTGGTGATTTGCTTAGTGTCAGGTTGTTGACAAATAGTTTGTGAAGTCACAAAACAGGTGTGTCATAGGTTTTATCTCACCCCAGATATTTTTTCTCCATAGACTTAACATTGGAAACTCGTATCTAACACCTATTAGATATTTAAGAAAAATATCCAATGGGGGATAATGTCACAAATGTTAGCCCATTAGTCAATATTAAGGGTGAGATAAATTCAGAAACCCATTCAAGTTTAGGGTTAGAGCTCGATCCCATCTCATTTGAATCACATAGCAATTCACGCGGCTTCGCCTTGTGAATTACTACGTGATTCAAACTCGATGGGATACGAGCTCAGACCCTAAACTTTCATGGGTTTCCTCTATATTATCTCACCCCAGATATTTTTTCTCCATAGACTTAACATTGGAAACTCGTATCTAACACCCATTAGATATCTAGGAAATATATCCAATGGGGGATAATGTCACAAATGTTAGCCCATTAGTCAATATTAAGGGTGAGATAAATTCAGAAACCCATTCAAGTTTAGGGTCAGAGCTCGATCCCATCTCATTTGAATCACATAGCAATTCACGCGGCTTCGCCTTGTGAATTACTACGTGATTCAAACTCGATGGGATACGAGCTCAGACCCTAAACTTTCATGGGTTTCCTCTATAGTCATGACATGTGCATGACAACTACAGCGGTTTCATCCATCGGAATCCTCAGGCTGCACTGATGGATGGGGATTTGAATAAGTCTGGTTGATATTATCCAAATCTGCCATTTATGGCGGCCTTGTCAAGCGATGTGTCGACATGGAATAAACATGACTTGCATTTCTGAGTGGAAAAAAGGTAGTGATGTTTATTGTTCAGAACCTGAATGTTTGAAACAGTTTACACAAAAGGAGTGTAGACTGTGTGGGGTAGGCTTGTAAAGTTTACATGCAAAATCGAACAGATTTTACCAATTCAAGTGAAAAGGTAAGTGACAGAATTTAAAAGAAAAAGAATTGGATATAATCACTAATTCTTTTCTGGGGTCGTTTAAACGGGTATTACGAATGGCGTTGTCATGCAAAACCTGCCCTCTAAGATCAAAGAATACGTTGCCAGGTATTTTTTTGGTCAAGTAGGCCTAATCTGAGTCAGCGAGGGATCAAGCGTCACTTCCGTCTTTTCCGTCTATATATTTAAATCAGTGTAATGCTAAAAATGGTCAGGATCAAATAACACAGCCTTATTTAGAGATATATTTCCTATAATTAACCAGAAGACATGCCAGGTATCCTCGGTGTTATTTTACAGATACCACTACCATCGTTGCCACTTTTAAGGTTGCAGTTTATTTTTCAACGAACTACACGGTTATACATACTAACCACGTGTATGAAGATGGATATTGTAGGATGTAAATTCCATCTAAGTCATCCTCGCAAAGAGAATATTTTAACTGTACCACCCACCTTACTTAATACATAATTACCAACCCTTTAGATTTTAGCATTGTTGAAAATGCATGGGTGGGGGGCATTGCCAATGTGTTATTTTAACTCGACAGAACGTGATGAATTGTTTTCATTTTATTCTCGTAGGATACATTGAAGTAACTACAGTTAAAGTAAATAGATTTGAAACCGCAGAAACTCTTTGATTATTACCTAGATGAGCGACGCTCTGCCCTCACCAATCCCTTTTCTTCGACGTATCGTCCAAAAAGAGGTACTGGTAATATGTTTTGACTGGACCAGAACAGATATTTTGTCCTACTTTTGTCTACTACCATCACAACATAGTTTTAAAGTCACATTTGTGTCAGGAAATGTTGAGTGCTTTGCCATGTTAAATTTGAGTGTGATTTCTTCCTCTCCTTCCTCTTTGGTGGGATATGTCAACGTATGTAGGTGCTCTAGAATAGTTTTAAGATGTAATAAATAAATCATGCGTTTCGTTATTTCCCTAGAATATTCGTCACTGTTATTTCCCTCTTGTTTTTGTGCAGCTTTCTCAACTAGCCTAAATGCTTCGAGTCATTTACTGTATGGAAGACTAATAATTCAAAGTTTTTTTGTTGTTTTTAAAGTGGATTAAATGTAGCTAAGGGTTTTTTTCTCTTTCTTTTTTACGATCAGCTGATCGAATGTTGCAGCGTGAATATAGCGTGAAGTACTAGACTACACAGCTTGATATTTACTGAAATGGGAAACAGTTGCTTTGCTTTAGTGTACGATGAAAAGTCCCTAATTGGATTGCAATGCATAAACCTCTTCCCAACTAGTGTTAAATGAGTGTCACACCCTGCAGATTACGGCGCTGTTTTATATAGGCAAAGTATCGTACGGGCTATGCATTTCCAAAAGCCATGATAGATTTAACCAAAATGAGAATTAAGAAAAAATAACTGCAATTTTCTAAACCAGCAAACGGCTATAGGGATTATTAAATGGATATATCTGGAAGCAAACATATTAAAAGTATCCACCGATTCAAAGCTAGCATAGCCCATTGAATCTTTCTCTCTGATTTAAAATGAAAAGTAGTTGAACTGGTTTAGCAGAGGTTCTATACGTATGAGGTCTCCTTGAATATGTTTTCCTTCGTTTTATTTTCTGTTTTGTTTCCATTGGCGTGCCTCTTTTATATGTAAATTAAGGTTTGGTATATTGTTTACGTTATTAGAAAGTTAGGACCGAAAGAAATTGTTTATTGACACTAATAATTAGTGATCTACCCCAACAAACAAAGCCTCTCCTTACTTAAATTCACAGGGATGGCAGTTTTCCCCTTTTTTCCCCTTTTTTTGAAAATAAAAATCCTTGTTTTCATTTCCAGTTTTAAAGTTATTTTTCTTTTATGAAATAAAAATAGTATAAATCTAGCCTCATTCACGCTCATAAAACAATAATTTGAAGCTCCCCGCAGACCCTCAGCACTATTCCATAGCAAATATTGATGTGCTTCTCAGTCTCTCCGAGGCAGTGTATTCCACATGAAAAAATATTTCCACTGCCCCAACTGACATCCCTGGATTCTCTTAATAAGATAGTTTGAGAAGACATGAGCCACATTATACATATATGTTTGATATAACGTCGCACCTTTTAAGTTCTGTAATATAGCTCTATTATCTTATACCCCTATGATAAAGTTGCTGCTACTGTAAAATATTTATCGAGAAACGGCTTGTTCATTTTCATCATTACGCCACGTACATTTATATATAGATTCATTTCATGCACCTTTACTAATGTAGGCATACGTTTTTCGCAGGTAATGGTTGTGCTTATAGTTCCATAAAAATTACTCGACTGAGAAATTACAATATGTGTTTTTTCCAAGCTTTTTTTAAGAATACAAATTGTCCCTAAAAATATGTTAGATGTAATAATGTCCCAAATTTGTCAATAGATATGACGCTATTAAGACTTTTGAAATTCTTTCTTGCATATCTATCATTCTCGTTTCGTGTAAATGATATATGTAGTTAACACCTAAAAAATAATGGATAACATGAGTAAAGTTTCGACTTCTCACCTGATATTCTGTCTGTTGGTGATTTTGGGAGGTGCCACATTGGATAAGAAACAATCTGTCTTTGATTGTTAACAAAATATGTGCATTGTATTAGAATTAACCTTCTGATATCTGAGCTCTATTTACAGGCATGCTACCGCAATAACGAATTTATCATTTCCAGGGTCAGCCTTTGTCTTTCTGCAACTACCCCTTCGTGTTTGATGGCCAAGCCAAGACCTTGCTACTGCAGACCGATGCTATGCTTCAAATGCAGGTAAGGTCAGAGATGTCAGTTTTCCATTTTTCCATGGAAATCCACTTTTTCAAGTTTAGTATATGCTATTTCTCTAACTTGTCTCAAACAACGATAATATTGATTAAGTCTCATTTATGCCCCCCAAAAAACCCAGTGGTTTGAACCTCCCCACAGACCTGCAGCCTCATGCCATGGCCGATATAAGGACATATTAGCCAAGTTCTTCCGGTCTCTCTTGGGAAGAAAAATCAATATGAAAATATTTCCACTTTTTCCCCTGACCCGAACTGACTGCCTGTGAAATGAACATCAATATTAGCAGGTGGATGGTTGGTCTTTAGGTTATGACTATAGCCTACTGTAGTACACCTGCTTGGAGAGTCACTAGGCGGCCTGACCAATTTTATGCCTTTATAGGTAGATAAGTACAAATAGGAATATGATTTCTGTTTTTGACAGAAGGCTTTATGGTGGTACAATGCCTTACAGTTTTAGTATTTAGTAATATAGCATGAATTTTTTTCTTCTCAAAAATGGTGAATTCAGTTGGGGGGGGGGGGGGACTTTTGTAGTCACATGTCCATTTTTAAGAATTCCTTTATGGACATATTTCTACCCCTTAAACTGGTCGAATCATAATAAAATATACCTCATTTGAAAGAGAGCAAAAAACACTAGGTGATAGGAAGTGGGAATTTTTAGGTAGATTCTATATCTACAGAGATATTCAAGTATTTGCTAACCCTCTGGCACCGGGTGATGCCTTAAAGCATCGCCGCACGTGGCCGGATGATGCCTGAAGGCATCATTTTCTAAGACTTACAAAATCATAGTTGGTGTGTAATAACTTTGTAAATACTTGATCAATAATGATGAATTTTTCACAGAATGTTGGTATAACATTACACTTACGATTCTTAAATACTCATAAAATAATATTAAAGATCACATGTTTTATCACGTGATCAAAAAGTGAAATTATTATAATTGGCCTGAAAAGACCTGTCCCCTGGCCATATATATACTAAAACACTACCCGGCCTTATATACATTGCTCTGCAAGAGGTGCCCGGTGTGAAAGGGGATAGGGGATTTTGGGTGAAATGGTCATGAATACTAAAACAGAGGTTTACTCAATATTGTGTGTGAATTTCATCTTGTGAGATGGTCCTCCCCCGGTCAACTCTGAGGGCGCCACCCACACTCTTGTCATACTCTGGAACAACAACTGCAAGGATTGGTTGAGCACAGAAGTTTGAGTGTTTTTGTCTGCACTGTCAGCCAAAGAAATCACTGGTTTAGGTCATCTGACCATCATCAACCATCCACAGTCAAGTTCTGAAAAAGTGAAGTGAAATTCCACATGGGCTCGGTCCTGGGGCCGCTCCTTTTCATTGCATACGTCAATGACATGTGTGCGAACTATCGTAAAACTGGATGAGTTTTAATCTTAGCCACCATATGCCACGACTGGAGTTTGGCAAAGTGACTTCATGAGGCGAAGCCGAGTGAAGTCCGAAGCCATACTACAGGAGTGGCATGTGGTAGCCAAGATTAAAACGAATTAGGTTTTGATTTTATCCTACCCTGTCTCCTCGATTTTGGAATATTACGTGAAAATAATTCTGTATGCCACTAGTGGCATATAAAACTCCGTATGCCAGTCAGCGTGGCATACGGAATCTCAATGTTAAGCCTATGGGATTTTATATTAGGGGTGGGATAAATCCATGAGGCCAAGTCCATCCAGTACGCCAACAACCTTTAACTCTTCGCATCAAGTGTTGACGGGAACGATGCTAAGAGACGTTTACAATCTGCATTAGACAAGGTGGTATTGTGGTGCAAAGAGAATGGGATGACACCAAATGCCTTAAAAACCCAGACTTGCTGGTCAGCTTCTGACAGGAGGCTTCCACATCTACCAAATTTAAATCTCGACTGTTTAGGGTCGAAACTGATGTAGGTGTATTGTTATAGATACTTAGGAGTCTGCATTGACCGAAGGCTGACCTTCCAGAAGCATGTGACAGCTGTCTGTAAAAGTAGTAACATGAGAATTTATAAGCTGTGCAAGGTAAGGAGTAGTTTAACCAAGGAGGTCACTTTGAAGGTGTACTTGACTGTAATTAGGCCGATACTTGAATATTGCGGCTATTTAACCGATGGAGCTAACAAATCAGACATAAATGCATTGCAAAGGATACAGAATAGGGCACTGAAATTAGTACAATATAAGCGGAGGTATATGCAGCGTACTCCGGACTCTCTAGGAGTGGATTATTTGTCTATATTGCGTAGAATCCAGCTACTTACGCAAATGTATAAGTTGCCCAAAAAAACAAGACCTGCTAGCCGATGAGCGAAGGTCAACTCGCAGCTCACAGAAAATTAAGTTCAAGATGCCAAGACCCAAAACATCTCTGTATCAGGGGTCCCCTATGTATCATGGAGAACAATTATGGAATGGGCTCACAGCAGACGATCAGCGATCAGAAACTGTTAAGGTGTTTAAGAACCGAATGAAGTCGCGTCTTTCTGAGTATGATTGGAGGTAAATGACTCTGTATGGTATGCATGGTAACCCTGTCTTCGCGAAAGTCATCATCCATGCCATTATTTGTATTAATGTAAATAATATGTAACTGTTGCGTATGATGCATCGATGACCTATTCAGAACTGTTTTGTTTATAAATTTTTTTTTTTTTTTTTTTTTAAATCCAAGTTTGAATCGGTCACTTACTCGCTAGTTGCATTAGCAGCCTTGTCTCTACCACTGTTTACTCAATATTGATTAAAAGGGGGCATTGATGTAACATTTACCATCTCCATTAGTGGCACTGACAGATGCTTACATTCTAGAAAGTATCATTATTAGCAGGTGGACGGTTGGTCTTTAGGTTATGGCTATAGCCTACTGTAGTACACATCCTTGTAGAGTCACTAGGCGACCTGACCACATTTTTGCTTTTTATAGCTCACTAAGTACAGATAGGAATATGATTTTTGTTTTGGACAGAAGGTTTTATGGTCATACCATATCTGACAGTTTTGATTTTTAGAATATTGACATGGATTTTTAGAAGAAAAAAAAAGAGATTTCAGTTTGGGGGGTCACAGGTCCATTTTTAAGAACTCATTTATGAACATATTTCTACCTGTAAAACTGGTTCAATCATGATATAATATGCCTCATTTGAAAGATAATAAAAAAACAGTAGGCGCTAGGAAGTGGAATTTTCTAAGTAGATTCTATATTTACTGAGATATTCAAGTATTTGTTAAAAGTGGGTGGGGGGATTTTGGGTGAAATTGGCATACTCAAACAGATGTTTACTCAATATATTCCGCTACCCTGAATACCAGGATTACGCAGCATCTTCGCGATATTCGCGATCGTTTAACCTTCAAATTGGTCCCGGCTCATTTCCATGAAGCCAACCACGGAATTGATGACGTCACGGTTATGTGTGTAGACCGGGCCGCAGATTTAAATGCACGTCTCCGATTGGAGGAGGCCTGGATACGCCTACTCGAGTCGAACCAACCAAACGGTTTGAATCTCATTATGTAAATACCGACCTAGTTAACGCCACCAACGAGTGGCTTTGTTGTCAAACATGAAACACTCAATGAGCCACCTTTGTAGTGTCTGTAATCGCCGGTTTGCGACATTACGCGCAATGAGACAACATTACACGATGAATCACAACAAGTCGGCGCTTCGTTTCCTGTGCACTGCTTGCAATAAGAAATTCCTCACCAACCACTATCTCCAGCGCCATATCCGCCAGTGTCACCCGATCGAACGCATCGCGTTCAGAGATGCGTACGTGGATCTTACGGGAGACGATGACAGTTCGGAGCCGCCTCAAGTCAACTCTAGCCCATCGGCCTCTGAGAAGAGCGGTCTCACTGAGATCACCCATCCCACGCCGAAGCAAGAACCGGGAGTAAGGTCTCCCAAGACACCCTGCCTAGACGAAACGGATGAACTGGTGAGTCCAGGCCTAGCAGAGAGCTTCCGTGAGCTGGTAGCGGAGACGGTGGGGGTTACGATCAACGAAACAGATGCCAGTGACTTGGATTTATTGAGATACTGCCCTCTCACGGAGGATATCACCCCTCCCTCCAGCCAATTGGATATAAATGTATGTAATTTGTTGAGTGATACGACAACTATTGAGGTCAGTGGTTTTACATCCTTCATTGACAATGACAATAACAAACCTGAAACATCGACTCTCCCGGTACTAATGCCGGTTCCTACAATTGACACTAACTGCTCGATTGACGCAGTAGATTCATTTCTAAATATTACCAATTGTCCAGGACCTATTGCACCACTCACTGGACTTACCAGAGTTACCCCTGTCTTCAACCGTGATGAAAAAAACTCCAGCCCACCATGCGACCCTGAGAAGGCAGAAATAGCCCTCGCTCTTATACTGTCTATAATGGCAGATGTGGCACCATCTCAATTAAAAAGGACAAGGAAGTTTCTTGAAGAGGTTCTCCAGGTGTAAATGGACAAAAACAGTTATAATATGTATTTTTAATACTTGGTTTTTTAAAATAAGCCGAATTAATGTTACCCAAAAATGGGAGAAATAACTGTGATATGGGTCTTTCTATTATAAATACTTTTAGCACAGAATATCACAGACCCTGCATACTTCAGGGAAGACTTGGACTACAGTGACATTGAAACCTTCATTGAAGCTCTCTATGAACGCTACGATTCTGGGTATAAATAAGCTGTGTACATTGTAAATTCTTCACTTTATGTATTTTGCCCTGATGAAGGAACGTTCTTAGTTCTGAAACGTTGGCCATTTAATTAATACAGAAGTCCGCATGGACGTACCAAACCGTCTTTTCACTCTTCAGTCTTCATTCTAAGTTTGGGGGTTACCACCTCTTAATTTA
This sequence comes from Alentia gelatinosa, assembly GCA_950022655.1. NCBI lineage: Eukaryota > Metazoa > Annelida > Polychaeta > Phyllodocida > Polynoidae > Alentia > Alentia gelatinosa. The sequence continues at coordinate 109,001,814 of OX465579.1, forward strand.
ATATTGATTTATAGTGAGCATTAGTGTAACATTTACCATCTCCATAAGTGGCACTGACAGTTTCTTACACCATAGGAAGTGTCATTATTTAGGTAAAATACATATTTGATGTGCTATTCATGTGTTTTTTCTAAACCTCATAATGTGAGGGGGGAGGCAGCAGGTGTATGAGAGGATGGTTTATTCAGGATATCTACACACAAATAGAAGTCAAAATGGTTCATAACTTTGTTCTAGGAATCAGTCAAGACCCCTTCAAATGATATTGGTTTATAAAAATATTTGCATTATCATTTACCACCATTGGCTTGACCTACTTTATTGGTGTACATAGAAACAAAGTTTTGTCCCCCACATAGCTAGGGAGCATGCAGACAGGTCTGTGTGCACTCATCCATGAAGCTATCACCATGAAGCTATCTGAAAACGTGTCCTATGTACTCAAAGAATTGTTGATTGTCAAACGAAATTGCCCTCAGGTAGCTAAATATATGTGTGCATTGAGCCATGACCTACTGAGTTCACAGAAGAGTAGGGCTTAAGATATCCAATCAATGCAGGCCCTTTTTCATGGATGCCCTCCCTCCCTCCCTCCCTCCCTCCCTCCCTCCCTCCCTCCCTCCCTCCCTCCCTCCCTCCCTCCCTCCCTCCCTCCCTCCCTCCCTCCCTCCCTCCCTCCCTCCCTCCCTCCCTCCCTCCCTCCCTCCCTCCCTCCCTCGACTTGCTCTAGGGAGACCTATTAAATCATACCTTATAGTGGAGTCCTCTGACCGTGCCATGTGTAATTGGTACGCTCTAAATACTGTTATCACCGACACTAAAGACATGTTGACACAGGAGGAGGCATGTATTTTACTTGTCCATCACATACTATAATATATGTCCATAAAAAAAGTAATGTAATTGAGAGACTTTATCATATTAAACATCAAATAACACTTTGGAGGACTGAAAGTATGATGTAAAACTAGGTCTTTGGTTTTGGATCTTGGTGCAGAAAAAAGGTGTTACGAATCTTGTCCAATTTTTGAAGAAGAGTTAAAGGAATATCAGTCAATTTGGCTTGAAAATTAAAACGCATGTCATTTTCATGGAACTTGAATATGATGATCTCTAAGTGTTGTAGTACACATGTATATCTAAATTAAAAATTGGGGGTCACCATGCTAGTTTTTGATTTAGAGATAGATTTTATGACAATTTTATTAAAGAATATGTAGAAATTCTAAGAAGTTGTTTTTCACATAGTAAAACCTATGCCGTTTTTCTCAAATTTACACAGAATATTGTAGATATTTAGTACTACACACTTAAGTTTTAAAAATCGTAGGTCACCGTTCTTGTTTTTAAAAGAATAGAAGAAAATCATATTTGTCAGTACGTTTCCTATGTAAATCAAGCAAAGGTAAATGTGTGTATTTGACCTATCAAAATTGAATGAAATGTTAAATTTACTCATTTAGAATAAGTGACACCCGAGTTAAGTTCAATTGTAGACGAATAAAAACTAGTAAATATCAGCGCTTGCCTTACTACCGAGGTGACAAACTGTGGGAAACTCTTGAAACGTCTGTGCAACGAGCTGCCTCAAAAAAGGAGTTCAAGGTCTCTGTGAAGGGCAAATTATCAATGTATGATTGGTCGTGAAATGGCCAAACTTATCACCTCACCCATCACATTACTTTACTACAACCATCGGAATGTATGAAATCAATGTAACCGTGTTGTATTTTCTGGATCTGTCTGATTTGACAGAACTGGTCGGAATAAAAAGAAAAATCCCAAGAAACCAGTTTTGACGGATAATTGTAGGATATGCATTTAAATGGACACATAACTTGTCTTTTTCCCACCAGGTGGCGATTGATGAGGTCATGCGGCGGAACATGACGTCACTGATCATCCCGGAGATCGACCCCACCAACCCATGCCTCATTCTGTGTGTCACGCGCGAGAACATTCTGCAAGATACCATCAACCAGCTGACCAAGCAAGGTAACGGCAACTTCAAGAAGCCCTTAAAGGTGAGTGTTTCACAGCTGGGCATCTTAAGGGCCGATTCCACCAACAGGTTGGATTTGCCGTGGTATATCTTGGTACGTCTTGTAGTGCCTTACTTTGTCGCAATGAGTCGTACCTCACTTGTCTCAAAGCGTAGGCGAGTGGTGTCGGGTGTATATTTTGGTGCTCCACCACCGCGACACCCCAAGACACATCGCGACAAATAGGCACGCGATGATTCAATCCTAGCCCGATCTAGCAAGACAACCAAATCGGGACTAGTCTTGCTACATCGTGTGTGTTGGTGGAATCGGCCCATTAACGTGCTGATTCCACAGGCACAATTCTTTTGCCTGGCAAAGTTGGGCTGTATCTTGTAGCATCTTTCTCAATCATGCTAAATCTTGTAAGATCCGCTTGCCTCATTACACCCGTGTGTGGAGCCCCTATCATCTTTCACGGGGGGCTCTTCCACCTGAGTGATCCAGCCAAGCCCACTCACACGATTCATCCCAACCTAGCAAGTCAACAAATCGGCCGGGATCGGCAAAGATCGCGCAACCTGGTGGAATCAGGACTTAGTCTCAGGTAGCGTGTGCTTGTTGGAGTTTGCTGGTCTTTAGGTTATGGCTATAGCCTACTGTAGTACACTGCTTGTAGGGTTACTAGGCAACCGGTGTATTGTCCAACTATATTCGAGGTGTTGTAAAATTTCCTATACGTAATCCTTAATACAATTTTTTTTTTTTTTTTTAAATCCTTAATGCAGAGTTGCATTACCCTGGTCTTTGTGTGTCAGCATCTTTATGAGAAACTTTGTCGGTGGCAAGAAGAGTTGCTAAATTAACAACAGTCATTACGGTACATTTCTCGTAAGTTGCCTTTAGTGGGGGACTAAAGAAGAAACAAGTTTTGGTCTAAGTTGTCGTTCTCCACGGGTCTGATGCGGAGTGATATGAACGAGGCGACAGCTGAGTGATCATCAAGTAGCATTCCAACGAGTCAGAGAACAAACACTTTAACCAGAACGAGTTGCTTTCTGTATTTATCTCACCCCTGTACACACTAAAGGAATGGACTACACACAGGATATAGACCATGTAGAACGGACTGCAATACTCGTAGAGGCATGTAGAACGAGTTCTCAATGTTAAGCCTATGGGAGTAAATACCAGGGGTGAGATAAGTTGATGTACATGCAGTGGAAGACCCGCTGCTTTTAGTGTAAGCTGCTGTTGGTTACCTTTTTTGTTGAGGTCATGGAATGTTATTCGTAAACGTCCAATTTATAACTTATTTGAACCTAGTTTTCTCATGATCCCATCCGTCAATGATGATTTGGTGTTCTGTATATAGTTGTGATTAATTAGATATGGTATTTGTTACATGCAATATGTATATACCCCATTCTATTAAAAAAACCAGGATAAGTATGAGATCATTGACTATCTTTGTTAACTAAGTATTGAACTTGTTGGATATTGGTAGTCTATGAGTTTGGGCAAGAGTGTGTGATCACTTACAATCAGACTATTTAGAGTTAAAATGCCAGCAACATTTGCGAGAAACACCACACTTCCTTATATAAGGGTAACCTTCTTGAAATTTGCACATTTCTTTGCTTTGAGTTTGCTATTATAGTTTTTATCATTTCCATCATTAACACTTTTTATGATAAAGGAAGTAAAGTACATGTACGTTGTAGTTGTTTCGAAATTAAGATCATTATTCAATATACAGTATTTCGTGGAATGTGTAGTAATAAATGCCTTGTACAATGTACTTTGATTACAAAAAATAATTTTACTATCAGCCTTTTCTTGGATAAGGGAGATATTTTAACTTTCTAACTGATCCCGACTCTTGGCGGGAACAATTTGAAGCTGGACCTGGCTGAGGAGAGCTATAGATAACAGTTTGACTGGTTTGCAGACGACAATTGACTGGCGGTATGCTTTCAGGTGGTGTTTGTGGGAGAGGAAGCCCTCGATGCGGGGGGTGTGAAGAAGGTATGTTCACATTGATCACACTCAGTCCACAGGCGGGTTAATCCCTACCCCTTGTTGTATTTTTCTCTCGCAGGTTATATTCCTCGGAGAGGAAGCCGTCGATGAAGGCGGTGTGGTGAAGGTAGGCGTTACTGGGACTACCTCGGCGTAGTTGTGGATGGCAATACAATTGCCCCGGGCCAACCGCATATTAACTCTCGGCGTGATCGTATTCCTGTGCATTTGTGTTGATATATCTTTCTTTTCAACTTAAGGGGGAACAATTTTGACAGAATTTCATTTACTTCCCCTGTTGTTCTAAAACGTTGATGTTGCGTGTTCTTTGGAATTTTTATCATATTTAGTCAGGATGTAAAGGGACAGATGTCGTAAGGGCTGGTTCCACCAACACGATGGATTTGCCATGGTATGTCTTGGTATATCTTGTTACATTTTACAGTGTCGGAATATGTCGTATCTCCTATGTCACAATATGTAGCATGCTGTGTCGTGTGTCTATTTTGGTGCTCCACCACCGCGACACCTCAAGACACATCGCAACAAATAGGCATGCGATTATTCAAACCTAGCCCGATTTAACAAGACAACAAAATCGGGACTAATCTCGCTACATCTTGTGTGTTGGTGGAATCAGCACTTTAGTTTACAGAGCCACAGCCAATATCCAGTCTTAATTCTCTTCGAGCAAGATAATGTATTACACGATCAAAGTGCTTTTATCCATAGTTACTAGTTAAAAACAAAAATATAGCAGTTTTATTTATAAAGAAGAGAATGCATATTCGTTTGTCATGCTGAAGAAAGAAAAAGAAATCGAACTCGTGTGAAGAAATATACATATTGCTCCCTGTCCATTCCTGTCGCAGTTGCTTCACATCTTTCAATTCTAATTAACTGTATATCCACCACCGACACATAATGTATTGTTTTCATACTTATCGAAAAAGAGCTCTAAGGGATAAAACACGAAGTGTAACTAAAATTAATGGTCTAATTGTTATCGTTAATTCCTGGAAATTAATTTCAATACAGATTTTACGTTTGCTGGAAATAATCTGTTGTTTGGTGCCGTATTGTATGGTGCCATTCTATTAGTAAAAACTCCAGATTGAGTGATTGTTTAATACCCTGAAAATGACCTAAGAAAATTTTATTTCAATCCACAGGAGTTTTTCCTTCTGATCCTGCGAGAGGTTTTCGACCCGAAATACGGAATGTTCGAGTACTTTGAAGAAAGTCGGTTGTTTTGGTTCAACAGCGAAGTAAGATTCAAATATACGATCCTTGTTAAATGTGACATTGACATTGACTTTTTCCTCTAGTTTCTCTTTGATAAAAGCTCGTATCCATAATGGTTTTATCTATACAGGCCTAACAAAAATGACAATAATAGACGTGAGCCATTACTTTATACTGTCCTCTTAAAAATACACATACACAGCATTAGGCTTTAGTTGTTGAAACCTAACTTTGATCAAAGAACAGAATGATCATAAGGCTCTGTTTGGTAATAGGATCAGACCTAAAGAACTCAAGCTACGTCGGTCTATGTCCCATGATTTCGATTTGATGAAATTGTTCTTAAAAGCTCATGTTGTTCAACATATGCTTAACTTGAATAACATTAATATATCCAACGAGAGGAGAAAGGACGAGATTCTTTTGCCATACACCAAACACCTAGCCTCGTTCAGAGCAAATGTCGTTAATGAAGTGATCATTCATGTCCAGGTATTCTCGACATGTTTACTTGTCGCCGTAACATATCCATAGATTCATTTAGACTGTGTTGGTGACCCTCATAAGAAAATGGTTCCAAAAACAGGACAAAGCAATGTCCTTCTCCCTTAGCAATGCCACTTTGAATGACCGTTATTAGAACTGCCCCAAACCACTGTAATCATAGTGCACTGTCAGCTGTGACATCATGATGTCAAGAACCTTATCCCTGGAGTCTCTATAGTGATCTGGAGAGGTTTTCTCAGTAGTAGACTGTGTGTAAGTTCAATAGGATATTGTAATAAAGAGTGAAGTGTCAATCTTCATGGATTATTTTCAAGGTTTCGCCATACTCGGCTCAAAATGTTCACGCTGATCGGCGTGCTCTGCAGCTTCGCCATCTAAACTTTCTGATAAGACGTTGAGAATGTGCAATCTCAATAAGTACACTCTTCATACTGAATATTTCCAGCCATATGGTTAGGGTAAAATCGAGGTTCACTGATTATCTCACCCCGGTAAGTCGTACTCCACGGCCGTGAAAGTATTGGACCCAATACTTAATGGCTAATTTGGCGAGTTATTCCAGCAATAAATGATGTTATACGGGGTGAGATAAAATCAGAAACCCACCTAATACCCCACCTGATTAGTGGATGAGTAGGGAACCAGTGTAAGATCTAGGCCGGTTCCTCAGTCATCCGCAGGTGGCCCAATGAGTGTTCAGCCTATTTGTCCTAGGCCCCCTTCCTATCTACATGTCTACATACGGTAAGCACAGGTACGGTACTGTTTGGTGCAGGTCGTAGGGTCATGGTTATTATCTCACCCCAATAATTTTCTCCATAGGCTTAACATTAGGAACTCGTACTTCACGGCCGTGAGGTTCGTGTACCCAATACTCAATGGCTAATTGGGTTATTCATTTTATCAATAAATGATGTTATAGGAGGTGAGATAAAATCAGAAACCCACTCGATGATAATAACTTGGTCCGCACTCCACCTCGTTTGACCGCAGAGTAATTCACTCAGCTTCGCTTTGTGAATCACTCTGCAGTCAAACTCGGTGGAGTACGGACCAAGCTATTTTCATCTCGCGGGTTTCCATCTTAGTATACAAGTGTTGCGAAGTAAGTTGCAACACAGCCAGCACTGCAGACACACACCCACACACATTCTTCCCATTACTGGCCCTCAAAACTCGCATAGCACTGTACCTGCGCTAATTTGATCTTAGTCTGGAATAAACGTCCATAGGCTTAACATTAGGAACTCGTTCTCAACAGGCTTGCAAGTACGGTAGCTCATTCTCAACGGGTGATTAACAGATACATATTTCCAGGCTAAGATAAAATCAGAAACATTTTCGTGCTTGGTCTGAGTCCCTATTCGCCATCTCGTCTGGAGTGCTTCAGAATATTCGCTCAGCTATCGCCTCGTTCATATTACTGCGCACTCCAAACTCGATGGCGAACGAGGACACAGACCAAACACTCATCAGTTTCATTCTTAGTATGGAACGGGAGAGGCGAGGGAACCAGCGTGGTCCTATCCGTTCTATAAACTCTGCAAATAGTAAGTTTTATATCTCTTAATGATACGTGGCATATACACTTCTAACCACAGCCGATGGTACCTTGAAAGTGACAACTACATGTCAGAACCAAACCGTTGCTATGCAATCTCCCAGGGGACATTGTTATAAGAATAATGCAGCATAATAACCACCCTTCACGATAGTGACATCACACTGTCGCGGCTGTTCTCCCAGCATATTTAGGGGGGAAGAGAGTAAACCAAGCAGATTCCTGGTTATGTATACTGTTTATTTAGACAGTATAGGGGTGGGGCTCCAAGGTTTCATCTGAATCGGACTCTTCAGGCATCTTATAGTAAGGCTGATTCAAGGCATATGACATTGTCACATTTGGAGGGAAATACACTTTGTGTAAACCCTGACAATTTTATTGAAATAAAAAAAAAAATTTAAAAATTTAAAAAAAGTTTTATATCTCGCACACCATCAGACGTTCGAGGACCCGGCCATGTTCACGCTGATCGGTGTTCTCTGCGGCCTCGCCATCTACAACGCCATCATCATCGACCTCAAGTTCCCGCTTGCCCTCTTCAAGATGCTGCTCGACCGGCCGGCCACCCTGGAGGACCTGCTGGAGCTGGAGCCGACGGTGGGCCGCAGCCTGCAGGAGCTGCTCAACTACGAGGAGAACGACGTGGAGGACGTGTTCTGTCTCAACTTCGCCGTCTCTCGCGAGAGTTACGGCCGCACGCAGACGATAGAGCTGGTACCTGGCGGTTCTGATATTGTAGTTACCAGGGAGAATAAGGCTGATTATGTCAAGGCCTATATTGAGAACACCTTCAAGAACTCCACTGCCGAACAGTTCCAGGCCTTCGCCAACGGATTCCATAGAGTGTGTGGCGGATCTGTGATGGTAGGTCCACTTTTATATGGTTTTCTTTTTCTAAATGAACAGAAAGAGGTTGGTTTCTGTCTTCATGACACTAAAGCCTGTATTCCACCAACCAGACGAAAACGTTGTACAATGCCCGTACAAGGGTTGCTGGAAAATCTAATGAAATTAGGTTTTCGTCTGGTTGGTGGAGCAGGTCGGCTCTCGCCCGATGGTCATCTGCCAGACATCTGCTCTCGGTTGCTGGGTTAGGTGAGTGTCTGTTTAGTGTCTGTTGGGGTGTCTGGCGCATCGCACGAGCATCGCCCAAGGGTTGCTGGGACCTGGGCAAGGGCGTCTGTTGAAATGATAAAAAATGCGCTTCCACCCACCAGAATTTATAGGTGATGTCCCAGCCGATCCTCCAATAACCCTCCACAAGATGGAATTTGCCCATCTGGCAAAAAACTGATTGATAAGGTTTTTATCGGCTGGAATTGCGCATCTGGCCGATGCATTTGAAGAGTAAGACACCCGCCCGCGGACTCTGCCGGGAGTTGTGGCGATGGAACACCGCCAACATAGTGCGAGCGATACTGGCGATACCCGAAGCCGCGAACGGACATCGAAAATTCCGACACTTTCTGTATTTTCCACAGAATTCTAGCACCATTGCGTGTCATACACATTCATAACATCAATCCTTATCTTTATTTACCTTCATTGTTCGATTTAACATCAAATTCCGTGGTTATTTCACGTTTTCTGACTGTTCCCGTACAAATCCCGACACGCCGACACACTGCTCCGCTCGATACGCGACTTTCGCGGGTTCAGAGTGTCGTGTATCGCCGCACGCTGCGCCGCCTATCGGGGAACTCGATTACTACGTAAAAACCTGAGTAACGTCCACCAGTTGGCGCCACGGCTGGGGCGTCAGCTAGGATCTGCTGGAACTTTGAACCCACCAGATGCTCGTATGGCGACCACATGAGCGTCTGTTGGGGGTTTCGGTGGAGCAGCGACACATTTTGAAGCAATTTGGCCAGACGTTTCAGCGGACGTCGGCTGAAAGGTCGGCTGGAACGTCTGTTGACGTTGAAAAAGCGGTTGTTTGGTGGAATACAGCCTTAATACCAGACATGTCAGATTTCCGGATTTCCTGGTTTTGCTAGTGTACTAAGTCTCTTGATCATGTTAGAGATGAATAATGGATATAATCAAGATTCAGATATTTTTCAGGTTTTTTTCTAGACCTCACTGGCATCTCTGTAACACTGACTTGTACATCATATCTTGATAGTTTCGAGATTTTACAGCCTTTGACCTATAATGTCTTAAAGGCATATTGGAAATTTAAAAGCCATGTCAATTTCCTGAAAATTAAATATGATGATCTCCCAAGTGTTGTAGAACACATATCTAACTTAAAAATCGGGGGTCACTGTGCTTGTCTTTGATATAGAGATCAATATTCTGATTATATTACAATAGAATATATAGATATTCTAAAAAGTTTATTTCCACATAGTAAATCCATGTTATTTTCTCCAAACTTAAGCAGAATATACTAAATGTGTAGTACTAAGGGTTCCCACGGGAACTTGAAAACCTGTTACTGAGTTATCCTCTCACCACTGGTGGGGTGGTGGTGAGTGAAGCGGTGACGCCCCCTGGGGTGAGTTAGTATAACTGTATCACTAGGTGATACCAGCATAAAATCTGCCTAAAGTCACGGAATTTTGGTCATCAGTCATGGAATTTTTTCATACGACAGAAATCATTGAAATGCATAATATGCCACATAAGATGAAACAGGTATACTATGATTATAAAAAAAAATTGATTTTTGTTCATAGATAATAGCCCTAAATGTCCCCAGGCATGATTTGGTATTCCAGTAGGAATGTCTCCAGGTATCACTCAGTATGATAGGATTGATACTCAAAAATGGTCAAGCATTACTAGTGCTGGATTTTTTCCTGAGTGCTAAGTGAAATTAATTAGTTCGTACTGCAGGAAATATGCATATATTTATGTAGGCATTCCAGATAACAGCCTAATGCATTTCATCATATTTCTAAAAGTAAGTACCACTGAAATGTTGGCTCGCTGCCCTCAGGCTCTACAAATGATTATGACTTAAGGTACATGTCAAAATTCACAGGAGCTATCAGAAATGATAGTTTTCCACTTTCCCTAGGAAATCCTAGTTTTTATTAGCAGGTGGACGGTTGGTCTTTAGGTCATGGCTATAGTCTAGTACACATGCTTGTAGAGTTACTAGGTAACCTGACCATATTTTTGCTTTTTATAGCTCACTAAGTCCAGGTAGGAATATGATTTCTGTTTTGGACAGAAGGTTTTATGGTGGTACAATGCCTTACAGTTTTTAAAATTTAGTATTTTGGAATGGATTTGAAAAAAAAGTGAATTCAGTTTGGGGGGGAGGGGACTTAGGTAGTCACAGGTCCATTTTTAAGAACTCATTTATGGACATATTTCTACCCCTTAAACTGGTGGAATCAGAATATGATATGCCTCATTTGAAAGAGAATAAAAAACAGTAGGTGCTAGGAAGTGGAATTTTCTAAGTAGATTCTATACTTACAGAGATATTCAAGTATTTGTTGAAAGTGGGGAGGATTTTCAGTGAAATGGGCATGCTCAAACAGATGTTTACTCAATACTGATTTACAGTGAGCATTGGTGTAACATTTACCATCTCCATAACTGGCACTGACAGTTGGTTGCACTCTAGGAAGTGTCATTATTTAGGTGAAATGTATATTTGATGTGTTATTCATGTATTTCTGCCAAATCTCATAATAGGAGGGGGGGGGGGGAGATATCAGGTGTATGAGAGGATGGTTTATTTAGCATATTTACACATAAATAGAAGTAAAAATGGTTCATAACTTTGTTCTAGGAATCAATCAAGACCCAGTCAAATGATATTGGTTTGTGATATTATTTGCAATATCATTTACTACCAGATATTAGCTTGACCTACTTTATTGGTGTACATAGAAACAAAGTTTTGTCCCCCACATGGCTAGGGAGCATGCAGACAGGTCTGTGTGCACTCATCCATGAATGATCACCATGAAGCAAAACGTTTTATATATAGGTAGCTAAATATATGTGTGCATTGAGCCATGACCTGGTGAGTTCACAGAGAAGTAGGGCTTTAAATATCCAATCAATGCAGGCCCTTCCCTATTCATGGATGCCTTCCCTCCCTCCCTCCCTCCCTCCCTCCCTCCCTCCCTCCCTCCCTCCCTCCCTCCCTCCCTCCCTCCCTCCCTCCCTCCCTCCCTTCCTCCCTCCCATTTATCAAATAATCCATCATAACTGTTGTATTTATAGTGTCCTCAGTTAGAAACCAGACTTTACTTGGAGTCTTTTTCTTAAATATACATGAGATATGAGGTGAGATAGACTGAGTGTTTAAACAGGCTATGGGTATTTCTCATCTGCAGGGCCTGTTTCACCCACAAGAACTCCAGGCAATGGTGGTAGGCAACGAAAACTACGAGTGGGAACTCCTTGAGCAGGTAAATCTTAGATCCACTTTCAGCATGCAGAGATGGCAGTTTTCCTATTTTCCAAGGAAATCCTTGTTTTCATTTTCAGTTTATAAAATTCTTTGTTCATGTCTAAAACAAAGAGGAAATAAGTTGGGCATCATTCACACCAATAAACCTTCACACAAACCACTGCTCCATTTCATGCCCAGTAACGATGTGTCTTCCATGTAAACCCCTCACGAAAAATGTTTCTTCTATTTTTCATGACCCCAACGGATATATATCCCTGATCATGGAAATATAAGATTAACATATAGACTTCTCTATCAAACGCGCTCCTTCAAGGTAGTCCCAGGCAGTAATGCTATACATTTTTCCCAACAAAGTTGGTTGTCAAGGACTACTTAGGTATAGTCCTTGACAACCAACTTTGTTGAGAAAAATGTATAGCATCCACGGCCAAAAAGGTCAATCAAAAACTATTCCAACTATCGAAAATCCGAAAGTACATTAAAGAAGAACATAGTATCAAAATTTTTAAAAGCCTTATCGCTCCACTGTTTGACTATAGTGGTAGTCTGGTAATCGGAGCCAACAAAAAGCAACTTCAAAAGCTACAGGTACTTCAGAACAGGGGTCTAAGGATCTGCACTAAGATGAGTAGGCTTGAAATATCGACTGAAGATCTCCATAAACGTTGCAAAGTCGAAAATCTTGAGTCACGTCGCAACTACATGTTAATTATGTTTATGAAACGTTTCACGAAGGACGTTGTTGCGGTATCTGATGCTAAAACTAGAGAGCAGGCCAAAAGACTCCTATCAGTAAGAAGACATAGAACTGCCTTTTACAAAAGAAACCCAATGCATATCGGTTCAATGGCTTGGAATGCTCTTACCAAAGACTAGCAGGACTGTACCTCTATTGCAATATTTAAGAAATGTAAGAAATTCTCAGCTTGAGTATAATGAAGCATGATATGACTAGAAATGATGTACCACATTAAACCATCTCATCTCATTAACTGAAACAATGCAGTTCACTGTTCACCTATATAGAATACTATGTCTTGTATATGATAAACTCTGTTTCCATGTCTTGATGTGCACGACAAAGAATACCTGCCTTTGCAGATTGTCATTGTACTTTAAATCTGAAATGAAATTTTTTTTTTTTAAACTCTGAAACAACTCTTTCCAGAGCTGTGATTACAAAGATGGCTACCACCGGAACTACCCGACCATCAGGTACTTCTGGGACGTCTTCAGGGAGTTGAGCACAGAGGACAAGAAGAAGTTCCTCAGTATGTACATTCTGTCGGCACTACACAAGTACAGTACATAGAAGGAAACCCACAGGATGAAAATAACTTGGTCCCTACTGCACCGAGTTTGAATGCAAAGTAATCCACGAAGTGAAGCTGAGTGAATTGCTCTACGGTCAAACAAGGTGGAGTGCAGACCAAGTTATTTTCATCGAGTGGGTTTCTTATTTTATATCACCCTGTACAACATTATTTATTGATAAAATGAATCACCCAATTAGCCATTGAGTAATGGGTACACGAACTTCGCGGCCGTGGAGTACCAGTTCCTAATGTTAAGCCTATGGAGAAAAATACCGGGGTGAGATGATGGGGAATATAACATGGACCTGTGTTTCTCTCGTAGTTCATGTGATGTTTCACTGGCTGCCTGTCATCCGTATCGCATATATTTTTTCTGGCCATAAAGATACATTTATAGTAGCAATAGCATAACACTCCTTAAACTTCAAACCTAGAAACAATGTTTTAGAACTGTTAGGGATTTAAGTCACGTCAATGTTAACATATACCAAATTATGTACCCATCTTCATTTTGACATTCATTTTATATGTGTGTTGCAATGAGTTTTATATAAAGTGCACTTTATTTTCTATCGAAAAGGTGACAGGTTTTGATAGAAGAAATGGGCACTGCATTAATTTATAGTGTGCGAGTGACGAGTTCCTATTGAGAATGAATTCATTGTTACTACAACACAGACTGAGGTAATTGGTTTTATAAGGAAGCTAGATAATCATAAATCAACGGGAATTAAATGTTTGAAGAGCGGTTTCCTAAAAAAAAATGCTTGTTAGAGAACCCCAATGTTCTGGCTAATGCTATAAATTATAGTTTTAGAAACGAATTTTTCTCCGATAGCTTGAAAATGGGTGTTATCATACCAATTCCGAAAGAAGGAAATGTTGAGGAGCCTGGAAATTGGCAACCGATAACGGTAATTCCTTTAATTTCTAGAATTATTGAAAAAATATTGCACAAGATATTATTAAACCATATGTTAATTAATAATCTTATATCACCTTATCAGTTTGGATTTTTACCCGGCCGTTCAACAGCGCAAGCCTTATTTATGATAATTAATGATATACTCTATAACATGGATAATAAGAAAATAGTGTTAAAAATTTTTATCGACTTCCGTAAAGCCTTCGATAGTGTCAATCACAAACTACTTATTAGAAAATTGGAGCTGTATGGAATTAGAAAAAACTTAATAAATATAATCAAAAATTATTTAACGGGTAGAACCCAAGTAACAAAAGTTAACAACAAGTTTTCAATTGCGGAAATCGTGCAGGTAGGGGTGCCTCAAGGGTCCGTTATAGGGCCATTGCTATTTGTGATATTCATAAATGATATCTTAAACAATTTGACATTCATGAAAGGTATAATGTATGCCGATGATCTAGTTCTCGTAGCAGTAGGGCACACACAGGATGAGATTATCATAAGGATAAAGGATGATTTAGAATACCTACATAGATGGACCAGCTGTAATAAAATTTGTATAAACTATAAAAAGACTAAAATCATGTGGTTTGGAAATAAAAGGACTTTGGACCGAAAAAGATCAACATCACTAATGGGGACAGATATAATCGCAGTAGAGAAATATAAATATTTAGGAGTAATATTGGACGTTAGACTAAATTTTACGGAACAAGTGAATAAGGTGGCTTCGGAATATCATAACAAACTGTTTAAACTGCGAAAAATTAGATACTTATTGAACGAAGATAATAGTTTAAGATTAGTGAAGCATATGATAGTGCCTATTGTGGAATATCCAAGCTTTATTTATTATTGTACCACCCAGCGAAATAGGGACAAGCTTCAGAAGTTGTTGAATAAAGCTTTAAGGATAGTGTGTAAGATTAAAAAATATGATGAGATAACAACAGAAGAACTTCTCCTGAGATGTAAAATAAGGTCTTTAGATTTAAGAAGGCAAATACAATTATTGCAAATGATGTGGTGGTGGGAAAAAAATTCGGTTAATATTTATGAGGTTGAACTTAGAGGTCTAAAAAACAGTGAAAAGATAAAGATAAAAAGACCGAATACACAGAACTATGTTTATTCGCCATTGTATAGAGGAAAATCTTGTGGGATGAGCTACCCAAAGAGGTACAGCTTCTGGAAAAGAATGAAGTATTTAAATTACATATCAAAAAAGTGTTAACAGGTATATGATAGTAGTTTATTGCTATAATGAGTGTTTTTTTCGATTATCAAGTGGTAACTCGATGATGACATGTACATTATATACACAAGGATTATTTTTTATGTTCTGTTATACTATAGAGAAACAGGCTTACTGTCTCCGTACGGATAAAATACGCGGTGAAATCGGTGATCAGATGAACCGATGCCGGAGGCAGAGGTTCATCTGATCGCCGATTTTACCAAGTATTTTATCCGTACGGAGACAGTCAGCCTGTTTCTCTATTATTATATACCTTAAAATATCGAATTTCTAACTTTGCTACTGGGGGAATATTTGGATTTTGCCGCCGTACATGCCCTGTACGCCACATACATACCCCGTACGTCACCTAGGTGTCGTACGGGTATAAATACGACATGGGTAGGAGTGGGCAGTATGTGTAGGATATACTACCACAGGTATATAATAATATGTCTTTCCTGTCTGTACGGCGGCTGATAATGGAAGAACGCTGAAACTTCGGCGAATTGTTTGTCGATATGTATGTTTACATGAATAAAAAAAACAAAAAAACTGAAATTGTTGTCATTTTGCAGGATTCCTCACAGGAAGTGATCGGATTCCCATTCACGGGATGAAAGCTATCAAGGTAGGTCAAACCTAGTTAATTTACACCTATATATTGTAGTTGTGCTCCGCCTTATACTGTTGGTTAAGTATTACCTTAACATACACATGTACATTGGAACACATCTAATACTGGTAGCTAAGCATCAGATAAACTTACACATGTACATTGGAACACACCTAAAACTGGTAGCTAAGTATTACCTTAACATGCACATGTACATTGGAACAAACCAAATAATGGAAGCTAAGCATCACCTAAATAAACACATGTACAATTGTAACACACTTAATACTGGTAGCTAAGCATCACCTAAATATACACATATGTTACACACCTGAAACTGGTAGCTAAGCATCATCTAATCAGATACATGTATATTGTAGCATACTTAATACTAGAAGCTAAAGCAAATACCTCTGTTAATTTTGATTTTCTGATCATGCATAACAAGGATAGAACTGTGAATAAAAAGTAAAAACTAGAGTTAGGACACGATATATTTATTTTCACCTCAGGGAATTTTGAGATACTTTAACATTACCCTTTATTCTTAATGATTTGAAGAAAGGCTTTTTGATGTTTGTACGCAGAAAGGAAAGAAATGTTTGCATGTTTTATTATGCATCGCCAACTAGCACCCATCTCGTCGTCATTAATTTGAGTCACCGTAAACAGTTTGAAAGGAAGATAAGGTAATAGATATATATCCCATTACCATTCAACTGTGTGATTATTGCCCGTGCAGATATTCATCCAGCCGACGGGAGGCGGAGACTCATTCCTACCTGCCGCCCACACCTGTTTCAACCTGCTGGACCTGCCCCGCTACTCCAGTCGTGAGGTGCTCAAGGAGAAGCTGGTAAAAGCCATACAACAAACTGAGGGATTCGGTATCGTATAGATACCCGCACCCTCCACTTTACGGGGCATGGGTGGAGAGGTCAGTGACCGCCTGTGGTGACTATGCGCCTACAAAAGGCATCATCACAGTTGGCGCAGCAGGCCAGGATGCGTTCACCTGACACAATCCTCTCACGTTTTACCCTGCCTGTGTGAAAAGAGGACTGCAAGCCTCTATCAGTCAAAGCTTCCACGTGGTGATACATATTTCTACATGTTGTGATTACAAAAGTCGGAGACTCGGTTTCCTAGACTACCTCGCACCGGACCTGAGAGCGGGGAAGTGTATCCCGGATTTTTTTCTCTTTATTTTCCCAGGATTTTTCTTGTGTGGTAACGACGTTCCTGACGACGCGAGGAGAACGGGAACCGTCTTGTGGTGCTTGTAAAGTCTTACACAGCTTGATGCATTTTATTCATCACCCAGTTTGGCTAACAGTGAGGTGTTCTGATCTTGGAGTACACATTCTGGACTTTACAACGAAGCGTGGCTATGTGTATTCTTAAACTGTGCAGCAGAAGAGCATTCCTATTTGTAATACTGTCTATACAGGGGAGAGGGATCCTTTTGTAACCCTTTTCTTTTCCATAAGGAATGTTCCGATTCGCTGGACTTTGTAGATTACCCCGTTGCTATGCAACCACTCTGTGATGGCGGCACAAACTGGCCTAGAAGCCATTACTAATTAATATGTCGGCTTGAGTGAGAGGTGAAAATAGTGACATCGATCGCTAAAAAATAGACGCTATTGCTATGATGGATTACCAGGAGAAATCGGTTTACAGCGCGATTATTATCATAAAGGACATTAGCCTCGGCTTTGAATTGTCTGATTCTGACTTTACTAGGCCTTACGTTTACACGTATCCCGTATTGAAATACCTACCCGTAATATAATGTACTTAGCGACAATCTCATCCGAAACTTGTTTCCAGAATGTGGTGTGCTTTATTTTGATGAGTTCCCTCATATTTCATACTAAATGAGTGAATGGTACAATTCTAGTCTAATCAAGGATGTCAGAGTTCAGGGAAATCCCTGAAATCAGGTTTTTTTTTTTATTAAATACAGAAATATTGTCCTCACTATTTAAAAGCTTCGAAAGAACCTATGTATGTCAATCCCTAGTGTTGCAGGAGCCCCATATGCCCATTTCCGTACAAATGTGTGCATCATTACTTCCTTGATTTCAGGGTTTTCCCTGAAAAGCCCCATAGAAAATGCATTGATAAAAATCCCTGAAATCCCTGAAACCATTACAGTGTTACCATACAAACCACTTTGAATGCATAGCTAACACCAGGAACCAGCTCCACACTACAATCTCCCATGCAAATATTTGGTTTAACATCAGTAGGACATGGTAGGCAAGGCTCTGCTTGGAGAGAACTGACTATAATACCAGTCCTACTCACCAGGGAACAGTTCTCAACGTTTTCCAGTTCCCAGTAAGCTTGTTCATTGTGGTCTTGGGAGGGGGGGGGGGGGGTGTTGTCATCCCTGTCTAATGGTTAAAAAGAGGTTTCAGACTCCCGTTGAGATCTTAAATTATTTTACAATTACTTTGAAGACAAAGAAGAACATCCTTGTTCAGTGCCCACACTGGCTAATGTTTGCTCTTTGGGTACAGTGATCCCACTCAAATATCTTTATTGCGATTATGTTATGTGTTGATATACACTATCCATTGCCGAACACGCGTGTGCTCTGCCGGTTCTACTGCGGTCTCCTATTTGCAACATTAGAGTTTGATATTCTGAATGCCGGTGAACTTTAATCAACACTTCTTACTTCATAATATCTTTCACCATTATGATATCTATAGAAATTTTACTATATTGTTGATAGTATAAAAGTAACCCATTCTGCAGGGTTTATAGACTTACACTTTTCAGTGGAATTTCATCATTTTACCCCTTAACAAGTACATGTCCTGAACCTTTCATTACAATTAGACACAATTTGAATTTAAGGCAGATTTTATTAGTAAGGAAACCAGTCTAGTTCAAATATTCCAGAAATGTACTTATGTCGCCTTAAAATACTCGCACTTTGATTTATTTTATGGTTTGTTGACCCTCAGTAGACACTGGCTCTGTTCTACCTTAACTTTCCACTCATAGGTTGAGAATGAGCAAATGCAAGAATCCAATCTTGGCACTGAATATTTCCAGACATATGACTGGTTAGAATGAGGAAAGTCTAGGTTGGTAACCCGCCTCAGATCAGTGGATGGCCAAGATATGTTCATGGCTGTGTTCCGAATCACCACCACTCTTCCAAGATACGGCCTCCTCATAGAATTGAATACAAATTCATTGTAAAGAGAACAAATGTGAGCATTTTCGATGTGTTGATGAAAGAATCTGCTAGTTTCCCGTCCATCTGCTAGGGAGCTTTGCAGAATGAGGCCATCAGTTTCTATAGGGATTTCTTTCTGAAACTCCCAAGATTTTTCGTCTGACTCCCTTCTGTAAACCCTGATACAGGGATGCCAGTTTGTAGGATTTTGCCTACATGTAGGATTTTCATTCTAGTCTAAAACATATATGGAAACTTCAAGAAATTGTATATGTTTTAAGTACAATATAGACTCCAGCTTTTCTAAATCTTATATAAACTTGTTTTGTAATCTTTGATTCAGCTACGCTACAGCGCACACAGTTAGAAAGCCTATGAGCCTAGAGCTGTATGATGGTAGGATTCCTGTAGGAAATCCTCCTACAGACAAGGGCAAACTGGAATGCTGATATCTGATTGGCTTAAAATATGTCATGTGAAAATACAATTATGGGGGCCTTACCAAGTGTAAAAGGAAATCAGAGGAATACCTTTTGAACTTCAAAAGATATTTTGCAGAATATAGAACTGATAATATGTGGTAATCTATTCCAAATGGATTTCTTTGAAAAGTTCCCAATTTAGTGCAGAACTACACATAGATCCACTCTCAGAGCAGATATCAAATACTGCCAGTCTATATCCAAGGATCTGCTGGGAGATTGATGGGGATTCCCCTATAGCATGTGCGTTTTAGGTGAGACATAGACTGGCCTCGGTACCTATGTAGGATTTTTTCCTCACCCCAACTGGCATCCTTGCTGATAACTTCTATGGACACAGTACGGATGGGTGACCAAAACTGTGTTCTGTTATGTCCCATGGATCTGATATTTTACTCACTCTACGGATATGAAGAATGTGGAGATCTCACTACCTACTTACCAACTATCCTGTTGCACAGTCTGAACTAGATAAAAGAAATGCCTCTATAAAGGGACCTCATTCTGAATTCAAAAGCTAGGTTAGGGGTGTTAACTGGTCGCTCGTAGGTAAGTGCAGGTTTGTTGTCGTTTATAGAATCATCATATTCAACCTTATTCCCTCAGAAGATCCGCCTTACATCTTTTAATTTATCTCCCCAAAAACCCTGTGAACATGTATTTGCTCAAATAAAGGTTTTATTGTAAAAGCGAGTGGTACTTATTGCGCGATAAATACTTTATGTATCTCTACTAGGATGATGCAATCAAACATCTCACGCCTTTACATTTCCCGATTGTGTATCTGTTTGTTCTGCCCGATCCCATTTTGCATCGCGAGGCTGGACAAGAAGCACAAATCATTTTAAACGGATGTGAGATGGCGAATGCTTGACATATTTTATGGTATACAGATGTTTCTGGTCTCTCATTATCAATAAAACAAAAACCCTGATTTGGAAGTGTTTATCCTCGAGCTCATATATTACCGGAACATGTTTGCATTGAGTTGGGCTTAAGAGGAAAACATGAATCCTTTGTTACATAATTGCTCTCTGCTATACGCTAAGTTGAAGTTAAATACCATATATTTTCCATGTACCTTTAGAATGTCTGGAAAATGTTTGACAAGACGCGCTACTGATTTAAGCTTGAATATCATAAATGTTAAAACGGTTTCACGGTTACTAGTAATTCAGTATAATGCTCTATAACAAAAACTGTAATGTTATTTGTTTCAAGATATCAGTCACCTAATATGTTAGACACCAATGTATAACATGTTGCAATAAGCTTTCATACTTGTGTGTTATTCTTTTACCTCTTCATGTAAAAAAGTTTATGTTCATTACATCACAAAATGTACTTATCAAAACTATCGTAGTACCTGGCCGAAATGAGAAATATTGCTGATACAGAATGAACAGACATATATACACGAAAGACCATGTCAGGTGGTTCCCCCTTATGACCATGGTGATTTCTGAGGCGACAAAGAATTGAATTGAGATAGTTGTCTATTTATCCTCAGCATTCTATCCAATTTGTGTTTAACCTGCTTGTTACTTCTGTAGTCATACTCAGCTCATAGATACAATTAGAAAACACTTTGAACCCTTTTTGACATCACATCAAAATTCCAAACCAGGAGAGCAGGTAACAGCTCGACTCCCGAGCCTAATTAGGTCACTGACCTATATAAGAGAACTGCCCACTGTCAGCTGCCCAACGGGCCACTAACCAGGACTTTGAAATTCTTCTTTTTTTCTTTTCTTTTTGACACATTTTATTCGGGTTAAAGAAACATCATTTATCAGAGCTCGGTTGGGCCGTTCTTCCGCTCTGTCCCACTGTATTTGCCAAAATATGTACACAAGAATCAGGCGTGTACAGTAACCATACAATAGTAACTTTAGGCTGATGATATATTTTAGACACGTGCACCAAGCAAAGATAGTAGGACTATAACAGTAGTCAGTGGGGTCAATTTTGCAAATAATCATGAATCATAGTCAATATAGTGAAAACAGGTATGTCAGGGCTCATTACAGTTATACAGGCAGAGTTAGGAATTCTTGTGAATGACAGCGGAATCAGTCGTATAGGACTCCCTCAGTTTTTGATGCACAACCAGTCGTTTTACTATTTTCAATACATGATAAGCGACAAAACTCGGTTTAATCTGTTACGAATCTTTTTAATAAAGTAAAATTTATATTGTAAACAAATACCATAGATACAAGGTGCTATAGGTTGTAACGAGAAATTGTAATGTGAAAAACATTGTTTATATTAGCATTTCCTTGTTGAAATCATACTGCAGTGAAAACTAAAAACATTGTAGAAATGATATCCGATCACAAATGAATAATGCCTTAACAGGGTTACGCCTTTCATTGGATAGAACTGTCTGGCGTATAAGTTATAGGCAGATAAAAGAAAGTATTTCCCACTGGAAGTATTTTTTCCTTTATTCCAAAAATAACTTTGCCTTACGACTTTCAAAAGTCAGTCACACATTTGAGAAAAGGAGAGACAAGCTTTCTAGATGCAGCTAAAAAATGAAATTTCAAATGTCAGTCACCAAAAGATTGATCCGACGAGTTGAGTAATACGTTTAAAGTTAATAACAATTTGACGAGGATCTTGCTTTAAATTTGAACCAAGGTTATTTGCTTGTAATCATCTTGTGCTGCTGTTTATATTTCAATGCGCAACATTATGACAGGAACTTTGTGCTATTGGTCTATTTAATGACTAGTTTTAAGGTTGCAATGAAAGGAGACGAGTGACAAAAGTAGTATAGATACCATTGACATAAATTCGAATTATCATAATCCCTCATAATGGATAGAATATTTCATCAATTCGAAGTAATACTAAGGGTATAAAGAATAAATCATTTTAGAATTCTTAGAATAAAACCAAGTAATGACACCAATTCATACTCAGCAGCGTGAGTTCAGAATAAAGAAACACTTGAGGTCGGCAGACAGGACAAAATGCCTCTCGGCTTTATTCCAGCTGTGGCAGCAGCTTATATGCTCATATATGGAGAGCATAAACTTGGAGTAGCACATAAAGATATAAGCCAGCCAATTTTCACCGAGTAATAGCTTAAACCCTTCTTTATCACGTCATCAGTAAATATTGTCAGTGGTATTTATTATATACATGGTATAACAAGTTAAGCTTGGCCCACTTGTCTAGATACAACCTTCATCCCGAACACTAATGGTGTCCACATCTCATTGGATGTCCTCTTTTGTTGATTAATTAACCTTTAAACCTAATTGCATTGATGGCGTGCATTGTTAAGTAAGAGTCTATCACATTTTCTCCGATCTAGAGATCATCTATTTAACTAACATTTCATAGATGTTAGACAACATATTTATGAAATCTTCCATTCTACGACTGCAAACCCATGGCATTTCTTGGATTACTGTTATGACATATTGTAGATTTAATAGATAACATACGATGCAAAATAAGATCTTCTGGTCAACACACAAAAAGCTCAAATTGAATCAAATAATACATAGAAAGTACAAGTTCTCTGGTAGGATATATATATATTGGAGCAATATTGTACCTGATTTAGAAGAAAGACTTCAACCAACCATGTTGCATATCTAAGGTTTTAGCTTTGGCGCCTCCCTAGATAACTAGTCACGTAAGCCTGGCATACAGCTATAAATTTTCCACATAAATGTATAACATAAATTTTCTAACGTGTCACTCTTCATTGTTTATGACTGCTCTATTCAAAGCAGTATGTGAAATTTCGGTGTTTTGAACATTATTTTACCGTAGAGATTTCTTATTCATGTTGCCGTTCAGCTTTTAAACCCCAAAGCAGTATACAAATCTTTATTTACTTAATCTGAGAAAGCTGGACATCAACAATTCCTATTAGTGTTACAGTTTAGATTTGGCATAAGAAAACATGCATAATGATGCGTGTAATAATGCATATGGGTGACGATACACAAGTGGCAACGTCCAAAAGATACAAAGGGAAACCTGTTTCTCTTATTAATAACACGGCCTGTATAGTCATACTGGTTTTTTTCAAAGTAAAAATCGACAGAGATCAAACACTGACATTTCAATTTTAAGAAAAGAATGATGCCTTATAAATGGGGTTATTATTTAGGTGTCATGAGTGACAGATAATTATAGTTTGTAATTTGTAACTTGGGAAATGAAGTAGAAAGACTCCCTGTGACGATAGCCCATTGTTGCAAAAACATGTAATTACTGGTTAAAGTAATTTGTATTTCTAATTGAAAATAAATCATTTACATGTTGGACATGCGGCAATAAATATTTTTATACTAGAACAGTATATTTTTGTAGGGTATCTTTTTGGTGTGCTGTGAGTAATTATCATTTATATTCTAAGAAAAGAATTTATGAGATGATGTCTCGGACGGGTCTGTGAATAACACTTTCCCAATGAAACAATTGTGAAGATTTTGAAATATGATAAACTGGAAAATTACAACGGTGATTCAGAAATATGAATGACTGACACGTTTTTGTTTGAAATTTCTTATAATTAAGATAGCATCTTTGAATATTGGAGAAAAAAAAATAGTAACGAGTCGCTTCGCTGTTAGTACATTAGACAAAGGGTTAGAATTACATGTATTTCACAAATAAGATAACCCTAGCCATAGTAGGTACATAGATTATACAAACAATAGCAATTTCATATTGGTTATTGTTTAGGATATCCAGCACAATGTTCCAATAATAAAGGATATCTGACAAAGTTTATGAGTATTATTTCTAATGTGACTATAACATGTTAAGTTAATATAACACTACGCTGATCATGTTTAGGAATTCGTCTACATAGCAGACTGCTTCTTGAGAATAATCTATTCGGTCCAGCCAAATTCTTTTAACTAAAGTAAGCATATAAGACATGCATACATAACTAACTTTTTCAGTTTATACTTTCTTAATTAAGTGAAATAACATGTATCTACAAATGAGAAAAGATCCTAATTAATTTGGAAGTAGAAGTAATGGCAAATATCAGGGGGAAATTAATTGATATTGTCTCACGCGAGAAAGGGAACTGGCATTGCAAATTGTTATGCTTAACATTACTTCAGAAAGCTTAACATGTTAGAAAGGATTGTCTTATTTTTAGTATATGTCTTTTTTCAATATATACATAGGTTTGTTGTGGTCATATATATCATAGAAGCAAATTAATAACAGTTTCCTAGACTTATGCACCATTTAAAAGTAACATGTTAGGGGATATAAATATTGTATTACCCTGGCAAAAAAAACACTTTCTTAGTAGCCTGAATCACGTTTGCGAATCCTAGACATCATTCTATCACCACGTGCAAAAGAATTAACATAACCTTTTCAGAGGTTATTACCTATAATTGATACCAATAAAATATGTTAATACCATCATTACACTTGCTCGTGAATGTGATTCCGTGTTCTTAACCCATTTTATTCGCGTTTATCACTTCATCACGAGAATTACTGATCCGATTTTCTTCGATGGGAAACATTTTTAAAAAGTAGTTCATTCAGTGTTTGCCAAACTGAAAATATTGGGAAAGGTCTTGTCGTATAGGGCATGAAAAGGGCGTACTCCAGCCAATATGATAGAGCATAATACCTCAAGGTGTTGTTTCACAAATTACATGAATGTCTACAAATTTAATTTAATTTGTGATTCAGTGGTGGCTGGTTTGGGCCCAGTGAGATATTTTAAGAATTCCGAGTATATTAATTTATGATGTGTGTCTTTTTTAATTGTTTACAATTTCAAAATTGGTAAAAATATTAGTTTCTAGTAGACCAGCTATTTTTAGATTTTTTTTCTTCGGCGTTACGTGTGTACGATAAACTATTCTAACTTTTATCTTCTCAATAAAGCCATAGCATAAACCGTTCTTGATTAATGTCAGTGCCTTCGTCTGTGACAACTATTAAGGGGAACAGTCAGCATCTTGACTGCTTCATGTGCTTAGCCTACAAATTACATTTGGCAACGAAAATTTCCATTTTCCCAAAAGTAATTATTCAAAATTCTGACATCACGGTCTTATATTTACTTTTAATCTGCAGCAACTGGGAGCACTAACTACGTACTTTGCAAGTAAATTCACAAATAATATGTGTAGCTGCAGTGCTCATATGGAACAGGTTCAAGAATTCACTATATTCAATTATACAATGTGACTGATTCTGATTCTGACGCACTATACAGTTAGGGTAACTCATGCCCTTTTACTTCCAACTAACTTGGCCAAATATGCTTGTTTGGATTGCTGTTCAAACATTTTAGGTTTTGCATAGGAAACAACTGAAATGGTGCTCCCACGATTTCGTTAACTCATACACGGAGAAAAGATACACATTATACTTAGATATTACATGATGTTTATCACACGCAGCTGAAGGAATTGTATGATAGAGCTGCTCACCAGTAAATGAGACGAGTGTACTCTTTGCATGAGTATACCGGGTTTCTCATTAAGATTACTTATTACATAAGTTTTTTTTTTATTCTCTGTTATCAAACCTAAGCTCTGATCCTTAATCTATGTAGCATAGAGATCTAGTGTGAATTACATCCTTGTGTTGTTTTCTGTGCTACCTGTTGGGAACTTTAAGTACATATGTACTCTCATTGTATTCCATTATAACTTTGTGTTTAAAAAGTACCAGACAGTTGGTACATTGAAATATGGGAGTTAGTAGAAACTGAACGAGAGTTCGTAATGTTCAGTGTTTATTGCACGACGGACAGGTCGTGTATTACTGCGCGAGGCGTAAGCCGAGCGCAGTGAGTACCTGACCTGACCGGAGCTGACCTAACTCTTGTTCAGTTTGATATTCATCCTATCCCGTCTGCACGATTTTTTAAATGATGTCATTTAATTCATTCATTACCCTCGTACAATAAATAATACTTTACTGCACGGTTGCCCGAATACTTTCAGCGAATGCTAAGTCTATGGCATTTTTATTTATAAGGGGTAGGCTAAGGAAGTGCAGCTGCCGAAATGAGACAAAAATATGTACTCTATATGAAGAAGTCTTCATTGGAAATGGATTTTCGTGAATATATTAAAAACAGGAAGTCATAGAAATATCAAAATAACATTAAATCGCAACGTACGTGATTTTCAATAAGGCGGTAGCAATTGAAGTGCAAAGAATAATACATGTTTTCAAACATAATGACCAATTCAAAATAACTTGGCTTTATGCTAAGGGCTTTAGGCCAGCATATTGCTATAGTTAATGTATAGCTGGGCCAGGAGTAATGATTATTTGATGACCATTGAAGTCCCCTTCTTCGCATAACATATGTCACTTTTCTAAGTGATTGGGAGACAGTATAAGCGATAGTTGAAGAGGGAATCGTTTATGGAGAGACGCCACTCTGTCATTAAATGTATAACGGTTGTTAAGTGCACCACCTCTCTGTTCTGCAGTGCAAAGCATGATATGGGCGTGGACTTGAATACAAGTCCATGATATAGGTAAAGGGCATCCTAAAATTACAGCCTATGTCAGCATCAGTTAGTATTCCCAGCACACTGCCCAAGTTGTTTCATTCTGACATCACATGTTTTTCTTCCCCAAACCTAAGAGGACATGGTTTCATTTTGGCTTCGAGTAGAAAGGTAATTCAATTTAGCCGGCAAGCTTTAACGTGTCCATATATGATTGTATAGACGCGGACGGCAGGCACCATAAATACGTGAATGGACTAACCATAACTGTGACTCAGTCACCCTACAGATATGCATGTCTCCACTAGGTGTTCCTTCAGAAAGAAGATTTTGAGATGTATCACGTTTGGCTTGGTAAACAGTATAGCCAAAAGGTTTAGCCCTGCCCTTCACAATTAGTTACTCATGAACGATCACACATGCTTTCATAGCCACACCTGTTTTGTTATTTGCAGAGTTTATGGAATGGCACGCATTTAGCACTAATTAGCTTATCACTCCTTTGTACAGCGTGAATCTCTTTAAATGCTTGGTAGATCTTGACCCTACTACCAGAGCAAGGTGCAGTGAAACATCACACTGCCTTCTACGTTGCAAACAGCAATGATTGCTTGATTTGGTGGAGCAAGAAGCATATATGAGCTAAGAGTGGTAATTCTGGGGTGGCAACGCCCCAAGTTTCCTATTGGCGTCTTCATAAGACTCAGCTTCTCTTTTAACTCTCTGCCTATGTCTCCTTTTGTCTGCTTCTTTCTCAATCTCTTTCCACTGTCTTTCACACCATATCCACACTCACACTACCTCCCCACACAGCCTCTGTCTCTCTAGTGCACATCCTCTCACGCTGTCTTCTTCCCTAATCGGGAGCGTCGGTACACGTTTCTTTCACTCGGAGCTCACTGAATCTACACCTCAGGCAAGAGAGATGGTACAGGTAGTGAGGAAAAACACCTTCTCTAGCGGAACCTCTACCACCCAGCGGTTATACATACGCCTGCTGTCACTGCAGTGCTTGAAGCCATGGTCAGATACCAGCTGCTGGCATAGGCTCTGCGACCCCGCTGCCTCCATCCCGATCTCCGCTTCCTCCGGAACAGCCAGTAGGAGATTATTAAAGATTACCATGGCCACGTGCGGTCGGTCAGCGAACAAGGGCCCCACGTGGTAGCCGCCGCCTTCCATGGGCTGAACACAGCCGTACCCAATGACCTCCCCGTCACACTTGGCCAGGAAGGTCGTCGTCACGTCACAGTCGAGCCATTGCTGCATGAAGGCCTCCCGCTCCAGGGTCTGCACGGTGGTGTCGTAGTCCAGCACGTCGTCGAACATGGAGTCGTTGTAGCGGTGCAGCTGGAACTCGCTGTCGGTGGCCGGAGTGAGCTTCTCGCGGTCAGGCACGCCCTTGTAGGCGGAGATCTCGTAGGAAAGGTGCAGGAAGCCCGCTTTGCGGTTGGGCGTGATGCGCGTCGAAGCGGCGGCGATGCTCAGGTTGCGAGTGCCCACGTAGGAGACTCGCCATTCCCAAAGCAGCTTGCCGATCCCCCGCTGACGGTAGTCGCTGCGCATGATGAACAAACCGCCTGTGGCCACCTTGTCATCCAAGATACACCCGCCGATACAACCTGCATGCGAATCATTTCAAAACAAAGTAACATATCTAGCGATCTGTAGATTATAAATAATTAAAGTTGGACATAAGGCAATTCAGAAGTAGGCTAATATACCATGCTAGAACAAGATCAATACTGTATTTCACCGTTGAAGTAGGAATGTCCCTTACTTCCGGTTAGAGCGCAATATGCACAAGTTATGACTCGAGATAGAACATTAGCGATAGAATATTACCTCGCCCAGTGTTTCAATCACCAAGCCTTACGATTTTAACCACCCGCGACCTCTACATTCTGTATACCATTTGTTCCATGTTAAACTAAATCTCAGGATTTAGATCATTGCATTGAGCAGGTGCCCCAACGCAAAAATTACCTATAGGAGATGTTCGCAGTAGTTGGTAGTTAAGGGAAACTAGTTAACCTAATTGGGATGGGTCCTCATCCCGCGTTACTTTCACTAAACCTACTGCATGAGCTCGTAGAGCGAATGCGGTAGGTTTAGCGAAAGTAACAAGGGACGAGGACCTATCCCTATTAGGTTAACAAGTTTCACTTGTATTATACACCTCTAAATATCTGTAAATATTTAAAAACTCGCCAAAATGTGTCAATGTTTAAGTGCTAAACAAAGTCGTCTGGGCAGGAGGAAGTGACTTTCTGCTATGCGACTTTCTCACAATGTTCATAGCCACGATTTCGTAAATGAAATTCAAACTATTAGAAAATTCTTTTCTTTGGGAATAATAGTGTCATAATTTTATTCATAAATTTCCTGTATATTTTTTTTCTCCAGATATGGTATTTCCGATAATACACATACTCACGTTTCAGATTAAGTGTTCAAAGTGTGGTGGTATGGTGCCATACCGGCACAGTATAGTGGTATGCCTCAACTACCACTTGGATAGCAGAGGTTGGTATTTGGAGTATTTTGGGGCATAGGTGTATAGTACTAGTCAGTAATGACCTCCATGGGGGAAAATATCATTTGATGGGCGGAACTTAAGAACCTATGAGGAGGAGGGGTACACAAATTTTTTATTATTTTTTTTTTTTTTTTTTTTTTTTATATTCAGGTATCATTCGTCAGTACATGTCCGCGGTCTTCCACAATACCTTGCGTGGTTATTGGCTTCTACATCATTCGTTCATACATTTGATTTCTCCACTTTTATATATATATAATACACATAGGAACAAATTCATAATGTCGGAGGGGCAAAAAAGAAGAACCCTTAACTATTATACAGTATAGAGAAAGGGTATCAAATGGGCTCTTCAATGTCCCCATACGTACCTACGACATTGCCACGATCGTCCTCTGCGGCCATGAAGCCGGTCGGGTCCTGAGCCCAGCACGAGGCGAGCATGTTCTCGGACACCTGCCAGCCCTCGGCTGCCGTCCACTTGACGACAAGCCCGAGCTCCTCCCGCCGCAGGGCTCGCAGAGTGATCACCGTGCACATGTCTGTTGCCGCCGCGCCCGCCTCCCTGTACGGGCACAAAGAGTGAGAGGTCAGAGCGAGCAGGTTATTTTTTAAATTTTTTTTTATATATGTTTTTATTCACATCTTTCAAACGAGAAAGCTCTTCCCGTGAATACATGCATCATTTCTCCAGTTACAGACACGAGTGTAAATTGAAAAAAAAGGATGACATGAGGTGAGCGTGAAATTACCAATATTTGTGTCACACATAATACATACATACATACATACTTGAAGAGAGAACTAACTGATATCTAATTTACTACTTTACAACTATCTATCTAACCTTTAACTCGTCCATGTATCTATCGAGCTCTTGCTTAAAGACCTTTTTTGAGTCGGCACATTGTAATTTTGCTGGTAATTCGTTCCACGCCTGCAGCCCCCTGTACATTGGCGACTTCTTGTAAGAATTGCTTTGGAACCGCTTTTCCAAAAATTTAACCTTGCCATCACTCCTTGTGCATCTTGTTCTCTTATCTAATTCTAGAGGGTCTCGTGACAATTTATACATGACAATTTATTAGAGTCCGTCCACCACCAGCTGGTGAACCTGACAAACTATCAAGATACATTATACACAAATCAAACAATGAGCATATTTTGGACTATAATAGATTTGGAAGTAGAGGTATACATATTTAGCCATCGCGATTTAACATGCTCAATACATCTATAAAATAAGTGTGTTCATCTCAGTTTCCCCTCGTTTAGATGACATCGATATATCTCTATTCTAGCCTCTCTGGTATAACAGAACGCATGGGCACAGCCAATAAAATTTTCCCACTTGGAACAAAATATACCATGACCTGTTAAACGGAGTCGTCTGTCACACAATTTCTCGCATTATGAACACGACAATTTGATTCTCAGCTATTTTTGACAAATTATCTCTACCACCCATAAATCATATAAAGACAAATATAAGAAGTAATATGCGGAAAAGCGGATTGCCATAGGATTGATCTAATTAATGAGTGATCATATTGTGCACGCCATGTAGAATTATTTAAAGCAATAAGCTCTTACTTCGGGATCCCATGCATTAATAATCATCTATAACTCAGGAATCGCGCGATCCTTTACAACCAGCACGAATATAGATCAATTCTAGTGTAGTCTACAATGTTGGAAACGTTGCAAAATCGCAGATTAGATTAGTTCTTACTTATGGGCATGAGGAAAAATTATATACGGTATAACGGGGAGATTGAATGCTGAATGGACAAACGGTGGTTGCTACTAGGAATCTACGATCCAATGATAATCTTCAGTTCAAACTAAAAAGACCACATACAGAATCTTTTTTTTTTTAAATCACCAACTTATCGTGGTAAGACATTGTGGAATAACTTTGAGTACTGATATAACAAGGAGCAGATTTTCTCCTAGACGGAGATGCGCAGCACAGAATAGACAGATGGGCGGTAAATAGGTAGGGTGGGCTGAGTAAGTTGGTAGAGTGGCAGGTAGGGTAGAAAAGGGTAGGGCAAGGTTGGTATAGTGTAGGGTAGGTAGAGTGGTAGGTCGGCTAAGGAGGTAGGGTGGTAGTTTGGGTAGGTAGTAGGGTAGTAAGCAGGGCAGGAAATGTAGGGTGGTTGGTAGGTAGGGTATGTTGGGTGTTTGGAAAGGTGGTAGGTAGGGTAGGGCAAGGTAGGTAGGTAGGTAGGTAGGTAGGTAGGTAAGGAGGTGGATCGGTAGCTAGGGTGGCAAATAGGGTAGGGTTGTAAGTAGGTTAGGTAGGGTGGTAGTTGAGTAGGGTCGGTTAGCTGGCACGGCAGGTAGGGTGGTGGGTAGCCTGGCTTCAGTCCCTGCATCCTATGTCTACTCTCCTAGCTATGATACAGGGACTGGTACAATCGGTAACAGTATTGGATTTCTGGCGCTATAGAGCGCCAGTATTTCTAATACTCTCCATACAGATATCATGGCTACTGGTCAGAAATCTGATGGAAGATCGATACCCTCTCACTTTGATCTTAATCGGGTCATAGTCAGGAGTAGGCTAAATCTATTGCTATGACAACACAGACGGCCAGGGGAGGAGGCGAGGGGGAGGGGTAGGAGGAAGTATAGGGTTACAGGGAGTGGCTTGGGGCCATAAACAGGAGATTCTCTTCATAGTGGACAAGTCTTTGATTCATGGGCCAGTCAGAGAAGGATACATACTTTAATGAACTTTATTCTGATTGTGATTAATCATTCAATAAATGTTCATAATCAAAGACTTGAGCAAGTCTAGGTGGTGGGTAGGGTTGGTTGATAGGGAGGTAGGTTAGGTACGGCAATGTAGGTAGGGTGGTAGGTACAGTGGGGGGTAGGTAGGGTTGGTTGGGTTGGTTTCTAGAGTTTTAGGTAGGGTAGGGCAATGTAGGTAGGTTAAGGTAGGTAGGTAGGACGGGTAAGGAGCTAGGGTGGTATGTAGGTAGCAGGGTGGTAAGTAGGGTAGGGTATGTAGGGTGTTGGGTTCAGTAGGGTAGATAAATAGGCCGCTAGGGTAAGATAGGTTGATTGGGTGGTATGTTGGGTAGGGTAGGTAGGGTGGCAGGTAGAGGGGGGGGGGGGGTAGGTTGGGTGGGTTGGATAGATTGGTATGGTGGTAACTTCCCCACCCTCCAGACCCCTGTGCCCTTATTGGCCTCTGCTGGGACACCTCCTTTTGGTCAACCCCTCATTGCTCTAGGTTAGGGGAGAAGGGTAACGGTAGGGTGACTTGAAATACATCTGCAATTGCATAATGCCCCTGTCACACTGGCGTTTATCTCACCCCTGGTACAAGTTTAGCCATAGGAATAACATTAGAAAAATATACTAAACGATCACCCTGGTAAAGGTACAATACTACGCCACGGCCGTGGCATAGTGGAATTGCTAAGTATATTGTGATTATTCTGAAGTTGTGATGATATCTAATGTCACAGAGAGGGGTAAGATAAATCCAGAACCGCACTCGAATCGTAAAATAGACAATACTCCACTTATTTGGCTGTGCCATAATCGTCACTCGGCTTCGCCTCGATGACGATTGCGGTCCAGCCAAACTCGTGGAGTATTGTCTATTTATACGATTCTCGATGCGGTTCTATATAAATATTTAAGCATCTCCGCGTTTTCCCGCGCATCGCCGCGGATTTTTTATATTTCAAAATGCGTAGAAGAACGTAGACGTGCGTACACGAGAAAACGCCGTTTTTTTACGCCAGTGTGACTGGGGCATGACAATTCAATGGGGTGGCAACACTGACTACGAGAAGGTGGTGGAAGAGGGGGAGGGGGAGAAGGGGCCCTGTCCTTGGTATGTGCGGCATATGCCTGACAGCAGGGGGAGATTGGTGTGAGACGAAATGCCACCTTTTAAGAAATACAAAGTTTACAGGCGTCTCCATAGAGTCCCATAGTTAAGGCTTACTTTTACGATTCAATAGTATGTGCAGCTCTTTAGAGTTGCACATAAAACAGTCGCTAGAAAAGATGGCTTTAAATCTCATTTTCATCAATCATCAATTTCACACCAATATGGTGTTGGGTCAAATCTATTACTGTATTAATATACAGAATATTATCTACTCTATATCTCAATATATTAAGTAACCTGACTTGTACTCTTGCCAGCTGTCCAGCTAATGACTACCGATCCAGCGGTGAATTGTGGGTAATGAAAGAAAATCATCCATTCCATGTGCAGTCAGGTTTTCCTACCTTTCTATGCAGTGTGCCCTCAGTATACCATATAGTCTGTATTTACATTTCGCCAACATGTACAAATATACATGTAGGGGACAATCCAATATAAAATTAATGCATGTGTTATTCTGAGTAAATTTCATATGAAGGTAGATCCAGGATTTCGATAAATGGCGATAAGGTGGGCCAGTCTAGAAATAGTTTCAGTTCACAGGATTGAGGAATCCGGAAACCAGAAGCAAGAGTCAACCAAAAGTAGGTATGGTGACCCCCACCTACCCTACATTATGGCCCATGCAAGCTAATGGTGGGAGCATAGAAAAGTTGATAGATGGATAAAGGACAAGAGGGGGGTTGAAAGGGTCATTGACAGTGAGCGACAGCCATAGCCTAAGCTGGAGCGATTAGAAACAGTAGAAAGATTGTTTTTCTGTGTGTGTCTTTTTTTAAATCATTCTTTATACTGTGGGAGGTAGAAGGAGAAGGGACAGGCAAAAGAGAGGGACATTGGCAAGTAGGATCAGGAGAGGGACAAGGGCAGAGCTAGGGAAAGGGCATTAAGATAGCAGGGGCATGTAGGATGGCAAAATATAGGAGCAAAGACCGGGAGAATGGCAAAGACCATAAGAATGTAGCTACATGTTCCAGATTGCCTTAGTTGTGAAACACTTGCTCTCTTTATTAAAGAGGCGCGGTGAAAACCACCGACGAGAGATTGTGTGTCAAATAAGGAATGAAAGGTGGCTTTGCCATTTCCCATCCCCTCACATCATGTCCATCTAAAATCATCAGACTGTTCGGCTTTTTAACTTAATTGGCAGTAGAAGAGCTGGCAGCAAAAGGCATAGTGGCCATTTACCAGGTCACGTTCTTCGCTCCCCTGTCCTGATGCCACTCCTTGTATCTAAAAAGTCTAGACGATGCTCCTGGCGGATATGTTTTGTGTTCCAATGTCAATGTTATAGTAAAGTTGCACAGACGTCAGCGGATAAATCGTCTTAGCACCAACAAATGCCGTTGCCTCCCCATAAGATTGACCCTTTGTACATACTTTGTATATACATATATATATATATATATATATATATATATATATATATATATATATATATATATATATATATAATCAGCAAAGAAGCATGCATCACATCTTAATCGCCATGTTGAGCCTTGCCAATGTCATGAGAGTTATAATGCACCTACAGGATGATGCAGAAATACTAGACCACGGAGCATCGAATTTTTATTCAAGTATTTAGGAGGGGGAAGAATATGAATTGACCCAAAATAAATGTACATAAACATTTGATAAAAGAAATTTGAAAAGAGTATTAGATGTGCAGGAGTCCATCGTCTAGAAATTTAAAGATAAACTTTGACTATGACCTATTTCGGCTTTACTTGACCTTTTCAGAAACCTTATTGGTATAGCATCTGGAAATAAATCTTTTAAGCTTTTAGCTAGAAAGGGATTATCTAGGTTGCAAAATGTTTCACGTGATCCATGCGAAGCGTGGGAGTCATGCTGTATGTATACACTTAACATTAAGTATGTCACATTTTATTATCCACCTAATACAAAGTGTCCATAGAAAACACATAGGGAGTTTGTATGGACATACCCGGTGCATACGGATATGTTGTATGCTCCGGGTGGCGCATACAGAAAAATAGTGAGTGCGGAAAAATAGTGCATAGCTAAAACGAACTGATATCGACATGCCACTCGTCAAGAAAAGGTGGATAATAAATACAATATAGACTGGTTTCAGATAAAAGCGTTTGTATGCTCCTCGGAGTTAACTCTGCGCAATAACCTCGCATACGCTCGGATATTACTACGCGTCAACTCCTCGGAGCATACGACCGCTTGTATCTGAAACCAGTCAATATTGTGTATGTATTATCAGTTCTTCATTGGAACAGATTATGACTATTGTATTTATTATCAACCTTTTCTGCACAAGTGACATGCCAATATCAGTTCATTTTAGTTATGCACTATTTTTCCATACGCACTATTTTTCCGTATGCGCCACCCGGAGCATACAACATATCCGTATGCGCCGGGTATGTCCATACAAACTCCCTATGTGTTTTCTATGGGCACTTTGTATTAGGTGGATAATAAAGAAAAGATCCCTCTAACTATGAATGATGAATGATATATTCTTATTATTTTAGCACGCTATTCTCTTTTACCATCGCGGAGCTGAGTACAAACGGTCATTACATACCAGTCTTCTGTAGTGACGTGAACGATTCACCCACTCCAAACAAAGTATGCGCTTGGTGTGTTGAGTGTCCCGGTTCAAATCTCCTTCTCCTCACGTCTAGTGTTGCAAACATGCAACACTGACTTCGAATGAAAGTCCATTCGGCAATGGGATCATACATGTGTATATATCCTAAAAACATGGTTTCAACAGTTATACGATTAACAGGTGATATGCCAACCCGAATATTCGTGTTATTGAATGACTATTACAGAAATTTCACTAATGACAAATGGTAACATATGTGTTTACTTTATTCCCAATCTATTCCTTCGTAAAGATGAATATTGATAGGAAACCTCCTTTGTTCCTAAGCAAAGCCTTGTTCATCGGTCATGAAATTTAACGCCGCCGTGGTTTTATGTTGCCTAAACGCACCGATAAAAAGTATAATGCCTTTGTATACTTGTGCATTGCTAACAAGCCATTGTATAAATAATCTCTGCATGCATTTGACCTTTTTGCATCAGACAAATATCCTGACACGTTATTTCCACCCGATATACTTGGCCATCGCAGTGAGATATGTCAGAGAGGTGTGTAGCGTTGAGCTCAGCACTCACTGTACAATATAATTCAAAGGGTACGAATTTTACCTAGATCTGATTGTGTACTTTGGTAAACACTTAACTCTCAATGATACCACACATCACTGTTAAAAAATGGTCAAATTACAGGTGGTCACATTAGAGGATTGACCGCATTCAGTCACTATATAAGGCTGAGTCCATGGCGGGTTGACAGGACTTCTCGCGGTGCCTCTCTACAGAGTGAACGCCTGGAGCCTCACATGTTGGTAAGGTTGCGTTGGACACCTTTCAACATTGAAGAGACCCGTATCTCTTCCCGCGCTAGTTGGTGCCCCGAAGCACCAACCGATTGTAAGGAAGTACCTGAATAAAACTTGGTACACTGAAACAGTCCGGAGTCTGGTTTTGTCTTCGTAGTTAAGCGGTAGGTAGTAGATTCTGCATTTCCCTGCCCTTTCCAGCGGGTAAAGCCAAACCCACCTGTACTGGCACAGTAAGTACAGGGTAGCGACTGAGTCTCGGAACCCCTGGTCGGCTGTAGATCACGGAAAGTGGTAAGACACTTTCAGCGACTAGGGGATGCGCTACATTATTGATACCTGGAACTATCACTTAGATCCCAACCATCATTTCATGAGACACAGATTTTACCGACTACCAGCGAAATGTGATCTCATTGGTTTCTCACGAGAAAAGTAGATCAGAAAACTACAATACTAAACTTTGATTTCGGCATGGCTTGAAATGAATCATAAGAGAAGTTTATCTGAGTATAGACCTACAAAAAAACCCAACAGGTTCGAGGTTTTTACTGCACGAGAATCTCACTTGCATGGCTTTTCACTCTCCATGCCTAGATCGGGTTCACTATGTCTCTATGTACGGGAGCAACTTCAAGCGGATTCGACGGAATTCTAACGTTTTAAATATGGTAGGTAAACAGGCAGATTATTCAGCAAGGTATTATTCCTATGCAACCCTCTTTCGCTGGTATAACGCTAATGCCACGTAGTGTTAAAATAGACCGGCCAATAGGTCTCCTAGTTATAGTATCCCCTAGTAATAGTATCACATGTGTCCCAGGAACCACAGCAGACGACTTTGCGATTACCGCCAAAAGCAGCCCACACGGTCATGAACTGTGTGTCTGAGGTCATGACCTCGCCGTCTGACGTAAAGGCGGCGTTCGATCGATTGCCATTCCTCTCTGGCACCTAGCCAAGATCCCTGCAGGTAAACGAAAGCTTAGATTCTGGCTAAAGGGTGTTTGTAACCTTTCTTAATGTTCATACATGTATTTAACACACAGTCTTTAGATTGTATGTATCTAAGGTGCGAATACAGGTGATGCCAATCCGACTTGTCTAAGCTTCAACACAAGTTTTAAGAATTTCTTCCTATGCAATATATATAGTCTGAGAATATGCTGACCTTGACATTCAGATAGACGATGACTCAATACAGTAAATCAAACTCTCACATAACAGTGTGAGTATTCGGCGCATTGTTGTGCTGACCTTATTTGAACAGGGTGAATAATAAACAGGTTAATAATTGATATTTGTGGGGAAGTAGACACATCTACTCGGTCTGTGATGCATTAGTCTCCGTCCGTATGGGTGATTTCCAGTAACATAAAATAGATCAGATATCTTTAGCCCACGGGGCGGCTAGTGCTGTCGACGTCACTGTTCCATTCATTCTATATCATAGATATTCTTTCCTGCATATTTGTATTGTTAACTCATTGATTTCCGATGCCTGATAAGTATCTACAGCTATCTTAATAATATCTTACTGTACCATCCTCTATATGGATCTTTTTATGATTCTATGATCTGCTGAACACAAGTTACAACTATAATCCAACGGGTGGAATGTTTAATGTCAGTACCAAGATTTGTTAACTGATGAACTTTTAATATACATAAGTCTGGCCCGTACAGGAACGATTAATTATCCTAGATATATGGAGCCTTCGATGTACGGCCTTTGGTAGTTTAATTTATTGTGGAAGGTTTATATATGTTCGATGGGCTATTAGTCATACAGGCTGGTTGGCCTATATTATCTACTACATGCTTATATGGAATTACCTTATCATAGAATTTGGTTAAATGGGTTACCTCTGTTTAAATACATGCTTGCTTGAACATGTGTGTTAATTGCATGTGTTTTGACATTTACGTATGCTTTCCACTTGCCATAAGTAACTTGTATTGAAATGGTAGCGAATCAGGAACTCCTATTCAGAATTGTTGTTGTTCAAATATTTTCCTTCCTAGCAAAATGCTTTCATATATCGCGATGACCTGTATTGATTTCGAAATTGATTGTTACACAATGCCCTCTGACCAATGCAACACATATGCACATGTGTGTTTATATACACGCATACATGTATGTGATGGAGTAAGAATATATGACTACATATACTATGACGAATGCCGAGGGTTTTCTACTGATTCAAGGACACACGTGTATCATAAACTTTATACAAAGCATAGAATTATGAATGACCACACATGTCCTTTCTGATAGGATACAAATCGTTCCCTCGCCCGGAGCTATGCTGAGTGCAGACACATAAATAAAGCGAACCGACACAGTTGGTCGCTGGCTTGTCGGCCGCCTCGTCGGCCGCGGGAGTCATGAATGGCGGAGGCGGGGCCCATCTATAGTGACCTACAGGAGTCAGCGTCAGGAATCGATCGGCATAGATCTATTCGAGTTCGTGGATAGACAACTCTGCGGTCCACACACATTCCTGCTCTAACCCCTCCACAAATCCATCTAGAATGCCTGCCCGCACCTATATATATATATATATATATATAAATATATAATATCCTAAAACACAAACACACCCATACCCTACTACCTTTCCCATACATGCAGCTAGCTGACCACCTGTCGTCAGCGACGTAGTAAATCACTCAGTTCTGAGATCTGGAGAGACAGCCAGACACCCTCCCACCCACGCACTATTACAATGCTGGCCCGGATTCGGAGTATCTATACAAAAGCGTGTTGCTATATATATAAGATCTACTCTTGGGATCATGATGATGTATCCACTTGGATGTGCGTAATATAGGAGAGAAGCACACTTACTCTTCCATACACTGGTCTCTCAGTGGGGGTCGGACTGTTGTCTCCTCTACCCTTGCTCTGGCGCGCTTGGGTTAATATCGATGGACTACGATGTCCTTAGAGAATGAGGAGCATAAGGAGAAGGACAGGTACTCCAGTGTGTGTAGAGCGGTGGCTGTGTACCTAGCCCCACCACACCATCACGGGGGGAGAGGGGATCCCCTCACTGAGGTAGAGTGTAGTAGCAGCAGTGACCCCTGCCTGCCTGCCTGCCCGCCTGCTCCAGGCCGTACGCCGTACAGCAGCACGCAGGCGCGCCGTGTGGTGTAGACGCACGAGCCGCCCACTCCTCTCCTCTGCTGTTCCCGCGTCGCAGGTCTGCCACGAGCCCTCCCGAACCTGAACCCGACGTGGCCCGAACGCCGACGCGGTCAGTCGGCCGGATTTCCGGCTGCGCAGTCGGTGGGTGGTGTTGGCGTCTGGCGGCTCGGTGCGCCGTGGGTGCGGCGTGCTCAGGACGCGACGCGCTGTCGGTATTTGGCGATGCGAGAATGTCACGGACGCTGAGCGTGCCTCCTAGCGCTGTCTGGCTGTCCCTGCGGTCTCGGCCGTGTAATACTATGTTTCACCGGGAGACGCTAGCCGTAGACCCCGGCAGTGGCGGCGGTGGCGGCGGCTGCTGGAGAGCTTCAGGTCGATGCCGATCTCATTGGCCGCCGCCCGCGCTGCACGCGGCCAGAGGCTGCGACGCGCCGCGTAGACGTGTCTCATGGTCTCCGTGTTTATGCATCTTTCTAGTCTGCCGTTAACAAGATGTTAAACATAGGCCCGATTCTCGATTGTAGATTTCTGCCCCTGAGACTACCACCGAGCCTAACCGTCGGGAGACGCCAGTTGCACAGTGGGTGGAAGGGGTATAGTCGGCGACTGGTGAGAAAATCTGCAACAACAGCAACCCTCCCGCCGAATGTAACCTATATTTGAAAATTGGCTCGTGCTGTCTTTTATCATCTGGTGAGAGCTCGGGATATTTGAGTTGATATCCATTATTTGGGAGTGCTAAAGAGAGCAATACATCATAATAACACCAGTGCATGTGTGTGTATCAGCTAGCGATGTTTATTCTTTGTTGTACGATGACTACGATATATCTGGTCCCAATTAAGATCTATTGACCTGATTAAATTGGATCTACTAATTACATGTACATATCGTTGTCATGGCATGTTTATAATTTCTGTTATTGTTCAGCGTTGGTGTGCGCACATGTTGCATAGTGTATTGTTCATCGATGGAGGGGACACATGTTCAAGGGTTTCTGAGCAGAAACAAATTGGATTATGTACCTACTTAATTGATAATGAATGGAGCTAAAATTACATGTACATCATAACTTTTCTGAACCATGATCATTATCAATGTTCAAAGCATCCAACTTTTTTAATGATTAAAGTACATTGATGGTACCCGTGGAGGGTTGCCAAACTCACTAGGGCGCCATTTCACTGCCAATATTTAAATGGGATTAAACGTTAGTCGTTCTATAGCTGTAAATGAATGCTCGCCACTTCTCGATAAAGGCTAACTGACCATTAACAATATACTTTACTTAATAATTCTTGATATATTCATATTCTTCCCAATACTGGGGAACAACCTTTCAGTGTATCAGGAACTTCCGGATATGATCTACTGATATAGGAGATTCGAAAGCTACACCATTAGACATATCCCATTTCAGTCAATCGACATATCAATGGAATGAAGTAATTATTGTAAAACATATTGCAATTCATTCCCGAGATTTATGTGCAATACTCGCGAGTCATAGTGTATAGCATTCCATGGTTAAATAGTTTAGACCTGTAAAGACACATGATACATCAAGGCAGCATTTTGTCAATTTTATAATGATTAATAGAATAATGAATGAATCATCGGTTTAAAAAAGATCTGGACATTTTGTTGAAAACAAGATATGATTAGCGTATAATGAACAAAATCACGGGGCTGCCTA
This sequence comes from Alentia gelatinosa, assembly GCA_950022655.1. Classification (NCBI taxonomy): domain Eukaryota; kingdom Metazoa; phylum Annelida; class Polychaeta; order Phyllodocida; family Polynoidae; genus Alentia; species Alentia gelatinosa. The sequence goes on from OX465579.1 coordinate 109,043,486, forward strand.
TGGAAAAGTACATATGACTATTCAGTAAAAATCCGTCGGGGTCCATAAGTGGTAACTAGCTAAAGAAAGTATAACTTACCGTATCTCCTCTAATATCAAATTGCATAACCTTGTAATGAATGGAAACTGGTCACGCATTTGCCGTCTAATAGCTGAGTGTAAACCAGTCAAAATAAATGTCTTAAAAAGGGAAGTTATTCAGCTACAGGCGGTCATCATTAGAGGGATCCTTAGAGGGATAATATATTTTTGATACATGCATATATACGTACATGTATATAGATACATATACATATACATTCATATACACATGTAAAAATATATAAAGATACCATAATGCATATCATTAGAACGAATACGGCCTCCCTTCTATGTGGAATACTTAGTAGAGAATATATATTTTGAAAGGGTTAGTCCTGACAGAAATATAATCAGTTCGTAGTTTATGCAAGGTGTAGCACCAAAATACATAAGATAATGCGCAAAGACAAGCCCTTTCTTACATTGGTGCTTAAGCTGCAATAAAACACGCTGTTAGCGGTAAGTTATCCAAACACAGGTTGACGCAGACACGTAGCCATTCATAATGTATTACTCACTCAGAACTTGAACTAGTGTACGACCCACGGGTCACTCGTGAGTTGTATAACTTACACCAAAGACTCTACAGAGAATCTCTTTTTTTAACACCGAGCATGCTTGAATTTTAGATGGTTTATTTTTCTGGTTGTCCATGTTCCAATTTTTATAATTTCCACTATATATATATATATATGCGAAAAATGATATATTCAATTGCCAAATTTGATGGTATATCATACTGATGATCACATCTTACGATTTATATTGGAGCCTTGGAAGTAATGTATTTATCAGTTTCTAATTTGTTCAATGGTTTCCTCATATTTATTGCGAAGGCACAGTAATCTAGTTAATATATTATCAATATTCCAGTCAATTACCTATATCAGTTAAGACCATCTATAAGATTATTACCTTCATGGTGCTGGCAACAATGCCGAAACAGAACGGTATAAAAAGGAAATAGGGATTGGCAGTTTTCCAGGAGTAAGGTCGATTGCCAGCAATCGACCATGAGTAGGTGAGGTTTCTAAGCCAGAAATTAACCAGACATCAAAGGGACTGGAACAAGTCTAACCTACAGAACAACCAGACTGATGCAGTGTTAACGGTGCTCTCCGACCACCATGTATAGTGCAGTATTGCTTCTATCTACTCTCCAAGCAGAGTCTGCTCTTTGGCAAGTCTGTTCTCATCACAACCGCAAGCCGCACACTGCTTTGCCATTGACATTCTTGCTGCCATGCCATGAATGCACCCCTCAAGAACATGCACCCTGTAATGCTGAATCTGCAGTTGCACTGAATAGAATCTCTGCCGAAGTGTGGGTTTGGGCATTAGATCCCTTCCATGAACGACCGGGATCTATACCTGCAACTATCTCCTCTGAAGTCCTTATCTAGCAATACATTGTTGGAATTGCCTCGTCTTGTTTGTGTTCATAACCACCGCCCTACACAGAGCGGAGTAACGGCAAAAAGTCCCTCGAGTAAGAACTCGAATTTGCAATACTGAATAATGAATGCAATATACACTGATTTCAGATAAAAGCGGTCTAATCTCCTTGGAATAGACTCAATGTAATAGCCATGGATTCGCTCGGATATTACGACGCCTCTATTCCTCAGAGGTTACGGCCGCTTGTACCCTACTTTCCTTCCACCATCATAACTTCACCTATACCTATAGAGTACAGAGCGTACCCTAGTTCCTTGATTATCCATTGATAAGCGTAGTGTTTTGTTGGCCGCCACCAGAAATGAAGAGTTATTAGAAAGAAACTCACGAGATGAAAATAACTTGGTCTTGGTCTAAAACACATTTAGTCTTTTTTGGGTAGCCCATTGTTAGTCGCTGGAACGTGCACTTGTGGGAGAAACGATAAAATAGCGATAAGATAAATTCAGCAAATGTTAGGATAATCTGAAAGTATCAATAAAGAAGAGCAAAAGCTCATATGATTTAAAAGAATGTTGGTATGTGTCCATCAGAAGTAATGATCAAATTCCATACACAATTCTATAATTCCAATAAAGTAATTCCACTGTGTATCGAATAGCAATGTGAATTACATTTATGGAAATGTTTCTTATAGGAAGTCTGTTAAAAAGAAACATATGGCAGAGTGTATGGATCCCCTAGAGCCATCTGTCTGACTCCTCTGCCAGGAGGGGACTCCTGTAGGCGGGATCCTTGTGGGGGTGGTAGGGTGGGAGTGGGTAGTGCAGGGCGGGTGACATTTTAAGCCATCTATTTAGAGGTTATAAATAGTCGTTCACCAGTTAGCTCAGCAGCCCGGCAGTCACCCTCACCCGTAAACATGCGGCATTGTCAGTAACAGAACATAACTCTATGAACAAAATATATCCTCACAAAGAACGGACTCCTATTAGAAACAAGAAGAAAACCCTGCCCTTTATTGCCACAAATTCAAAACACGAAATTAGTGGATTTCGTCTCGAACCTTGGGGCCAACATATATGTAATGATAGAGCATGATAATATGTTATATTGTGTGTTAAATGATAGTTACTTGTTCTCTATATAGATCAGTTTAATCACAGTGATAATTGGGCAAATGGCTTGCATGCACGTTCTCATGAAGCTGAATATCCAGTATTATCAACACATTAGTAGTTATACTAATAAAAGTGACAATAGGATTGATTTATATTGTCTGCTGAATGTGAGAGGTGATGGGTGCGGGCATGTCGACTGATGACGTCATTTGGACAGAGGTGTGCCGCGGTGATTTGGAGGTTAACCCACCCCCTGACATTAACCCCAGCTCCCAATCTCTTGACCTTACTCCCTCCCCTAAAGTACCCCCACAGAATGTAGATATATATATATATATATATATATATATATATATATATATATATATATATATATATATATATATATATATATATATATCCCGTTTCCACCCACCCGAAAGACCTCACGATGAATTTCCCATGTAAAAGACAATGGCATGCCTTCTTTCTGTTGGAATTCTTGTCACGAGGCAGTACTTGTCATGTCAGCATTAACCCAGCCGTGCCCGACCAGGATCGTTGTGTAGTGAGTGGTACGTCCTCAATGACAGGGCACCTGGATTTAACCTTTCATGCACTGCTTACTTGGGGTTAATGCTCATTGAAGTAAAACACAAAAACAATATGCATTCTTTCACTTAGGAATAAAAGATCATTTCATTCAAAGTTTGACTTCCCCATCATCCTCTATATTAGCTTTCCGCTCCGCTGGAAAATGGGAGTAAGGCATTTATGTAAGGGATAAAAAGGATAGAAAGGATCTGCCAATTTCCTTTGACTGACATGCATGATATAATATTTCATTCTACAAAAAATGACTGAAGAATTTCTTATTTACATACATGATGATATGTGATAAATCTTAAATTAGGATACCGTAACCATATTAAAGAATAAAATTACATTTGCAAGGTAACAGTCACTGAATGATTTGAAGTAGATCTTCGAGGTGTTTGAGTAAAGAAGAACTGGCTGTTGCAATTTTGCATCACAAGCAAATCTCTTGAGCAACGTCTTATCAGAACCATTTGTGATCTTTATGTAAATTCTAAGTATATCTCTGTGACCTATGGTTTTTGGACACACATAACCAAGACGAATTATTATGTTGCGTAGTCGGCTGAAAGTCGAGGGAGGGTAATACCAGACGCCGCCAGCACTCCGGAAACCTAATTTGGCAGCACATCAGTTTCCCGTGCCTTCACCTTGGCTGAGGGTCATGGCCAATCAGTTGTCATGTTCTATCCTGCAAAAGCCAACGTCGCATTTTGCTAAGGGTGAGAACAACCAAGGACCTGTGTTTAAGTCCGTGGAACTACCAAGGACCGCTCAAGGTCATTGGCGTATGACATTGACGTCCTTAGAAAATAATCATTCATGACATTTAGACTTTATAGATGTCCTTACTTGGCCTCCAATTAAGTAAAATATTGTATATAAATCTACTGTTGATATAATCATGGTTCATGACAGGCTGATCTTTACTAATTCGTTATAGAGAATGATCCAGGATCCAACAACATATTTTTACACGGCTTCCAAATCTATGTATGCCGTCTTCTATTTATTTTATAGTGGATGCTGAATGTAACATATTTATTTAGTGTTTGGTGCCCCTTGTGTAAACATAGAACAACCCTCATTTCATATCTAGATACAGACCTCAATATTTACATAAATGGAATACAGAGGTGATAGAATGGATGAATGAAATAATGTAGTGTTATTAATGTATGTATGTATGTATGATATATGTCTGCCCTCTTCTATTTATTTTATAGTGGATGCTGAATGTAACATATATGTTATGTATGTATGTATGTATGTATGTATGTATGTATGTATGTATGTATGTATGTATGTATATATATATATATATATGTATTTTGACGTTGCATTGGCGGCGACTTCTGAGGAAGTGACTGATCGGCATCTCTCCCGCGGTGCGGCGAGGGTGCGCTGTTGTTGCTGGTCGTGAAACTTTAGATCCCATTGGTCAGTTTTGTTTACTGAATGTGAGCATGCGAGTCATTGGTCCAGATCGATCGCACCGTCATCTATGCGGCCGATCCGGTCCAGTGGACAGCATGTCGTTCTGTTTTGTGCAGTTTGTGGTGGAGTGGACCCTGTGGGGTTTCAGTGCTGCCACCTAGTAGGGAGTTTGGGAAGTCTGGTTCCCTGTCTGCCTACACTGCTCAGCCTTGCTCTGTGTGGAGCTTTGGCTGGGGCTAGTTTCATAAGTATGGCACCGGATAGGTTTGAGCATATCGGTGTCATTTTTGCGTCTGGAGGTTCCGTAGAACGTCCAGTTCCCAGTAGTTTCGATTTTGAAAATCTCGTCAGGCCTTTGCCAAGGCATAGATAAGTTGTATCTCTTTTGGGCAACAATTTTAATTGGTCGGTCACTTCAGTGGTCATATGGATAAGGCGGGGAGTAATTTCATAGGTTCAAATTGTTCCCGTTGCGTCGTCCCGTTGTCTCGGTTCGATGTTTCGTGAAAAAAATTTTGACGTGGCATTGGTTTCGTCTTATCCATATTTACTGTCCATAGTGTTTAGACCACTTGGAGCCTGGGTTGCTAGCCGGTGGATCCAATTATATTCAATTTTGTCCCTTAGTCTGCCTGCACCCTTGCTGTTGGGGTGTCGGTAGATAAAGTCCAAAATTCGTACCGACACATCATCAATGCCATTGTGATCTGGTCTATTGAAGTGTGTCGGTACGTCACTGATATGTGATTGAGAATGGATGGATCTCAGATGTTCTGAGATTCTTTCTTTCAACTTGCGTTTTGTCTGTCCTACATATTGTTTACCACATTTGTTACACTCCATGCAATAGATCACGTTTGAGCTGTTGCATGTGATGTTTTGTCTCGCCTGGTGTTGTCTTCCAGTGCTTTTGGATTGGAAGACTTTGTCTCGTTTCAGTATCCGGCAATATTTGCAGTTTGGTTTTCCGCATTTATTGTCCCGTTTGGATACCGTTTTGTTGTTTTTGCTGTCTGGTCGATAGTGGGTTTTTGCCCGTACCACATAGTCTTTTACGTTTTTCGGGCGTTTGTAGCCTTTGACCAGTTTTTTGCGATATATGGTTTTGGTTGTACTCGATTTTTCGAGTATTTCCCAGTTCTTTTCCACCACCTCAGGTAGCACATTGCAGCCCTGTAGGTAAGTGCTGGTGAGGTAAACCTGGTCTGTTAGGTCTTTCTCCCTCGTTTTCGCCTTGTTTTACCCTTTAAGGACGGGTGCCTGTGGCCAACCTACCGCCTTGAGGACGGGTGCTGGTGGCACTGTATACTGCTAGGGGACGGGCACACAGTCGTTAAAACCCATAATTCAATTGTGATATGATATATAATCTCAAATATTTTATTTCTTTTGAATAGAAATATTAATAATGGTATCATTCACACATTCTGTGAAAATTTCATTAATGTTCCTCCATTATTTTTTGTTAAAAACGATTTTGTAGATTTTTGAGAAATGATGCCTTAAGGCATCATTTGCCCTGGCCTGGATGATGCCTCAAGGTATCATTCGCCCTGGCCTGGATGATGCCTCAAGGCATCATTCGCCCTGGCCTGGATGATGCCTCAAGGCATCATTCGCCCTTAAAGGGTTAAGGTTCGAAGTTTGGTTTTGTCAAGGGCATCGACTTTCTTTTTGCATTCTTTTAACAGAGTCTTCGGGTAGCCCCGTTCTTGGAAGTCTTTTATCTTCCGTGAGGCATGTTGTTCGAAGTCTGTTTCATTGCTACAGATCCGTTTGATCCGCAGTAATTGCAAGTACGGGATGCTCCGTTTCTGGTTTGGCGGATGGGCTGACTCATACCTTAGGTAAGTATTTTCGTCAGTGGGTTTGGTGTACAGGTCGGTGTACACCTTTCCATTTTCGCCCTTTATCACTGTTTTGTCCAGGAAGTTCACTCTATGGTTGGATGTCTCCATAGTGAATTTAATCGAATGGTGTTGGTTGTTTAACCATGTCAACCATTTTTCCATTTGATCTCTTCCATGTTGCCAGACGAAGAATATGTCGTCTATATAGCGTAGCCAGATCTTAGGTTTCTGTTCGGAGTCTGCGAGGAGTTGTTCCTCCAGTTTCTCCATGAACAGGTTGGTATACGATGGGGCTAGTCTGGTCCCCATCGCTGTTCCGATGATTTGGAGATAATTCTCTCCATTGAACTGTATATTGTTCAATTTTAGTACCTTCTCCAATAAGTCGACAATACTATCACTACTTGGTTTAGCGTTGCCTTTTCTTGTGTTTTCAAGCTTTTCTCTGATCGTCTTCACACCCTCGTCATTGGGTATGTTGGTATATAGGGCACCTACATCTAGCGTACCCAATATATCCTCGTCACCCAGAGGTCCTAACTCGTCCATCAGGGTCAAGAAATGATTTGTGTCCTTGATGTACGGTTTTATTTTGGGTACTTCCGGTTTCAGAAAATGATCGACAAACTGTGAGATATTTCCGTGGGGCAGCCGTTTGCTGACACCACTGGTCTACCTGGTGGAGGGTTTTTTCCCTTATGTATTTTCGGTAGAAAATATATATGGGGATTTCGGGCCTGTTTAGTTTTTAGGGTTGCCCCCAAACTTTCGGTAATTTCTCGGTCTTTCACCATTTTGTCTATTTTGTCATTGACTTTTTCGTTGTGTACTAGAGTTAGGTCTTTTTTAGTTTTGGAATACACCTTTTCGTCACCGAGTTGCTGCATGGCTTCGGTGACGTAGTCCCTAGTGTTCATTACGACGGTTGCGCCCCCTTTATCTGCGGGTTTGATCGTTATTTCTTGATTATTAGACAACCCTTTGAGGCTAGCCCGCTCTTCCCTAGTTATGTTCTGTTTGATTTTTTCACGAAACATCGAACCGAGACAATGGGTCGACGCAACGGGAAAATTTGAACCTCTATATATATATATATACATACATACATACATACATTAGACTCATATCAAGCTCATGGCCAATCCTATTTTTGAGCGCGGGAAATCGCGCTCATATACGTCATCTAGATGATAGAATGCTCACACAGGCTTTCAGCTTACTGCAGAGAATCTAACACTTCACTATCCATGCACCAACTATAAAGGCCTGGTAAAAGGATCAGGTGCCCAGTATCCCTGTATCCTGTATCCCTGCCCCACTACTGACTTGGTTTCTTTAAATATAACTTACATGGCTGAGTGACCATGTAAAAGTGTGTGCATTGTGGTGTAGCAAATCAACAGAAATAAGATATCAATGGACTATGACAATAGTGCCAAATATATGGATGTTCCAGATGATACCCCATCTGAAGATGTCAAAAGATCTCTTAGAAGTAGAAGGAAAACAGATGACAAATATGTCATATGTGGCATAGCTGACCTATTAGCCAAGTAGGGCAGTTGACCAAGACCCTAAATGAAAAATTCAGTCACAACCACGACAAGTTGAATGTGATCTGTGGTATGCCAGACCAGGCACAAGTCAAAATCGAAAACGTTCTCTTACTTTTATTTTATGAGATTTTGGTATACCGCGCTCTTCCATTATGAATGGAAATAACATATGCTCCTAGTATGTGTCTGTGCCACGGCATGCCGATCAGTGAGCAATGGTGTTTGTATACGACTGTCCAACTGGTAGATAGAACTTCACAGAGTAATAAACCAACCTTTACACTCTATAAGGAATCTGCAATGTATCGAACATGGCAGTCTGGCCCATGTCCACAAATGGCCACATTACCTCGAAACCTGAAAATAGAGTATGGGCGGGTTAATTCATAATATCGTGTTATTGCAAATGGGCACGAGTTGATACATGTACCCGATAGCATTTGAATTAATTGCCTTTCTAAATATCTTGTTTGCTGTAGTATGCAAAGTTGTGGCGAGTGATATTGCCTCGACTGTCACCTATGTTACTGTCAGGATACTGGAGACCATATAAATGGCAAGACATTGGTGCTTAAGGCTTCAGCAAGTATAAGACAATCCATGCGCAGTGCTAAAAAATGTATCATGGGTTAGACATGCTGCGAACATGACATGCCTGGTCATCGTGCCCCCCCGCCCTCTCTGGAAACTACACACACACACACACCAATATCCTTAAAACCTATCAACCACCTGTCGTCCTCAACACAATTATTACCGGCGGAAGAACTGGTTATCCAGAGTTTGGTAAATAAACACTTTAAAAAAGAAGAAAAAAACACACACTACACCTCTCACTGTTTCCGTCTTCGTCCCTCTTCTCAAATCCGCTATTGTCAAGACACCTTCATCCATTCAGAAAACGTTTATCCACCCACCCAATACCAAAATGCTAGTTTTGCTACTCTCTCACCATCACTCATCTTCAGTATATCATTAATTGATTTATAATCTTTTATTTCAATCAATAGCATATGTATTTATCATGCCATAAAGTAATACATTTTATCTACCCATACTATGTATTCTCGTTATTATATTATATATTGTAATTTGTTATGTTATACAAGCCTCACATGGCTAGAAGTATCAACCTGGATTTTGTAACACAACGGAGCTGGCTGAATATGAAAACCAGTTAACTATTGTACTGAATTCGACCAGCATAAATAAAGGATTTAAAAAAAAACTTTCTCTTCACTTCATTGGGGAGGGGAGTTAAAAATATAATTGTATCATTTGATTGGTGTGGTAAAGGTGACATTGGATCTAAATACTAGAAATAATCTGATATGCGACATGCATGGGATGTTATTGAATTCTGATATATTGTGATTTGAATGTATGGCATGAATAAATGTGAATAATGTGCATGTTAGAATAGATAAGTTTCATGTTTGGTATAGAAGACAATTGAAAACAAAGGTGGCATCACTGCACGTGAAAGCGGAGAAGCGCCCCAATACATATATGCTCGAAATCACGCCCAGATTCCAAAAGATCTATCCGTCAGGTGGCAGCAGATAGTGGGGCCCTAATGTGCATGCAAGGTACTACTACATATACTCTGCTCGAGTACAGGAACTGGACCGCATCACCAAGGAAAGATGACGTATACCGTGTGCGTTTGGTACATCATCTGTTCTAGTACATGCATTTTGTGTGTATCATATCGATGGATATGGTAAGAGCTTGGTACCATTTTTGTGAACGTAGAGTAGTATATCGAAATGGTAAATGGAAACGGGCAATATCGTCATGACGTTTACATCTGAAAGGACTTTCCTGGGACTGCCATAGGACGGTCCGCATTCAATAAACAGAGGTTGGCCTTTCAAAGCCGAGCAAAAAGGACGGATACTTGATGTGACTTTCCAGGCTGTTTGATAAATCTGTCATTGTCATGACATCAATCCTCAAAGATGGTAGCCCAAATAGCACCTATACGATATGGTACAGTATCCTTCACCAATAGAAGTATGTAAGTATAACATATAAGTCTCCGTATAATTATGAACATGGAGATTCTGTTTCATCGCAAAAGAAACGAAATTGAGATCGTACGGGGTGTGAACACATGACTTTCTAATTACCAGTGTTTCTAACCAAACAATAAATCTAATAAAACCAGCACCCGGCACAGACACAAGGCACAACCAATTACGGGATGAGACTCAGCATGAACTGTCCTTCCACATGAATTAGAGCAGAAATCGATGAGATTTGCATAAACATTGATTACATACACAATAATGACTGGTTTTGTTTACGAGTGGCCGTAATCTCCGAGTAGTTGACACGTAGTAATATCGGAGCGATAAGCGAGGATGTTACGTCGTCAACTACGAGGAGATTACGGTTACTCGTATACAAAACCAGTCGCTATTGTATTTATTACCCACCTACACAATTAATAAATAATCTATTGCAATAAAGATGTTTCTGTAAGACATTTGGTTCCATACACATCAGCACTGTCAAGCGTGACAGTAATTCGGCGTGGACTTACACCAGTAATATAATTCGCCATTTCACCATGATTTTAGCATGCAAAGCATATCTTGACTGTGACTTCTTATGGTACATGAGATTATTATGACTGATTATGAATAATTAATATTGAATGAACATTCAAGAAGCTTATTTTGAAATACATGATAATTTGACCTCATTATGGGTGGGACTTTTTTTCCGGAATCTCCTGCAGGAGATTCTGACATGTCAGAATCTCCCGGTAGCCGATTCCAGGTGCTCTATACATTTTCTATGGAGACTCTGTATTTGGTGGGTAATAAAACAGATTCCATGTCGTATCATGTGCATTAGAATAGATAAAGGAGTAAGCACACACCCAGGTACACATATCTTATCCCAATGGGTGTTTTGTATTTATAAGGTTGAGCACAAGGTGGCAGCACCGCCCAGTAGACAGACCGAGAGCTTCAGAAATGATTAAAAAAACAAGTTTTTAAACGATTCCAATTACCGTCCCCAACTAAGCGGTGCCAAGAGAGTTAGACAAAATGTGGTTTCAAAAAAGTATATTCTATTGGGATATGAACCTCCGCTATACGAATCACTAGGCTTCCTCAGCATCATGTCTATTCCAGCATGGCTCATTATAGGTTTATCGTACAGCAATTGAATAGGTTGTAGGAACATTTTGGTGTTATATATATCAATCATAATTTATCTAGGAGATATCGAATTCAAGAGGACTTCAAGGCTACAACATATCTCACACGTTAAAAACGTTTTCGCCATCAGTCAGGAATTAATATGAATGAATGTTCGAGGTAAACAGATGGTCACAGAATGATATTGGGAACAAACTGCGTGTAAACAAGTGCTAAGTGTGCATTCTGTAATAGAATGATTGGCATTTTAAGGCCAAATGAACGGGTGGACACTTTCAAAACTCAATGCAAGTAACTTAAGACATGTTGAAAGTTATTTATAGAAAATGATATAAGGAGAGATGGAGGGGGGAAGGGAGGTCCGCCATGAATAGGGAAGGGCCTGCAATGATTGGATACTTAAAGCCCTACCCCTCTGTTTTAACTCAGCAGTTCATGGATCAGTGCACACGGCAGAGGGGGAGAGGGGTGGGAGGGGGAATGGGGCAGGGGGAGACCATGACCCTACCATGTGTTCTGTGTATTCCATGCAATCAGCGACGCCCTAATTCTATGTAAAATGTTTTTCAGTTGCCTCATGGTGAAACCTTTAAATGGATCAGTGCACTCAGGAACTGAGACCTGTCTGCATGCTGCCTGGCCATGCTCCTCAAAATGGTTGACGACACTATGGATACCAATGAAGTAGGTCAACCTTATATCAGGTGGAAAAGTAAATTGCAAATAATTTTACCAACCAAATACCATTTGACTGAGTTTTGACTGATTCTTAGAACATAGTTATGAATCATTCTGACTTCTTTTTGTCTCTAAATATGTTGAATAATCTAACCACTCATACACCTGCTGCCATCACCCCCTTCCCCACACACAATACAGTAGAACCCTGCCTAACGGACACTCCGCGTAAGCGGACAGCCCGCGTTAACGGACATCTTTGCTCGGAATGGTTCCCTCTAGTAGATGTAAGCGGCCAATTTGGCCCGGAATGGTGGGTGTCTGCTTACGCAGGGTTTCACTTTACAAGATTTGGAAAAAAAAATACCATCAAATATATGTTTCACCTAAATATTGATACTTCCTAGGGTGTAGGTAGACACTTATGGAGATGCTAAATGCAACACCAATGCTCACTGTAAAACAATATTTTGTAAACCTCTGTTTTAGTATGCCTATTCCACTCAACCCCCGCCACACACACACTTTTAACAAAAACATGAATATTTTAGGAATTATCAAATCTACCTAGAAAATTCTACTTCCTAGCAACTATCATTTTTTTTTCTCTTTCAAATGAGGTACTATGGTTCTTTGTTTTTATTTTCTCATCCATACTTCATCTATCTTAGTATTGCTATTTAACCCCCCTCCCCCACCCATATACAAGAATATCTCTGGAAATATAGAATCTACCTAGAAAATTCCACTCCATAGCACCTACTGATTTTTATTCTCTTTCAAATGAGGCATATCATATTGTGATTGAACCAGTCTTTGGAGTAGAAATATGTCCATAAAGAAGTTCTTAAAAATGGACCTGTGACTCAGAAAGTGACCCCCTTCCCCCAACTGAAATCTCTTTTTTTTTTTTACATCCATATCAAAATACTAAATATATCCATAAACCATATCCATATCTGTATTTAGTTATCTATAAAAAGCAAAAATGTTGTCAAGTCACCTAGTGACTCTACAATCAGATGTACTACAGTAGGCTATAGCCCTACCCTTTAAGACCAACCCTCTACCCGCTAATAACGGAGCTCCTAATGAATAATGTAGGTTGACATGGTTGTCCCCATGCTTTGATTAGAATTTTCCTCTTACTATATGACTGATTAGTGGATCACCATAGCGGCAGCGCGGCCAGGATAATAAATCTTTCCGAATCCAAAGAAGAACTACACCAAATCCCCGAACATATTTAACTCCCATGTGTAATCAGAAATGTCAGTATTCCCATCAATTCCTGATATCCAAAATTCCAAGAATTGTATTCATGATGAAAAAAGTCCATGATATATAGGAGTCACCCGCACCCGGCCACGCTACGATCGGACCCCGGTCAGCCCTGGCATCAGTCGGCTGTATCCAGATCATACCAGCACACTGGCCGTGGAGAGGCCACCCAAGCGTGGCGACTTCTTTCAAGACTTACTGAAAGAGAGTCAGTCACTATACTTGCTCAAGTCTCTTATCATGAACAGTCATTCAATTATTCAACAAAATTCAATAAAAAATAAACCTTCCCCTGACTCATCCGAAGGGGCGGGCTGGGTGTTTGTCGCAGGAATGTTCATGTCAGGAGCTGGTGTTGGTTGAGACGGCTGTGATGCTTCAGTGTGGGCAGCTGCTGGTGGTTCTGCTGCTGCAGGTGTCTCCGTACACTGGCCACCCGAGCTACACTACGTTAGCTCTGGTCACGTTAAATTGACCATGACCGTGACCTGGCGTGGTAGCGGGTAAAGGAACGTCACTCTAGCTATTTTTCATATCTATTTTTAGTCTCTTTCAGGACCGCTTGAGGCGCACGGGGCACGCTGGCATGCTTGAGCCGTGTACACGCCGTCTGGTGAATGATGGCCACACTACAGGCTAATCTATTTTTACTCTGTGCTGTCAGTTGTACCTGGTTCCTCTTATCCTGGAAGTCACTTTTCTATGTTGTCATCTTCTTTAAGGTGTATTTTTGATAAAATTACATCAGATATAAGGTTGTTTATGAATCTATTATCATATAAATATTTCTTTGCAAGTATTTGGGATCTTAGAATCCATGTAGAACATACTTATTTGGTCCGAGAGTGAGAATCCGTGGACACATCCATGGGTTAACGTTACCAACCTCTTAGAGGCCTATTCCACCAAAAAGGCCCTCAGCAGGCGGGTTTTTGCGCTAGAGCCGGCATTTGCCGCCGGGGCCTGCCGCCCGGCCGCCCCTAAACCCCTAAATTCTAGGAGCTGTTCCACCAAAGCCCCACGAGGCGACCAACAGGCGTACACAAGGCCCCCGGCGAGCGCTCATAGAGCCGGCCGGACCCGGCGCGGCGATACACTCGCAGCGGGTTCGCTATTGCCGTCTGGTGGACATTAGCGGCACTAACGCACAAGGCCGCGGTTCTCTATCGATCCGATAGGCGGCGCGGCGTGCGGCGATACACTACGACGCTCTGAACCCACGAAAGTCGCATATCGAGCGGAGCAGTGTGTCAGCGTGTCAGGAATTGTACGGGAACGGTCAGAAAACGTCAAATAACCGCAGATTTACAGGTTAAATCGAACAATGAAGGTAAATAAAGATAAGGATTGATGTTATGAATGTCTATATTTGACATTGGTGCTTATGTTTTGCCCAAACTGCCGCAACTGCCGAAATATCGATGTCCGCGTATCGGGATACCGTCCGCGGACCTGTTAGCTCAATGTTGACGGTGCATATCGTAGTAAATGCCGGCGAGCGGTCAACGCGCGTCCGGGGGAAAAGCTCTCCGTGTCACTCTCGATGTAGCTAATGGCACGCCGGCCGGCCTGCCGGGGACTTAAAATCAAATGGATCAGTTTTCCCCTGGCAGGTCTTGCGGGGGAGGTCGCGATCATAATGCCCGGCCGCCCGCCTGGCCTTCTCTGTGGTTATCACTATATTTTGGTGGAACACCTCCAAAATTGGCTGTTGCACCGAGTATTGTCCCCGGCCGGCGGCCGGCGGCCACCAACAGGTCAGCCGATACTGCCCGGCTATGGGGTTTTGGAGGCACGGTGGCCGGCAGGGGCCGGCCGTGAGGGGCCTGTGAGGTCTCATGAGCTGTTCCACCAAGCAGATTATCGCCGCCGGCGGGAGGTTTGGGCCGGCTATTGCGGCCGATCGCCAATAGGCGACCACAAGGTGCCCGGCCTGGGCTTGTGTATCCTTGGTGGAATAGGCCTCTTAGTTGGAACGTAGTGTAGACAGAGGTGGCGGCCAATCTAGTGTCTCCAATGACAAGGATGGCTGACCTTTTGAGCTGGGCCGTCAGGAGTCTGTGTCCGGCATGGGTGTTGCTAATGATGGGTTTTACTAGATTGATGTGTGTTGTGAGAGATTGTACTGGTTGTCTTAGGAGTTCTCCACAAGTGTTACTGTCTTATGTGAATAGTAAACTCAATGAATGACAACAAGATTATGTCCTGTTACAAGCTTTATTGCTGATGATATTGCAATGTGCTACACTGACCAGATTGACTAGAATACATCAAGATCCATGTTATTTGCTGACTCTACTGCGTGGGGTTGACCATGTTGATCATAACAAAGGGTTGCCTTTAGCAGCCTATCATACAGACCCAGCATGATCGGTTAGGCCAAGGGATAGAGACATACAGATAATTTGGAACCTACCAAATCAAATCGCGGAGAGGAGTGGTCAGGTAGGTAGGTGGAGGGATACAGGGACTAAAGCCAGTCTATCCAGTCTATCCAGTCACCTGAACCATAACACACACGCCACAGCTCTTTGCATTTTTTACCTCTCAGTTCTGACATTCTATTTATTCTTTATTCTAGATTTTTGTTGTAACCGAAAAACCGGTTCCATCAGAGTCAAGATTGCCAAATTAACCTTTTAAGGGCGAATGATGCCGCCTTCACAGGGCGAACCCAGTAAACACAAATACGTGCTAGCTACGTAAATTAACGTCATTGTTTTGGTAGTAATTACGTATTTTTTTACGTATTAATTTACGTTTCTAAACTAATCGAATTTATGTAAATATACCAACAGAGAAATAAGTAATTTTATGTAAATTATCAGTTATTTTATGTTAGTTCGAAACGGAAATTTACATAATCATATGACTATATATTGCTGGGAGCTTTATCTAAATAGGAAGGGAATGTTTATTTTGGGTTTTCTCTATGAAGGAGAGAAGTGAGTATGATTAGCCTGATTAGCCTCAGGTATACTCGGGTAAAGTCAATTTTGTTACTTTTCTTTGTAATAGGCCCCAACACTTGCCTATGACTTTTTCTCAGCTGAAAAAAAACTAAACTTACATTAATATCAATACCACACAACTGCAGAATGGTGTGGTTATACTCAACTGCCAAAATTACCAAAATTAAGATAACTGCAATGACAAAAATAGCCAATCATAGCCTGAATGAGATTAATGATAATTGAAACCTCTGGTTTGGTAAATTTGGTAAATAGACGAACTTTACAGACCATACCTACCCCAGAAAGTATAAAAAATTGACCGAAACTACTGTCATGCCATCCAGTGAATTCATGCACATAAACAGGAATTCATGCACATAAACGTAAATTTACGTGAATAAATGCATTAACATCCTTAACATTTGTACGTTTTTTTTTACGTAGGGAATCTACCTGTGAGCCACGTAGTTTTACGTTTTGTGTTTACTGGGAATACTGCCTTCATCATTTCGGCAATATTTACAAAATTGTTTTAACATTAAATGAATGACCAATACTTATTGAATTCTATGAGAATATAGGTATAACATCACATTTCACATTTCTATTCAAAACAAATAAATATCAAGGATGATGTATCATATCACATAACTTAACATTCGAATTGTGGGTTTTTACGGCTATGTGCCCGCTCCCTAGACACCAGCACCCGTCCTTAAGGGGGTAGCTCGGCCACAGGTGCCCGTCCTTAAAGGGTTAAGGATAGCTATTACTCAAATGTATTATTGGGATTCCATATGCAACAGTGCCGTTCAGCGATGAACCACCAGTGAAAAAATCTACCCTTTCGAGATTTATTATACAACTGCTATGTATACGACCGATACCCGAGGGCCCGCTTCCGATAAAAAGCCCATATCGTAGGGGATCTTCGACAATCAAACATGTATCGACTGTCGTAGCCCATCCGCACGTATCGGTGCATATCGGCGACGCATTCGAACGGGAAAACGGGATATAATCAACGGAAAATCATGATATTCTCAATGTACCTGGCATATGCAGGGATGATTCCGCCCTACAAAAATGGTGACATTTGAATATAAATGTCTCAAATCCATCATTTGATAGTTCAACTTGGAACAGAGTTTTTAATGTATGAATAATCATATGATTTTTTTTTGTATCTTCAAGTCAATTATCGATTATAAAGAAACATTATTTTAGGAATATACGTGAGGTATATCGGGGCCATAATCATGTTTTTTTGTACCCTCCCATCACGTTACGACGAACACCAATATACTACGATATGGACCTCCCAAAAGGCTTCGATTTAGTGATTTTGTATTATTATGTATTGTCGTTTATCAGCGTTTGTGGTGCTGGGCCTAAAGCTATTTTTTAAATTTTCATACATAAGATATTGTTTGTTGATCGACGAATGTGCAGCGCGATTTACGGTATTTACGGTATGGCCCTCAACAGTTCAGACATGCCTCGTGCTAAACCACATTCACTGTCCGTTTAGAAGGGGTCCAATGTGTACCATGTGACAAATCACATCAAGTGACAACTAAGTAAATGTCGAGGAGAACAATTGACGTTTCAATTGACAGACAACATAACATCTTCATATTTTACTATTATTACATTTATTCAAAACATTAACTAATCACTCTATACAAAAAGCTTCGCCACTTTTTCCCAGGGAAATCATCACAGGCATATATGTAACTGTTATCAACATGTAGAATATAAAGCAGAAAACCATCTTTCTGAAATGTTTAATATAGCCGAGCACACAAAAACAAAACGTGTCAAGAGAACAAGATTACAAAAAAAATACTGAAAAAAATAATCCTGGTAACACACTGGATCGAATTAGGCTAAGGCCTTGGCCTACAGTAATTCTGGTATGTGCTCTCTAGCACCTACAGTTCGCACGTTAACTATACAGATATGTACATACCTAGCAAAATTTATATCATATTGGTACGTCTACCTGTCTTACCATATTAAATTATTTCACGCACACCTTTCCCAAGCCTAATGACTCAGAATCGAAACAACAGTGGCCACACATACTCTTATCTCTGCTCGTAATATATCATAACCAGTCAGCACTATTCTTGTGTCTCTAAACATCCAGTTTGCCATTATGCCCACGAACATCCCTGTATTATACATTTTCCACCACCCCATGTTCAAATATGTCCAATAATCCACTTCACAGACAGCTGGGAGAAGAATGTGTGTCACAAGAAGAATCTTTAGATATCAAGTATCTGTTTATCAAGTATCTACATATCCAGGCGCCAGTAATAAAACAGAAAACTGTGGACATTTCGAGCAGGTGGTGGCGGATGAACTGGTGTAGTATTTGGCAGTCGCGGACATCATGGAAGTCCCAGTTAGAACAACATGCAAAACACTGCCAATGTAGGCTTGACGGCAGTTTCATCGTAGAAAACAAGTAAAATCAACTGGTGCCAGGCGTTACCCGGTTAGAAAATATACCCCTTCATCTCCAGGTC
The DNA here is from genome assembly GCA_950022655.1 of Alentia gelatinosa. Lineage (NCBI taxonomy): Eukaryota > Metazoa > Annelida > Polychaeta > Phyllodocida > Polynoidae > Alentia > Alentia gelatinosa. Next base: position 109,062,131 of record OX465579.1, read on the forward strand.
CCACTTCAACCAGTCCCATGACCGTCATACATATCCATCACATTCAGTACTTGGCTTTACATTCAGGTTCAATCCCTACGATTATTGTTTTTTTGTACCCAAGTCTCCAATTTGATATGAGTCAGGCGCAGTAGTCAATTATGTCTGCATACATACGTAATGAAACAACTATGCACAACAATAATTCATTTCTCCAGTTTCTATATTATTTCTGTTGTGAAGAATACACACACAAAATACGTATTACAAACAAAGAAAAGATGGTGTTTGGTAAACAGTATACAGATACTTGACTTAAGAGGTGATCCTTCTGTGTCATAAATAGAAGATAGATTTCGGTAGGGCAAGAGAGCGTTAACAAAACCCATAATATGAATGATAGTTTTGCTGCTGAATACCCTGATCCACTGAAAGAAAGCGGACTGCGTTGTAAGTAAGCACATCACCTTAGACTGCTTTTAAATGGGACAAGTTATCATGGGTAAGTGGATGTCTAACCATCAGAGCGTTCGAGTGCGACAACAACAATGAGAATCTGACGCTATGGTTGACGAAACAAAAGCGAGATTCACCGAAGATCCAAGTCATGCCTTGAGAACAGCATGATGTACCGTGGGGTCAATGCTCCCTTCTTTCATACTACCAAATCAAGACAAAAAAGTTGTTCAAATGTAGCCCAGCTGCCTTCCTTTGTCGCGATAAACTCATTCAACAGCAACAAGAAGATTCAAGTCGTTTACCCTGACATAGAAGAGCACACGAATCTATCTGCAAAGTGCAGGTAAATTAAGGGGGTTCAGATGATAACCAGAAATTCCTGTCATAACATGTGCACCAAATGTGGAAGAGCGGGTGCAACTTCCTCACGTAACATCGACATATAAGCGGGTGGTGGTGATATAAAGCAACCACTTCAAATTCCATGTCGACATTGAATGAAAATCAAACGATCACTAATAATAAATAAGTAGATATCATGTACCGCCACGATTAATCATTCATACCTAGATATATATTCAGGCAGAGAATTCGGGTACAGGCGCTTTAATAAATATCACTCATGATTTATCAAAGACCAAGGTTGATTGATATCATGTGAATAAAAAAGACCCTGGGAAACGCCATTCAATGGGGCTGATATATATCACTGACTTCCCACTCGACCGATTCTCCATTCACAAAGAAATGTCGTCTGCTATCTAAACGCGAGCACGCAGCATGTTTCGGTAACTATGGAAACTAGAAGTAGGGGAACATCACGAGAGAAAGGACAAGTCTGGCAAAACAAGCTGATGGTCTCGTGGGAAGTGGGGGGAGGGTAGACGTACACCATATAAACGGTGAATAATCAGGGAACGGAAAATCTGTATCTATTGTTGCAACTTGGTGCGAAGACAGAATATCTCTTATACATTAACGTGAGCTAAACATGGCTCCGTGAACAGCATACAAATTTAATTAATTAAAAGTAATCCATCGATAATACAAATATCATTATACTACCATATATATGCACAAAAATTGAAATCCCCTAAAAACAGGAAATTAAACTGTTGTGGAATATGATAATACCTGCAATAGAAGAACCCAACAGTTATGCCAATGAATTATTGTAGACACATAGTGATAAGGCGGGAGCTGATGTGCGGCTCCCTGGTTGGGTGAGGCGAGGACTGGGAGCTCGTCATAATTTAGCCGGGAGGGCTCCTTACGCTCTGAACTTATTCGCAGTGCAATAAATGTTTGACATGTAAAAAGAACAGCTGAAGTATACAAAACTGAGATAAAAATGTAGACTAACTCTACTAGAATAGCACAGCCAATGTGTAATATCTGTCTTCATGTAACTTTTCTTTCTTTACCGAGCCCGTTATATGTGATAAGAACAGTTTCAGGGCAGACATCCAGAATGTAAACAGAAGATGTAAAGTGAACTCATCACCGTGGAGCTCTGCGGTGGGAGTTAGGAGGCTGCACAGTCGACAGTCTCATGGTCTCTTTTAGTTCTCCCTTTCAGGAGAAACCCTTCTGCTGACACTAAATCTCAGGGTTTTTTTTCTATTACAGATAATATAATCTATGTAGACATTTAACTCAAGACGAGCTTATCCAAAACTCGTATACCTCGAAAACCACAGACAAGTATATTATTTAGTCGTATATTTGATTTGGGGAAATTGATTTAAAATAGAATAGTGACTATTTTGGAAATAGGGAAAGGTGGGGGATTATATATGCTTCCGCGTGTGTAGCGTGAGTCACACAATATAAAGATGATACTAACAATAGAAACTCACGAGTTCAACCAAAATAGCGCCACTGTTACAACTCATACACTATATCCATTGTGCGAATTTACCAGATCTTTGATTAGGCCTCAAATTCATAAGGGCGATTCTAATCGTTTCATTTGATGATTATATGTAGACAAATCTGAATCAAATACATGTACACAATAAAATGATTTTGTGTGAATAAGAAAACGGAGATATGGACAATTATTTGGAATAAGAAACTATAATGAAATATTACATATCTATATCCTCGTTAATTTAGAAGTGAATTTAGACTGCCAACAAAGTTATATCTTTTAAATGAAATATGAATCATACATATCATATAAGATGGAAAGGGATCATTGGTATATATCTGAGTGTATATTTCATTTCACGTTATTGTGGGATCTACCTATGGTGAACACTTGATTTTACAAGGTTTGGAGATACAAAATGAATTGCCATTTGAATACACCAGAAGGAAAGTGTTTGACACAACTTCAAAATAGAAAAACATTGACAATATGATCTCATTTTGTGAAAATTTACTTTTATAATTAAAATGCAAATACAGGATTTCTTAATCTACAATAGGACAAATCTCACAGCACTAGAAGCAATTTCTTGATACCGTTTGTTATTATCACGTTTAGTGCAATTCGTCCGTTTCATTTCTTTGTCAAGTTTAGGTAATTTTAATTTTGAGAATACTCTAGTAAACAATTGTTCTTAAGTTCGTGTCTGCTGTATTTTACCTTGATGCTGTGGCGAGATTATTGTGTCCTCACTACAGTAAATTCCAAGTTATCTAGAAGAGCTGACACCAAGGCGTTGGAATACTCCCATGGCGAGGAATATAAATAATAATTACGATTATTTGATATTGTTATGACAAGCTTGTGCGTATTACAAGTCATGGAAATTTGGTAAATACCGATTCTGTTCAACTATTGCATTTTTCATAGGCCAAGTACTCCCTCCCTTAATAATATCAGGTATCTCAAATCGAGAATATATTCATATTTACACAAACTATCTTGCTAAAACTCGGACACCTGAGACCGTATAAGAAACATCTGATTGTCGTTACTTCAATGTCTTACATGTACTTTGCACTATTGATCACTTCAGTTTAAACAGAATAGGGCTTATTGTCACCTAGGATTTTTCATTCCAGCATTCTTATTCTCATGCGGTCTTGAGACAAATGTTGCAAATTTAAAGCGTCTTTTCAATCTTTGCAAAAGGGGGACTGTTAAGTCCTTATGACAGATTTGCTATGTATAACATTCTAGGTTCACATTAGACTCCTATGGGATACGGAGCCATAAATAAACTACTTACACGTGCTAAAAAATGTTGTGACGAACTGACGAAGGGAGAACTGTATGTGCTCATTTTTGTGCTTTTTTTAACAGAATTGATACCAGTGTGTATGTCTGATCTGTACTGTACCAGTATCAAGTTGATAAAAATACATTTATCTGGCGCTAATTTGTTCTGAACACTGAGAAATATGTTAAAAGAGTGTCGACTATATTAACACTCCTTTTCCATCCACACAACACAAGCGAACCTCTGATATACAATATAGACAAACACTGTCTGCAACAGATCTAGGTCCCACTGCACTCTCACACATTTAACACAAAACATTTATCCAAGCCAGTGAATTTTTCTGATAATATAATTTGATAAGCACAAAATCACTGAGAGTTATGTCACACACTGAATGTGATACCTTGAATGGAATCTCCTTCTATTCACATAGTGCGTACCTTCCGCTATCTCGATACAGCGCCGTGCGATAAAAATCTGCTCAGCTTCTGGTTCATCTGAAGAAATAGTATTCGATTATGCTCACGTCCATACCTAACTCAATAAGAAACCAGAGTTTATCACAGCCAAGGTTAAATCTATGTGAACACGACACCGAATACATAGAGAATATCTAAAACGTGGCGGGTGGTAATACAGGGACATCAATTTGATACCCTTCCTTCAATTCACAGGTACATTTTCATAAAATGACGTAGAATGCCCTGAACTGACAAAGTCCAATATAAACCTACAATACATGAAGGTTAACAGGTGTCCACACATACACACCTACAACCGTATCGCATTTACCATCTCCTGCATGTATATCTAAACTTGTATGTTGAAGTTTACAAAGATATGATACAAGTTTATACATATATACAGAACAACAATAATAATAATAATAATGATAACTTTAGATATACATAGATATCTTGTGTATAAAGATAGAAACATCTTACAGAAAGAGCAAGTGAACACATCCATTCGGCGGCCACACGGCAAAGTGTGCACCAACTAGAGAACAGTAGGATTGGGAGGAGGGCAGAATGAGGAGGGATGTGGGGGTAAGGGGAGGAGTAGTCATGTTACACTATAACGGCGTATCGAAGCACATGAGCTGTTGCTGATGCATACAGATCCCATGGGTACGCACGGCCTCGGCCGAGTCCGCCGTGTAGCCACACAGCTGACACCGGTACATGACTTGGGTGTGACGCTCGATCGAGTGCCGCTCCAGCTCGTACTCGCTCTCGCAGGAGAAGAAGCAGTTTTTCTGATTACACCGGTAAATGGGGCCGAACTTCTGGCCGTGATCGTTCGATATGTGGATGTGTTCGTAGGGCCGCGCCAGGCCGTGCTGGTCGGTGACGTGGTTCACCACCGAGCCCTCGAAGACGAAGAGCCGCAGGCACACGGTGCACTTAAAGAGGCGCTTGTTGCGCTCGAAGAGCTGCCGTTTGCGAGGGTTCTTGTCATACTTGCGCAGCACCTTCTGTAGCTCCTGGTCGTTCTTGGCGTGCAGCGTGGTGGTGGTGGAGCCGGCCTTGGTGGTCCTCAGCTCGGCGTGGTCGGACGGCGACGACCCGCTGAAGATGCTCGTGCTCGTCTTGATGGAGCGCTCGACGAGCAGGCGGTTCTTGGAGAGTTTCTTGGTGATGCGCCAGCACGGGTGGCTGCAGATGATGTGCGACTTGAAGGCGCTGTAGCTGTCCGTGGTGAACGCGCACAGCACGCACTCCATGGTGTGGTCGGAGCAGATGACGAAGCGGTCGATCTCAGGCCGGTCGTCGAGCACGGCTTGCGGCACGGCGGCGCCCAGCTCGCCATTGTCCCGCGGCGGTGAGGACAGACTCTCCTCGCCGCTACTGTCACTGAGACTGCTGGTGCTCGGACTCGTCTGGCGACTCCGCGCGCCGTTCACCTTCTTGTTTGATTTGTTCACTGGTTCACTGTTTTTGTCCTGCGCCCCCGACTTCTTCGACCCCCGTTTACCGACGGCCTTGCCCGACCCCGCGCGCTCCGCCGACCCGTACCCATTAACAAAGTGGTTCTCATGCTTACCAAACGGTACATGTCCATTGGCCAGCTTAGAGCTCAAAGCTCCGTTTACGGTGAGACTTTCCCCAGTGCCTACACTGTCCACAGGGGGTGCCTTGAGATGTGCCCTCAACTCGGCACTACCCTGGTCACTCAGTTCGTGTTTGACTGCTGACTGTTGCGGACCAAACGATTTGCCCGTGACACCACTATCCGGCGTGACATAGACGAGCGCGTTAGGCATGGCCAGCTCATTGGCCAGTGTCCGTGTGGCTTCTGCCACTTGCATGCTGTCGACCTCCACCTTCACCCCGGAGTCGAGTGGGTAGGACATGGGTAAATAGAATATTGTGTCGTTCAAGTGGTCCTCGTGCTTTATATTCATGAGCGAGTCCACTTCATGGAACAGCGGCATATCCATGATGGAGTCCACCGACCCGTTGAGGAGCAGATCACCCATCTCGTAGGACGGGTCGAACGGCTCCGACTTCACCACAAAGCCGTTCTCCTCGGGCACGGCGGCGATGATACTGGAGCCCGCCTCGTCGCCGGACGTGGCCGTCTTCGGGGCGGTGACCGCCGGCTGACACGACGTCAATGGCAGCATCTGCAGAGGCGGGGCCTGGGTGGGGTCTGTGTCGTCCTCAATGTTCACGTCCACATCCTGCTTCATGTCCTCCTCACTGCGCACCTCGTCACTCTCCTCGGTTACACGCTGGCGCTTACCACCTGAACACAAAAATACACCGTTCATTACTGTTTAAATGTAATTCATATTCTCTTTTGTCGTCCATTCATTACAAAGTCCCCCATAATAATGTATGGATCCACGGGACATGTATATCACTACCTATGACATCTAAGTTGTTAGAAAACATGACAATTTATCTCGGATATGAAATCCATTGATTACGGGCCTCAAAGCCATCGATTACTTGAAAATATACTCCCAAATAGATTTGTAGTTCCATTGTGCATGTTTATTCATCCCTACAACCTGTGGGGTATTGTCTGAAGGCCCTTGCTGGCAGACAGAGCAAACCAGTCCCAAGTAAAAAAACCCACTAAAGCAGCCTGATGATTCCATGTGATGAAACCGCTTGACTATTTATAGCCATAAACTATATCAAAGACTAAGCAAAGGCGCCTATGGCAGAACTATGTCCTCTGAACTCAAAATTCGAAGGTTAATCACATGATATGATTTGTTATCCTTAATATTTTTATTTCTATTATATAGAATTAAAAGATATGATGTTACACCTACATTCTGTGCAAATTTCAAGTTTATGTTAAAATATTTCCTTTTCAAAAACAATTTCATAGATGTCCAGCAAATGATGGCTTAAGGCATCATCCGCCCCCTGCTGGGTGATGCCTTAAGGCATCATTCGCCCATAAAGGGTTAAAACTCAAAAGAAGTAGCTTAAGACAGGGTTCGTACATAAACAGCCCAGCAATATTCCAGGCCTTTTCCAGGCTGTACCTTTTTTCCAGGCACACAACAATATGGATGGAGAGGGAGGGAGGGAGGGAGGGAGGGAGGGAGGGAGGGAGGGAGGGAGGGAGGGAGGGAGGGAGGGAGGGAGGGAGGGAGGGAGGGAGGGAGGGAGGGAGGGAGGGAGGGAGGGAGGGAGGGAGGGAGGGAGGGAGGGAGGGAGGGAGGGAGGGAGGGAGGGAGGGAGGGAGGGAGGGAGGGAGGGAGGGAGGGAGGGAGGGAGGGAGGGCATGAATAGGGAAGGGCCTGCATTGATTGGATATTGAAAGCCCTACCCCTCTGTGCCCTACCTACAAAAGAAACGTTTTTAGTTGCCTCATGGTGATCCTTCATGGGTGAGTACATACTGAACTGTCTGCATGCTGCCTGTCTATGTGGTCCAAAATGGAGTACAAAACTCTGTTTCTATATAGGTCGAGCCAATATCTGGTGATAAGGCCACTAAAAAAAAAAACTTGTTTCTCATCACCGCGCGCGTCAGCAAAAACGTTTTTAGACGAATTTGTTGTTGTTGTTGTTGATAAGATGAACCTTGATAGAAATCATGAAAGTTATGAGTATTTGGTATCAAATCGAAGGTCCTGATGTCAGGGATGCATTCAATGTGGTTATATGGTTGGCAACAGTGATACATCAAGTGTAAGTGTAAACTTGTATAGGTTTCTGAATTCATCTCACCCTTCACATTGACTAATAAGCTTACATTTGTGACATAATCTCCCATTGGATGTTTTTCCTAAATACTCAATGGGCATTGGATAAAAGTTCCAAATGTTAAGTCTATGGGGAAAAAATACCAGGGATGAGATAATGTAGTATATCATACCTTTAGGGGGGTGTCCACCAGGCTCCCGACACTAACCGACACACACCCATATTGACCTCCCGATACAAAATTCATATCATAGCGAAAAACGATGTGCGCCGACACACTACGATAAAAATAAAAACATATCGTAGAGGGTCTACGAGAATCAATTATGTATCTATTGTTGTAGCGCGTCAGTGCGTGTCGGTGTGTATCAGTGACACTTTGAATGGAAAATCATATGAAATAATCGACGGAAAATTATGAAATTTTCAAAATACCTGAGATACACTACGATATGCCTCCCGATAGGCTATGATTTGGTCATTTTGTATCGGCATGTATCAGCATTGGTGTGTGCCCAGTCTTATATAGGTGATACCATGGCAAAGATACTATAGGGGAAACCTATGAAAGTTTGGGTTCAGAGCTTGTGTCCCATCAGGTTCGAATCTCATAGGGACAAAATCCCCCATTGATTATTTTTTTCTAAATATTCAAAGGGCGATGGATACAATTTCCTAATGTTAAGTCTAAGGGGAAAAAATATCAGGGGGTGAGATATACTGTTATAACCACACAGACACCCAACAGAGGCCTACCTGACACCTACAATAGGCGTTAGTAGTCTACAGGCCAGTAGACTAGTGTCTAGACAATCCAGCAAAAAAAAGACAAAAAAAACAAAAAAACGCCCTCGTCACATTTTTCATGGCTTGATGATGAGAAACGAGTTGTTTTTTTTGAGTGGCCTAAATGATATTGCAAATAATTTTACAAACTAATATCATTTGACTGGGTCTTGACTGATTCCTAGAACAAAGTTATGAACCATTTTGACTTTGGTTTGTGTGTGAATATGCTGAATACAATATTGTCTCATACACCTGCTGCTTCCCCCCTCCCATTGTGAGATTTGGCAAAAATACATGAATAGCACATCAAATATACATTTCACCTGAATAATGATACTTCCTAGGGTGTAAGCAACTGTTAGTGCCACTTATGGAGACAGTAAATGTTACACTAATGCTCAATGTAAATCAATATTGAGTAAACATCTGTTTGAGTATGCCCATTTCACCCCAAATCCTCTCCACTTTTAACAAATGACGCGCCTGACACGACGTCAATGGATATCTCTGTAAATATAGAATCAACCTAGAAAATTCTACTTCCTAGCACCTACTATTTTTCATTCTCTTTCAAATGAGTCATATCATATCATGATTCAACCAGTTTAAGGGGTAGAGATTTGTCCAAAGAGGAGTTCTTAGAAATGGACCTCTGACTCAAAAGGTCCCCCCCCCAAACTAAAACCTCTTTTCTAAAAATCCAAGTCAAAATACTAAAAATGAATAGTGTAAGATATTGTATAGCCATAAAACCTTCTCTCCAAAACAAAAATCATATCCCTATCTGTACTTATTTAGCTATAGAAAGCAAAAATTTGGTCAGGTTGCTTAGTCACTCTGCAAGCTGGTGTACGATAGTAGGCTATAGCCACAACCTAAAGACCAATCGTCCATTTACTAATAACCAATTCTAAGCAAATAATGCAAACATTTTGATATTTCTTAAACCTATGTAAAACTATATCATAATTAATATCATTACTGTTATATAACATCCTACTAATTTTGGATTTCCATATAAGGGTGATATAATGACATCACTGTGGATATCATGAAACGTGCCAGCGTACTACAGGGGTGAAAATGGTACGGCAGTGGCGTATTTCTGGGTGTGTATTTGGTACTATACAGCATAGTGAAAGGATGAATAGAGGGGACAATTTCTGTTCCGAGCTAATTGTCCACGTAAGCAGGGTGTCCCGGAAGCGGGGTTTTACTGTATTTCACTGTCCTTTTTTAAACTAATTTTCAAATTGACTGACAAATAAGAAATCTTATTTCGGATTTCAGTGTCATAGGACCTGCAGAATCCTGGGACTGCACTTTTCTTATTTCATATCAAGAACCAGTTCTGCCACTGAGTGCAGTATCTCCAGTGCATATTTTGAAAACATTTGAAATAACGAGGAACTCACCCGGATCGTGCCACTGTGTTAACTCGGCAGGCTCGTTCTCCCCTCCTGACGGCCGTCCGGGACCCGAACCGGATTTATCCGCATCCGGCTTGGTCCGTTTTCTCCGCCCTCGTTTCGCCATTGTGTTGAACCCAGATCTACTCAAATCATAAGCATAGAGCTGAAAAAAATGAAGAACATTCAACATGTGTGTCACTATTCAATTAATAATCACTTACTGCATGCTAGAACGTTTTCTGTACACTTGTCCTCAATTGCCTTTTAAGAACTTCCCTAAAGTTGGTGTAAATATCCTCGCAGGTGAAGTGTTCGACATTAATATAGATGGGCTTAAAAAGTGTTTTTTTTTATTGTCACTATGGCCATAGTGAATATTCTAGCACAGGACAGCGAGAAACCAATGGTTCCATTGTATCCAATATTAGCTAAACCCTCATAACACATACGAATGTTAGCCAAAGTCGGGGGCCGGCTTATAGCTGGGGTTTTTCAATAACTGATTTAAAAAAAACCCACCCAAATCAGTACAAATCTATGAGAAAGTACTAAAAACCAGAGATCTACAAATGTGAATCATTTAATGGTAGTAATTTAGGGGGGGGGGGGGGGGGTCGGCTTATAACAGGGGTTGAAATGCTCCCAGAATAGGCTTATAGCAGTGGGGAGAAGTGGGGGGGGGGGGGGGGAATTGGCTTTTAACCGTGGTCAGCTTGTAAGTGGGGTTTTACGGTACCCTATGGAATACTTTCTATAAAAAATAAAATCCACCCTGGCAGACTGATCTACCTAGGGGAAAAACGCCATGTTTGAATAATAAACATGTAATAATTACAATTATATTAGGCAATTATCATCTAAGTAACTCTAAAAGCAATTGCACACAAAGAAGGAGGTACGGTAGATGACAAATACAAATATAACGGTGTTTTTATTAGATTCCTCCAATATATTAGTACTTGTTCTGTGGTTTCTTACATTTTATCAATTGAACAGAATTAGAAAAAAACGACTTATGAGTATGTTCGAGATACGACAGCCACAGTTAAAACCTAGTGTGTCTAGATCTAGATTGAAGAATTTCTGCAAAATCATCTCGTACAACTCTAAATCACTGTAATGTATAATCAGGTAATACAATTGGAGATAAACAATATCATACATACTTCCTTATACCATTTTTGTCTTGGAAGTCTACCCCATCATGTACATGTATATAAATTCTTCTCAATATTTGTTTCGAAATTAATGTGAAGCTACTTGTATCATAATCACATAATGTTTGATGCAGCTAAGCCATGTCGATGGTATGGGTGTTAAAAATGTGCTTCTCTTTGGTTTACTGTTCCTATTCTATTATAAACCTGTGCGCGAATGTCTCACAGGTACTTAGACGATTTGCGTTGACTACCGATTTGCGGTGGACGATTTGCGGTGGGTTTGGACGTTTTGCAGTGACATTCCCCGGGGGCCGTGGTGGATGTTTTGCAGTGCAAAGTGACGAGTGTTTTCTGCAGAACTAACCCACAGATCTTTACCAAATAGCATTTCTAAGTTAACAGAAGGAAGACTGAAATTGTTTTCTATAAATATGTGATTGCAGGGCTTTTTCTAAAGAAAAAAGTGAATGTAGAGTGGCGTTGCAACAAGGCTACAAATACCGTACAGTAGACTTTTTATACTAATATCTTGAATATTGCTAAAACAGTGCCTATGATGTGTAATAATCACATTCACAGTGACACAAGAAGCCACATTAGCCATATATAATTAATCTTTACCATATTTGCGGACGGAAATATGAAAAGATCACAGCAAATCGTCCGCGTGCTCAACGCAAAACATCCACCGCAAATCGTCCAATCGCCACCGCAAAACGGTAGTCAACGCAAAACGTCTATGATTCGTCTCACACGTACTGGTCAGCTATACGGATTCGGTTCGTTGCAATGACCAACTATAAACAATGATACCCTATTAGTAGCACGTGACTTGTGTTTAATGAATTGTTTAAATGATTTCAGTTAATGACGCTGAGACATTGTGAGAATTACATCTTTTTCTCGTTGTTCGGGAATACAAACATCGTTCTTCGAACTCGATGAATATATTTCCAACACAAAACAACACGGAACAGATTCAGTAACCGGCACTAACCAGTAACCTCAGGCTGTAGACAGTGTAGTACAAGGTACTTGTAATCTTTCTCAATCTCTGACTATGTCTGTTGTGGCCAACTTGAAAGCGAATATGGCACTATAATCCTATAGTACCAGAAACTGACACTGATGAGACAAATATTGAGAGGATTTGCACAAAACATCACCACTTAGGCTAAGTGCTGCTGTTTTGTGCAAATCTTTGCACATGTATTACTATAGTTACAGCATGAATACTCGTATCGACCCTCGTATCAATGTCATGCCCATTACTACATCATTTTTATGAAACGCGGAAGCATCTACAATAACTTGTATATCAACGTAATACCACGAACACCAACAATTTTGAGTGGTCTAGTGCCCTAAGAATAACCTCTGGGGACAGTTGAAAAGTAGGCATAAAGATGAAAAGATAATTATATCGCCCTCACATCGTGTGCCAAAGCTGTCTGACCGAGTCTCACCGTGATTTCGATGGGCGTGACAAGACAGAGAAAACTTGTTTTGCAGAACAACTGCGCTCAGACAAATAATGAGCATGTTCTCGCCTCTCATTAATGTCAAATGAGATAGAAAAATAACAAGGGAATTCTCACATAACACAAACTAACGTTTTCAGATTTTCAGTCGATGAAACGCCTTTGACAAGTAAAAGTTTTGACAGATGGGGACGTGGAGTGGTGAGCGATAAGAGGTGATTTTGGAGTAGCTTATCACGTAGTATTAAGTGACATTTACTCTACCCAAAGGGAAGAAAACGTAGTGCTACACGGAACATACTCGATTTTGCCTACAGATATGATCATTTAGGCGATGAATATAGTTACCTGGTGACAGAATGTTAATCTGAAATAACTAAAATAAACTAATATCTGCAGGTGCTTGGATAAGATGTTTTGTCTTCGTTGCCCGGATTAGTGCCCCCTATACCATTATAAATATAATATGTTTCAACTATTCAGACTCGACAGGACAAAATAATATTTCTTTTGTCCGAAGCACGACTATATCACTATTTTATTTGAATATACGATATCGTGTTTATCACAACATTGCATTGGGCGAATGAGTTCTTAATGCTGGAAGCGGCCTTACAGATTTGGGCAGTGGCTGCTTGTATTTTACGCTGGTTCCCGGGGTATCCGCTAGGGGGCTCGGCGGAGATATACAGGCGGGCACCAGCCAACTTGTATTTCCGCCTCCGGCCGCGAGTATTCAAGAGGACAAGCTTGTACGGGGAAAACACAGGTAACGATATAAGACCGTTCTCTACACCCTTTTCACCTTTAATTCATACGATTCCAAGAAAACTCCGCTATTTATTCGATTATCTAACATTTCTAATGACAATTCAGGGACAATCTCGTAGTGAATAACTGGTACTGACAGCAACACGAACAGGTATGAAGTCTGGTAATGTGGTAAGCGTACACGTTAACAAACACGGTCGAAAATGTCAGTCACCCTGACACTGCCTCCAGTACCCACTACTCACTAGGGGAAGCACTGGCTCAGCCAGAGTCACAGTACATGTGTTTGCAATATTCTAGGTGAGCGCAAACACACACTACGTATTATTGATTTGTTACAAGTGTGCCGATATTCTCTAGAGTCTAGGAGAATGTCTATATTCGGTATCAATATCACTGTATCAGACGATTCGCACTGGTGACTGGGAGCCGATTCGCACCCGCCGTTTCGCACCCGCCGTTTCGCACTGTAAACAAGCCAATTCGCACTAGAAATCAAAGCAATAACTAACCACGATGTTTCGCACTTCACATGATCGGACAACGGAAAATTATCATATGTTTGTGAATCACAATATAAACTGTCCGACTGTTTCCGACATGTATTCAGTTAATTCCAAGTCCTTTTCTGTAGTTTTTACATCCAGTATTCACAGAAATATGACCTGAGATGTCCAGAGACTTGGTTTACGTTTCCGACTATCACTTGGCAAATGGTGGCATCCATTGGGACATAGCATCAACAAAATTGAAATAGGCATACATATAAAATCATTACCGGGTACATACCTTTTAAGTTTCATGATATTTGCGGAAATCATGTCATTTGTATCATTTTTTGCAGAGTTTTTCATGCAGAACACTGATGGAAGTGGATGGGTGTTGGTTACAGGTGTCAGTGTTTATATGGTACTCGGAGTGGCTTCCACATATTTCGCTCAGGGAAATTACCTGTACATCCGCGAATAATCCACATATTTTGACACAAATGGTATCAAATGAAAGCCAGGTCTGCTTGTGAAGGACTGGCAAACTTGTGTACTATTTTATCATTATCAAGGCATAGTAACACTTAGTTTGATTTTTTAGTGTAAAACGTCGGGTGCGAATCGGCCGAGTAGCAGTGCGAATGGGTTTTCAGTGCGAATCATCGTACATTCCTGCAGTGCAAATCAGCTTCCAGTGCGAATCATCATACCTTCTCCCCAACTATTATTATATACTATTGACCTTACTGTTTATGTTTTGTCTTGGATTGTTTCCTCACATCAATTTTTCTTTGGTTCTCAATATGTAGCCATGAGTGAAAATAAAGCAAACCAACACATCGGCACCATTCAAAACAAAACAGTCTGGCACCTCCCTCACCATCGCGGCACCACCTCCTGGTCGGCCAGCCCCACCACCAGGGCACCACCTTCTCCTGGTATCCAAAACACCATTTATTCAAAGAAAGGGGACCCATGTTGTAGCAGTGGATAGTAAGAGAAATGTAATTAAGAATGTTTAATCATTAAAACTTATTGAATTGAAAAGTATGCCAAATCGTCCAAGCAAGTGTGCCATATCATCCAGGTGACTGCGCCATATCGTCCATGCCATAATACTCCCATGCCATATCGTCCATGCACCATATTGATTAGTGTCATTGTTCAAAGGATGTTGTGCTTATCTTTACCTCACTATTATTACCCCTGCGTGATTCTGGTGTCAAGTTGTTCTTTATTGATTCAAATGGACCTGTTGAAATCCAATCATTTCGATGAGTGAAGCCCTGCCTCATGGACAGTTAAATGTAAGGACACCAACTATGTCCGATGGGTTTCCATAGACCTCTACTACCCAGTAAAGGCATGGAGGTTGAATACTAGATGCCCCACTCGGTAGCCAGCACCCTTTGGATGCCCTGCTTCGTAAATTGGACGTGACGCTTGGTTTTCGGGATGTGACACTCTCACACCCGCGGCTCACTGCGCAACAAACTATGACAAATAATTATATGTTGCCTATCGTGAATCAAAATATAAACCTGTTTTTCGCACAGCTTTAGCTATCTATTGACGTTTATTCCAAGTTCCTACATCAATTATTGACTAAGTTCTGACATGAATTTTAAAAAAATAGTGTAGAGTGCATCCGTCACCCGCTGAAAACAGATACCTGGAGGTCTATGATGTTTACTTGTAGTGGATCAGACAATCTCATAAGAACCCGCCCGTGCAGTGAACCAGGGAAAAAATACGGACGGCAACCTTAAAGTAACGACCCTAAATATACTTAAGTAAAACCTGTGAAAGTCATACATAAATACACTAATAAATATAAGACATCGAGATACGACGTTTAAAATGTAAATAAAATACACAGGGACATAGACGGCCGATAGTCGGCGACACGACAGTTTGCCTGCAAAATGTCAACAACCCGTTGACGTCAGAACGTCGACAAGGAAAGTGATAGCGGAGGGTTGAAGCAGAGATTAAGCGAGGTGTCCGCTCTAGCAGGGTTAAAATAAACTAAATAAGAATTTCTGTTCCGAGCAAACTTTCCCCTTAAGCGGGGGGGTCCCTTAAGCGGGGTGGTCCCAGAAGCGGGGTTTTACTGTACGTCCACCTGCTAATTTGGCCTTTAGAGGCCAATGATTCTATTTCAATCCTTTAAAGGCGAGGCCTCTGGCAGAGTCCTGTTGGTGGGATGGGTGCTAGGGAATGGTATGACGCCAAGGGGCGGGTCTATTTTCGTTCAAACCGATATTCGATTGTTTGATCATGTGATAAGTACCATCATCCTTATTTTCATTATTAGCAGGTGGACGGTTGGTCTTTAGGTTATGGCTATAGTCTACTGTAGTACACATGCTTGTAGAGTCACTAGGCGACCTGACCACATTTTTGGCACATGCCTTATGCCTATATCTTTATAACAACACTTAATATCTGGTTAAAGCTCAGCCTCACTTTGAATATGGAGCCTGTAATAAGGCCAACTAATACCAGATATTGCCATAACTAAGTACAGAAAGGTATATGATATCATTTTTTGATAAGTTTTATGGCAATGCAATATCTAACGGTTTCATTATTTAGTATTTTGACATGGATTTAAAAGAAAAGAGTCATTTCAGTTGGGGGGAGGGGGGAACTCTTTTAGTCACAGGTAGACTCAAGACTTGTAAGATATGAACAAAACTCTTGTAAGTTTCTCCTATGGTAAAATGACACCTCCCCTTCCCCCTCCCCTATACCTCCACTTCCTGCCAACTCCCAGGGGCCTTCCTTGTTATCATTGTGATTAATTATTGGCAGACCTTGTATTGAGTTTTAAATGCATCCACCTGCTAATTTGGTCTTTAAAGGCCAATATTTCTATTTTGAAATGCAGACTCAGCTCTTGTTTTTCTACCAGATAGCGTTCAATACTATATCATACAATGTATATTCTCTGAAAGTTTCATGTTAATTGATCAATTATTTCTTCATAAAAGATTGAAATCATAAGTATTACTAAATTTCATAAATATTCCCTCAGGGCATATTCTGGTCTATGCTTGGGAATGCCTCAAGGCATTAACCGCCCTGAACCCACTTGCACCCTATCAACTTGTCACTTTTACAACTCTGTTTTTAGAATCCAAATATATCAAGTACCAGTGGGTCAATAAAGTACTTCAATCTTTAGAGATTGGTCGAGGTCGGCTGGGCATGTTTATAAGACACTGACCCTCTGCACCTTTCCCATTTTCAAATAATTGGCGCGCAGATAGTAAAGGGCCAGTTGTTTACAGCATGCTTAATTAAAGTATATATGGCCACTCTAACCTTCAGGCCATTGCAGACTAAATGAGCGTCTGGCACCCGCTCAATAAAACAGAATACATTGCATTGATGAAGCTTCAAGCGAACTAGAGATAAAAAACCTCGTTATTTTGCGACTTGTTTAGCCCCATACAATAGACTACAAATTTTGTATTTTGTCCATCAGTGTTCCTACCACGTCTTGGTCCCTTGATGGTGTGGCTAGGTCGAGGCCCGCTGCAGAGACTGCGCCGCATGCACACCGCCTCTCTGGTGATCTACGTGCTCTTCTCCATCATCGTCTATAATGAATTCCTCGACTACTTCTTACAAAAACTTTGGTGGGAAGAGCTACCCAATCCACGGTAAGTAGGAAAAACCAACGAGCTTGTGTTTTCACGACTGCGCGTGAAATCTTAAGAAGAAAAGACTTAGTAGAAACCAAACGAGTTGACATTGACAAGTCTAACTCGAGTTCGGTTTCGTATTTATCCTACCGCGAAGTAAAGACGCACCATGATATGTCCTCGTTAATTGTGACGCTCAAAGTCCGCAGCAAGGAAGTATTGTGTATGTAGCCACGGAGAACCTAGACTTTATAAAGCATTTGCCCCTAGGCGCTCGACTAGTGCCTAGGCTCATAATAACAGAAAATCCCCAACAGCACTTGGTATAAAGCACCTGAGGTAATTATCTACGTGAATAAAGGTCCAGCAACAGTGACCTATCGAGAAGCACTGAAGTAAGAGATTGAATTATTTAGAATGGTGGTTCCAAGGGAAAGCTGATACGTCTCCAAACGATAATCATATAACACTTAAATACTTAGCTTGTTAAATCACTTAGCAACAGAGATCAAAACCACATATCGCCAAGTCTAAAACCCAAATTGTTATAGATCGTGACATTGTCGTGTAGATCGGCAATCGTATTGAGAAGCTTATTCATTGCCATGTCAGAACGTTTGCAATTTAGTGAAAAGGTTGTTATGGGGATATATTAAGAGTTGAGAGTTATATTGTGCCATATGAAAAGGCATTTTATTACCGCAGACGGAAACAAGGGTCCGTCAGTGAGGGCGATGATAAAAGAAATGAAAAAGAAATTGATTAACAGGTGGATCCTTTTCAAAAAGAATTAGGAAACCAAGTGTGACATTCTGAAATAGATCTATTCCCAATCAACTGCCTCTCCAAGGTCACCGTTTAAATATTCAATTTTTATAGTTCCTTCGCCACCACCAGCCAATCAAGGATGACTGACTATTAGACTGGCTTCAGTCCCTAGTCCTCCTGTCTAGCGCCCACACCAGTCCCACCCCGGTCCACGCTGCCTCTTTACATGTGTATTTGTATACTCAACTAGTGGTGTGGTGCCTGGTGGCGCTTGCTGTATAAACAAGAATAGGATTTTCGTTTTGGTTATATTTTTTGTAGTATTGAGCGGTCCACCTTTATTCGGCCTTTCAGTGACAATAATACTATTTTGGAATGAAACCTTAGCCCATGTTTATGTTAACCATGTGCGCTGCAATTTCCTACTGACAGATAGATATTATCGCAGTTATTCCCTTGTAATAACGATGGTACATCTCAAGCTCTGTTAAATCAAAACATCTATTTCACACTTTCACTGAAATCAGCCCGGAGAATCCAAGTTAAACCGATCTGTGTATAATAGTGTACAATACATTATGTTGGTCAAAGTTTAAACAAAATCTTATCCGTTTCCAAGGTCGATTTCTGACTAGGATGTCACTCATTATCTCACCCCAGATATTTTTTCTCCATAGACTTAACATTGGAAACTCGTATCTAACACCAATTAGATATTTAGGAAAAATATCCAATGGGGGATAATGTCACAAATGTTAGCCCATCAGTCAATATTAAGGCTGAGATAAATTCAGTATTCCTTAATGACCTCGAACTCAATCTTTATCCACTGGGGCTTTCATTTGTTTGGATATATTTGAATTAGCTGCTCAACATAGACATAAACCCTATCATTACCTGTTCTTCATCATTGTATACATATGTATATATATTTTTAAGATTCGCTCAAGGAGAATGAGCTCAAGGAGGAGAACAAGTAGCCTCCTCCTCCTAATTCCTTTTACATATGAACTTCTGAAATGTTGATCGTATCAGACATTAAACGAGTACCCATACTTCACAGTTTATCCACGTCTCCCAAGTTTATCAACGTTTCTCATCTTTAACAAGTTACTTGTCACACTCACTTATGTTAAAAACCGTATACTGCCGGGATAGGTTGCTCGCAAACCTTGTATTTAACATTCAGAGTTAGAAAATGTAGTTTCTACCAATGTCCTCCAATCATAACTGATATGGAGTTATGGTTATGTTATAGTTAAATTAAAATGATGATATCTATTATTGGCGAATGCCCTATATCAAAACTACTCTGTTCTGAAGAGGTAACATTAATATTTATACTTCTTTTACCTACAGGCCCCGAGGAGACAATGTCAAGATCTTGTTTGTAGCAGACCCGCAACTAATTGGTCTGCACAATGAAAACCCGTACGTAGGACCCTTTAGTCGATGGGACAATGACCGGTAAGTCCAGTACTACATTGATACGTATAGATATAAACTAGCAACGAAACTTCGACTCGAATAATCACCGGATTAAAGCATCTCCCATTAGCTAAATTTTCTCGTGTCAATTTTGAGTTTTCTTTACATTTCGCCATTCTGTGTAATATGTGTATTAGAAGGAAACCCACAAGATGAAAATAGCTTGGTCCATACTCCACTGAGTTTGACTGCAGAGTAATTTAGAAAGCGAAGCTGAGTGGAAATCTGCAGTCAAACGAGATGGAGTGTGAACCAAGTTATTTTCATCTCGTGGGTTTCTGATTTTATCTCTCCCCGTATAACATTATTTATTGATAAAATGAATCACCCAATTAGCCATTGAGTATTGGGTACACGAACTTCATGGCCATGAAGTGCGAGTTCTTAATGTTAAGCCTATGGAGAAAAATACCGGGGTGAGATAATCTGTAATTCCCCTGCAACATGGTTGTGTTTACTCAGCTACCTCTCGCGGACGTTCCACATGGCCTACTCGGCCGTGGAGCCTGACGTGGTGGTCTTCATGGGGGACTTGTTTGACGAGGGCAGCACGTCGCGAGGGGCCGAGTATGCCAGTTATCATCGCCGATTCATGGAGACGTTCAGAGTCAAGAACACCACGCAGGTGAGTGGTGGTGTGTGCCGTAGTGTATGTCACGCCGGCAGTGCCCTGATCTACCAATAAGTGATCCTTAAAAGTGGTCGCCTCCCAATAATTTGAAATTAAGGATACAATATGATGTGTATTTCTATGAATGCCAAATTAAGGGTTGGCTGTAGATCTAGGATATAACATTGATTTGAAAGAAAAAGTTGTAATATATATTGACATATTCAAGATATATTTGAAAAATATGGTTTAAAATGTTCTCCTGTTGGCGTCCTACACGTTCCCGGTGGGGGTGTGGGTGGTGCTTATTGGAAAAATTTCAGACACCAGGGGAGCACTAAAATTTAGTACACTAAAATTTAGTACAACAGAACCACACCAGATGGCAACCCCACCCCAACTGGTCCCATGCCTCACTCCACACATCAAACCAAGGGCCAAATAGAAGCAGAGATTTGATTGGGGGTTGACAAGTTCCCGCCTAAAGAATGGCCCAAGAACGAATGAGATGGAGAGATTGAGTCACATGAACGGATGACCCAATCGGTGCGAAGCTTACTTCACTACGATAGCGCCCCCAGCACGGGACGCATCGAGCCTAGTCACATACCAGCAGTCGCTTGCGCTGCAAAGACGTCCACACAATTATATTTGAAAAATATATTTTAAAAAAATTACCCTTTCTTTGACTTTTTCACTTGTTATTTTGTCGGGAGCAGTGATGCTGAAATAAAAGATTCTCTTTTATATGATAAATCCGAGCCTCGTCTGATTGCTAAGAGAGATTAGTATTTCGTAATACAATATAACCTGCCTACTCCTACTCACCTGCTGGTATGTTCAGCGGCTGTACCTGGCTGGAGACAACGACGTGGGTGGCGAGGCGTTGGACGCACGCGAACCGTGGAAAGTCGCTCAGTTTGAGAAGTATTTCAATAAAGAGACAGGCGTGAAACCAGTCAAATTCGTCGACCTTATTTACGTAGGTATTACCAATGTGTTGACTCAACAAAAACATTATCCAATCGAAAAACAAATGCCATGACACCCGTTGTACAGTAAAATAACCTTTGATAAAGCAGACAGCTTATTCGCTTAATGAATTTTGTTTAAAAAAATATATATATATATTGGCCAGCTGATATGTCCCCAGGAATTGGTATGATGTTTAATCCTGTCAGAATAGCCAATGAATTAAACCATCCCTGTTTCGCGGCTGAAACATCTAGAAGCATTTCTTTTTGCTGAGAATGTGCTAAGGAAACATGATTTGTATTCTACCAATACGTCTAATATCCATATCCTTAATGTAAACATTCAATTGTAGATTTAAAAAGTAAAACTATTCAAGGGAGCAGTGGTACTTTGGAGTGTCCAAATGTCAAATAATTTCATTTTATGCTTATTTTAGATGAATTACCAACAAGGGAACACGTATGACAAACGGACGGAAGATATGGTAGAAAGTTTAAAGAGCCGATCCCGTGGTAAAGTCCGCATACTCCTCAACCATATGGGTATACTTCGCAGACATTACCAAAGCTACGATAAGGTGTGTGACGTTAGTAACTTTTGTGATATTGTCTAAGATTTGTAGATCTATTGATTTGTATTGAAATGGAAGCCCATTTGAATAGTAATTCGTGAATTCAGAGTGGACGTGGCACATAGTGTATCGGGCGCAGCTACCGCTTCAATGAGCTGTCAGGTGACAGTGCGATGATGTCATCATGCACTCACTATCGAACATTCCCTTGCCGTTCCGTTCATCTTAAGCCTCACATTCTTTATCTCTACATTTTCTTCTGAACAAGGTGATCAGAGGAATATATATATATATATAACAAATTTTGAATAATAATTCGTATGTCAGGAAAACTACCAATATGTTCACGAAGGAAATATCGCTTCCGGAATTGACATCCAAGACACGTTGGTTTTTACTAAGCTTTTGTGATACATTCCGATGTTATTTAATGCAGGTATGTAGCTTTTCCGACAAATGACAGAATTGCAACATTTCATTTACACCGGCGACACTCGCAGTATTAGAAAGTCTATATAGATTCGTAGCTATTCTCTTCTAAATAATGTACATTATTGGCTTTTGTAAGGGTTTTAAATTTCCGATTTTCCATCAGTCCCGACTTTCATCCCTGTAATAATATGTTGTCAAAGTAGGATTGGATGTATACCAAGATTTAAAGCGTTATCGTATGTTTTTATAGTGAACACAGGTAGATTGGGAACCCACGCTTCGATTAGTCAAGGCTTATTGTATGTTCATGTTCAGTCATAAAACGACTTGAGATAGAGTATAAACAAAACATGTCTGTTGTTTTTAGTTAGCCGTGTATTTGTCTTGTTACATTTTTCAACATGATTCCATTTTCTTTACTTGGCAGATGTTATCGACATTAAAGCCCTCACTGATATTTTCAGCACATAACCACCGGGTAAGAAAAAGTATCAACTCATTTTCTGGTCTGTTACTACAGGGGTCAATTATTCAATTGATACAATTAATTCTGCTGTACCTGAGAATTTATACGATATTGAATGCCACCTTAGAATTTTAGCCTCCCATTCTGTATCTCTGCATTTTCTTTTGAACAAGGTGATCAGAGGAATATAAAAAGCAGAAAAGGTTCTAATATACATTGTGCAAGTTTTGAGGATAAGCAGCAAATCGATTTTCAAGTGGGTGGTAAAGATTAGCTAGTATGCAAGTATGGCATGATGGGAGCACTCAATTGTATATAGTTATATGGATTTAGCAAAACGATATATCATTGATGGGAAACAACTTGTTGAAATGTTACTAAGGAGCAGTACATCACTTTACACCAACCCGATAAGGTAAGCCTAGTTACTACAACATTAATATTTGTCGATTACGTGGCGCTCGTCAATGCGGCGACCATATGAGTAGCGTCTTGTGGCCCTGGTTTATATACCCAATGCCGGTGAGAATTTGGGAGAGAGTGAATATGTTTGAATTTCCTCAATGGTTGTTTTATGTGGTAGGGGGCGCTGGTGCGTGTTATCCCCTGTCACTGCCTGAAAATGGAACATTCCTAATGACGATGTGACACTTCTTAACGGGCTCAGAGTGGATACAGCCCTCTCTGAGGGGTGGAGGGTTGTATTGTTGCTGTGTATCCTCCCTTGAGGTTCCTTTGCATTCCTGTACACCAGGTGGCTAAAAACCAGTTCGCCTACATTTAAAAGAATGAGATACCAGTACACTGTGAACAAATGGGAAGAATTACGCACACTAAAACCATTAATATTCATCATAGTTTGAAATTCAGTATCTCAGACCTTTATATACATATAACACCTTTCAATTGAGCAATTTTAGGTGGCATATGGACATGGGTACCATATCAAATAAATATAACACATTGGTATAGCATGGACTGTATACTCAATGAGAATACACTGCCTAGTGTACGGTCCCACCTTCCATACATATTCCCCCTTCCTCTATATCCTAGTATTTCTTAATCATTGGGATATATCATCAGATTCCCCATTACATAGCGGTTTTATACTCGTCATTGTAGTATGTGTATCTTTAACGGCAGTTCCTTGTATAGAGTCGAGAATCAAATATAGATTGTACATAAACAATAGGAAATTGTCCGCTGTGATATACCTGGCGTACACGAGTGATATCTTCATGAAAGAACGCGAGAAATGTAATTTAAAGAACGTCAATGTATAAGTATTTTACGAAAAAAAATTCCCAATCCAATGCGAGTCGCTCTGTGGTGTATCTGCAACTCGCATACATGGAACGGCTAAGAATATTTCACTGTCCGTTTCTCGTCTTGTAGGCGTTTATGGTTACGTGTCCAAGATGTCAGCAGGAAGAGCCAAGCATCGCCATGGACATGTCGCGCATGAAATTAATCAGCAGCTCTTCTGTATTCTCCTTCCCGTTCAACCACCCGACCGACTACAACGAGCTGGTCGTTCCCACCTGCAGTTACAGGATGGGCGTAGAGCGTATGGGTTTCGGCGCCGCTAGCATAGGTCAGTGTCCTCTAATGTAATCTATTAATACTTGCTATTGTTTGTCATTGAAGGGAAAAAAAATCACCATCCATGTTGTTTTTCTTTATATTGCAGTGTTTATTTGCATATATAAATCCAAGTTGCTACATGAGTATTTCCGTCCACTATTACAATACCAATTTAAAGATGACAATAGGACAAAATGATTATTCACATAGGAACCCGTGAGTGTTTTAGGTAGAGCATTACAATGGACAATAGGACATTTCACATAGGGGCCTGTGAGGGGGTTGGGTAGAGTAGTACAATACCAAGAGACGTCACGAGTTTGAGTCTGAGTTTATTTATGCCACGCATTTTGTTGGCTCCATAATTTCACGAGTCGAAGACGAGTGACATTACGGAACAAGTGGCATAAATAAGCTCAAACTCAAACGAGTGGCGTCTAGATTTTATCCTACCCCGTTTCCATATTTTTTCAGTATCAGAAAGTAGTGGCATAAAGAACACTTTATGTCACTACCGTGACATAAACAAATCCCATGTTAAGCCTATGGTGTTTTTTATTAGGGGTAGGATAATAAACAGTACCATATATAGCATGAAGGGCTAAGTGCAGACGTGACATCCAAGGAAGATAATCCGAAACAATTCTTGATTCCCCCGAGGGCTCACAAAATTCAAAACATTCACTCTCGCCTAGTGAGTGAGTCCTGGGTAAAAGTAGCTAAACTCGGCTTTCCCAAATCAGCTCAAAACCATCCACGGTATTGTTGTTGATATCTCTAACGTAGATCCAGAACAATATGTTAGGGAGACATTGAAAAAGGATGCATGTAGGTTATTAGCAAATGGTGAATAGAATTACCTGATATCCACCATTTAAGAGATATGAATAACAATTTTCTTTTGCTTGCTTGTAGACCATGTATCACTAAAGTTTGCTGTTTGCATTGTTTCACTGTATGCATGGCTATTTTACAATCTCCTGTTGATGGAATGATAAACGGTATGACATCCAGCCAACAATTAACTTTAAAGGTCACAGGGCCATGCACAGTCAGAATTGAATCTCTGAGATTAGTTTTAAAAGAAGTTATAAACAGTATAAATGTATTTAAATACTATTTCTCTGGTGTCTTTATTAGTCTAAAGGTTGTTATTTATATTGCGGAGTTAAAGAGTTAGCTTGACAAGAAGTAAATGTCTACCCGCAACTTAAGACTAAATACGCAATCAACATCTAGTGTCATGCCCCTTGAGTGCAGTGTATACTCGAGATGCAAGATTTCAGACGATGTCATACTTTCCAAAATAAAAAAATATTTTAACCATAGCCAGAATGTACGAATTTGAGAGTTGCATTTATGATAGAAATTCTTTATCAGCCAGTCGTGGTAATATATAATTCGCATCTCCTTGGAGATAATACATTTAGTTTAGCTAATAAAGAGGCTTAGTTGTATTTAGCCGGTTTTCATTACCCAGCCCAACATGGTCATAATTCTCAAGACTGCTTGGCTTCCTGGTCTCCCAATATCCAGGAGAAAATCAAGAGTGATAAAATGGGGCTGGTGTTATTTAGGAAAGAGATAATATACCTAAACTGTGTACTCCAGGTAAAATGTAAATTTTGTGCTAATTTAGAGTCGTCTGCTTTTACAGTGGCAGACGGTACCATCCACTACACCGTCCTTTGGATCCCTTCCCGCTACAGTCAACTCTACCTATACGTCGTTGTGCCCCTGGGCTTGTTCCTGCTGCTACTGTTTGTCTTCATCGTCGAGACCTGCATCGCTTACCGACAGGAATTCTGCAACCTCAGGTGATGACCCCTTCCCCCGTGACCCTCCAACGGGGACGGTTTCTGTTTCGGCGAAGGGCATTTATTCATTTTACTCACCTCAAAATATTACTTTTGTTTTCTGGGTGGATACGTCAAGTGTTTTTTTTTCGTTCTTTTAAAAAATGGGATATTGATATACTAGATTGGTATGGATATTTGTTTTACTTTGATTTAGAATACAATGTAAGTTCAGCATATGCTTGATGTTTGCCCCGGAAACAAATGTGTGGAAGAAACGATTTTATTAACATCTAACATGACTTGGGAGGTTCCTATACTGTTTATCTCTTATGTTTGAGATCAATTGGATAGAGCAACAGCATGACAGGAGATGTATATTTCTTGAAATATAGATTTTTCTAGTTATCGTGTGATTAGATATAGATTCAGATACAGAAATGACATAATAAACTAACAAATATCTTCTTGAAGTGGCCTACGTGTGGATGAAACCGATATTTTGGTATGACGAACAATCAGTAGGTCCCATGTATGGCTACATGCAATTTATTTGCAGGACATTTGTTCTCGTATAGACACTAGTTTAAACTAGACGTGCGGAAAATCTTCAGGCAACGGATGCCTTATGAAACTGACTTTAGAGACAAAGGGTTTAGCTTGCTGAAGATGCATACATCTACATACCCGGTACCAAAAGGTAACCTGCCTTGAAATGTCTCATTCCTTGAATATATGATGATGGTTACCAGGGTTTCTGTCTTCTAGACGTCGTGTAGTTAGTAATTGAGTTCCTCCAATATATTGAGATTAAAGATGGAATAATGTTCAGTGGTGTTAGGGAATGCTGTCTTGAATCGGCTCAGATACAGTGTCTTATAGAAAGGTATACATACTGTGTATGGCACGACACGTCAGCTATATGCCGACTGACTTGTGTCAGACTACCATACATTTGTGTTGTCCGTATTTATGTTATTTATTTCTCCATATAGGCGAAGAGATACCCCTAACCTGCCAGAGAAATGATAAGTAAATCCGCTTTAATGACGCATTTAGTGCACATAAAAATATCACGAGTGGGCAACGCTTCGGAAGCGTGAGCTTATTTTACGGGGCGCGTGACACAAATGTGAAGATTTCTTTTTTTAAAGCACTCATATTCATACTGTTTATCCGGAGCTCCAAAAGAGATCGCGAATTAGTAAGTTCCCTTTTCATCATATAACTCAAAAGAGTCCACTTCGGGTGTCCATTTATTTCTCCATGTTCATTGCCATATAACGGTCTCTACGGTCCTCTTCTTCGATGTGGGCCAGAATTGTGGTGCGAGACCTTTTAGTACTTTGCCATGCTGGTCTAGATATTTCCGTTTGACAATCAGTCCTAACTGATACTAGTTAGTGCCTAATGATTCAGATAATATAGAAAGGGCCAGGGCTTGTTATTATTTAAACACAAGTTTGGTCGATCAGCTGCCATGATTTTCCTCATTCGCCGAGTGTCGTCAGGAGTAAAGTGCCATAGAATACAATTATGCCCAATTGTAAAGTACTCATGCAACGATTTAAAAAAAATTAACTTTTAATTGTGGTTGGGGGGCATGGGATTTGGGACCAGAGTATTGTGGATCACGGGCGACTAATGACATGTTCTAGATTGAAGTCACAATTATAGTATCTGTATGACACTGTACGTAATCAGAACGTAAGTCATAAAACCATAAATTCTGCTTTGGATTAGGGAAGGTAGGGTGTTAAACATTTGTATTACCAACTTAGTCCTTATTTACAGATAAGAGAGCTTTGTTTTTGCTCACATCCCTAGTCAATCAAGCTGTTCTAGACTAAGTTGTAAGACAGGTGTTCTTGGTTCGTCAAACTAGGTGTCGATACGGATTTAATATTAGCCTTCTCTGATGATAGGTCGTAGGCCTGATGTATAAGACAAATTGTAAGTCTGCTGTATTAGGAGTTGCCATTGAGGTGTACCTGTGGATAATTATTTCTGCCTGGCTAGATTCACATATCATTTTACACATGTTAGTTATCTGGCACTTAATAGTTCTTACTCTCTCGCTAGTTTTCGAGTAGCAGATTTGCATACGTGTCATGTGGAAAAATATATACATGCATATTTATATATATACATATATACATATATATTGTAGATATTTTTTTATATAGTTTTTGTAGATATAGTTTTGGCATAGGTATTCTCGTATCCCCATCACCAGCACAGGTCTAAATTTCCTACCTTATTTTAGATAGTCCACGTTTGGATACAGTATTCATGTAGACTGCATGGTATGGGCAAGGTTTGATGATAGGTGCAACTCAGAGCAACAGAAGTGCGACATGAGCAGGATACGCAATATTAGAAACAATTGATTGAAGCATACACTATAACAATATGCTAAATGTTTATGATCTGAGATGAGATGTGACTCAGAGCAATAGATTACGAGCAGGTTTGAATACTCAACATGGGAGGCATAGGTATATATTACTGTGTTATATTCTATGATCTGGGTTGAGGTGCAAGTCAGAGCAACAGAAGAGCATCTTAATTTCAATACTCAACATGGGAAACGCTAGATGGTAGTGCATGTATAGACATAACACTATGTTAAATGTGTATGATCTAGGATACAATGCCCACGAATAGTTCAGGGGTGATTTGATGTTAGATGTAACTCAGAGCAACCGAAAAGTTACCGGGTTGGAATACTCAACATAGGAATCAATGGACAGATAGCAATACGACACTTTTTTTTTAATCAAGATGTGTTGATCAACAAATCCTAAAGTAGGAGTACTCCTATTTGCTGATACGATCCTCCGTACTCATACGAACAATCATTTATGCTATATTTATCTATGCTTTGGAATATAATACTTGTACAGAGTGCATGGTACGGGAAAGATCTGACATCAGATGGGACTCACTGCAACAGAAAAACAACTGGGTTCAATTTTGTTAGAGTGACACTCTGTACCCCGTCCAGCACCTTGGGGTTTTTGTACTAGTCATAAAGCAAACTGCATTTGACCTACCTGACAGACTTGGTTTCACTTGACATTAGGCAAGAACCTCCTACAGTATTGTAAGCAACGAAAATAGTAATATGTTTATTTTCAAAAAGATATCAAATATAATTAGATATAATAAAGTATTGGTAAATATATGCCACCCCATATATAAGGAGCTGGAGAATGCTTTTTTGTCTAGACCTTAAATCCATGCTTTCTTGGTTTGGTATAAAATCGATAAAGTGTTGCTTTTCTCATCAGTAAGTGCAGTACTCTCATCTAGCTAGGCAAAGCTTTATAATATTAACATATTATGCAAAAGTGCTACTTTGATCTCATAAAAACCAAAGACAAGTTGGCTGTAGAATAATATCAGTAACCTGTGAATATCCCATATGGATGAATTATTATAAAAATATTTTAATGTCATTCCAGCTTAGCTTTGGCTGATTGAAGTGCTTCATGTAGAGTGGTTTTGAAAGTTTTCTTTTCATTTTTTCATAATCTGTTAAAATAAGCCAGAATATAAGCACTGTGTAATAAGCACTACGTAATGTGATCCCGCCGGTTGTCCACCTCTTGATTCATTATTCGTGACCACTGCTGATAAACCTAAATTGTAATGGATATTTGTCAAGGTTTACTGATAGTGGTTTAGGAGTGATTATTGAAAAGAACGGACCCAAATGTTCTGATATAGAATTAATCGAGACAGTGGATCTTTTTTTAATCTGGGTCCAATGACAGTAGCAAGCGATAAATTGTTTATTGGTATCTTATATTATTTCCTTTCATTTTTCCAGCCACATGGCTTATTCTTATCTAGGTAGGAAAGTCTTCTTGGGCCACACATTTCAAAAAGTGTTTTTTTCTCTTGACACATCTTAGACATTAGATGTCACAAGTTAGATGATAACCTGTAGCAAATAACCTGTGACATGGGGATGGTAATTGCTACCGATACTACTTTGTATAAGTTGGTATCAGACCTCCTTTCTTTGGTGAAACTCATTTTACATACATGTGCCCTCATTCTATATGTTTAAGGTTATCTTTCTATTCAATGCTTGTGCACCTCACTATTTAAGGTTTTTAACATTACTGTGAATATAACAAACTGACAACAAATTACGAAATGATTAACAAGGTATATTAACGGCTTCATTAAATAAAGTATTATTAATTTACACAAGGCTGGCTGTTAACGTATTATTTCTGTACACTGCACTGTATTCGCATGGATGAGGGAAGCCCATTTTAATAGTAATGGGGGAAAAGACAAGGTTATCTTCAGTAATAATTGTAGATCAGTATGTTTCCTACAATTATAAAATATTGAAGCATGATCACTCTGATTTTTGCACTGGTCAACATTTAGAATTCTATTTTTCAGGCATTGTATAAGGTTGGCATGATCTTCATCTTTGTGGGTACAAATGCATGTATTATTTCTAGTAATTAAAGCATCATGGAATGGTATCCTTCACTGGTTTCGACAGTGATTATTATATTACTATTTTGCAAATTTGTTAAGGTATGCTGAGAATGGGTTATGGTTAATGCTTAAAAGGCTCAAGGTTGTTCCCAAGAAGTAAACCATGATCTAACACTGTCTTCTGAAATCTTTTACCTAATGGGAAAATGTTTTCTAGCCGGCCTCGATATCGAGAGCCTAATAAGTACAAATAGGGTGGTCAGTTGGGTTGGTATAAAAAAAAAAAGGGCGGCGCCATGGCATGCGGTTTGGGTGGTGATGGCGTAACATTGACTAATCACTAAGACTGTTATCAGAGAAGTTGTAATCTTCGAATTCAATTTCAGATCACTGTTGCCTTGCCCTCAACAGAGAAATTATAGATAACATTTCTGCCCTTACTGGTTGATTTAAAGCGTTATAGTGAAAACATCAAGATGTCTTCCACTATACAAAATTATTCACTGACACAATATTCAGTATGCATTATTGCCGTTATATTATCATGCAAAATTAACAACGTCTTACGTAGATAATAGCCGTCCTAACACTTTAGGAAAATACGAATATTGGGAGCCGTATAATAATATGCACAGAATTTCAGTGCGATTTTACAGTAGAATATCATAATAATCTATTTCTAAATGCAACAATATATCCTATATTCACATACCGTTACACTTATGTACCCTTACCCCAATGCACCCTTTCACTTATACACCCATACGTTCATAGCTTAGGGGGGGTGTCCACCGGGCTCCCGATGCGCCCCGATATAGCCCTTCCAATACAAAATTCATATCGTAGCAAAATCGTAGAGCTTATCGGGACAGTTGGTCAGGTTTCTACGATAACGCTACCGACGCGAACCGATAAAAAAACCATATCGTAGAGGGTCTATGATTGTCGTAGCGCGTCGGGCCGCGTCAGTGCGCGTCGCAGTGTGTAGATAACTCTTTAAACGGGAAATCATAGGAAATAATCATAGGAAAATTATGAAATTTTCAGAATCTCTAGAATATATAATGCTGATGCGGTTCTGCAAAAATTGTGAAATTTGATAGTAGATAAAGGTCTCAAAACGACCCTGTTATACTTTAACTTGGAACTGTTTTTTTTCATTAGATATTATTATGAGGTATCATATGATATTGTTTTGTATCTACAGATAAAATATCAGCCTTAAATATGCATTATTTCTGGAATTATAAAGGAATTATGGTTGATTACACTGGTTGCATCCTGAGCTATATCGGGGTGTATCGGGACCATGGCACCTTTTTCATGCACCCTCCCAATACGTTACAACGCGCACCGATGCGAACCGATACGCTCCGATATGCCTCCCGACGCGCTACGATATGGTAATTTTGTATCGGTTCGCGTTGGCGTTGGTTGGTGCGGGGTCTAGATCCCCTTACACCGTACACACATTCCCTGCTTCTCCTTATTCACCCTATCGTTCCAACCCCAATGCACACTGTCAGTGCGCTGCATATGAATGGACTACTTGTCAATATACTGTCTGTCGGTGTACCGCCTATCAGTTTACTGCCTGTCAGTAAATTACTAGGCAGTAGACTGCCTGACAGTTGTTAGTGGGATGCGTGTCACTGTAGAATCTGGTAAGTTTGCTGCCTGTTCGTGACCTGCCTGCTAATAGACGGCCTATTTGTTCACCAGCCCATAAATCATCGTTCTTTAACCATCATTCATTTCTCTCAATCATTACCCACTACTCATCATCAGATCACCCATTACTCCTTACAGCTTGTACCTTAACCCTTACTACCTAAACCGTCTTCCTTGACTACCTACCTTTAACCTTGACTAAACAGATTACGGTTTATCGCTCTGATTTACACGAGTCACTCGGTGAATTTTATCACATGGAATTTTGAGACAAATCAGGATGGTTTTACTTCGTTCTAAGAATGATTGGTTACTACTTCAATGAATATAAAGACTAATTATAAGAAAAAAAAGACACCCTAGAACCAGGCAGGATTGGTCTTGTCTTTTCAGTGAGGAAGAGCTGCACAAACGCAACCCAGACCTGCCGAACTTCACCGGATGTTTAGGGTACGCCATGAGGGCCATTCACTTCTCCTTGTTCAGCTGGTACAGACTGCGCAGGTCCAGACGACGATGACACCTAGCGTCGAACCTCCACAACAGCCGTGCCTGACGACCAACAGTATGTTTATACTAGGCTAGAGCAATGAACATAGAGCTCTAAACTTCTCACTGTCTACGTCTCGGCTTCAGACAACGCTAATTCATTTTTACACCATGGTGAGATTTCAAACCTCGACCGACTAACGTGCTTTCTAAAGCATTGTGACGAATGCAAAGTGCCATCAATTCCCAAATATCTACAAAAATAACCTAAAGTATTGAAAAAGAAAAACATTTAATCTTAAACATTCCAGGCCACTCCACTGACCGTATATTAGTTTGCGATTTACAAATACATGGAGAGGGTTAGCTTCCATATGAAATACAAGTATGTTTTTAATAAAGCAAGGGGACAACTAGGATGTGTGGAAAAGGTAGTCCAATAATAACCTTTGAATCCCAAAGTCCAGGTTTATAATTGTAACTTAGAAGGTGGGTCTGTGTCCAGCCACCTGCATTCATCCTGCCCCCCTTGTTGTATTCTAAAACAGTCAATCTCGTATACTTTACCGCAATAGGTAGCAGATAGTTTTTCAGTTTCACTCATCTTCATATATATATATATATATGCATATGGTCACAACAGCTTTGATCTGTAAAAGTTAAGTGACAGAAAGTAGCCAAACTAGTGACCTTATGACGTATCGATCTTAACCCCTAATACCGTTGTTTCTACAGAAGCATACGTATAATAATGCTTTAAGTGATAGCTATTCATTTCGAGTAAACCGCGTGTTATAGTAATACTGAATTTATTAACACAAATTATATCCAGCCCCTTTTGTTCGCTATATAATACCAAGTCCTGCAACGTTCAGAAAATAGTCTCGCATACAGTGTAGCGAGGTAGAGTTCCAGCAGCCCAGCAATTGTTGATACACATTATAACAAATGTTCCAAAATTGAACCATAGTACCAGGTAGCGGATCAATTTGCGTTTAGAACAATGATTCAAATTTATTTGAATGAGGGGTGTCGATTCTTACCTGTATGCATGTTGATAATAAATATTGTCTCTACGTTTCACATTATAATGTCATGTTAAAATAAGTCGAGAAACCGGCACACATAAGAATTCTCATAGATTCATTGCCAGTATAATAGATGTGCTTATGTCCCCGTGTGTGGTATATATAATAGTATATAGTTATGACTGAATGAATAAGCGCGCTGAATACAGTCTGCTTCCATATATATATACATACATATATTTATATATTAACAAAAGAACTAGTGAGTAATACAGTATTACAATGTAACAAGCTGTTTAAAGGGCCTGCTCCACTGGGCCGACAGTATGGCGACAGAAGAGCATCGCGCTGCTACAGTGCAGCGGCCGTGTTAGCCCCAGTATAAAGATCGGTGCAGTGGAGCAGGCCACTCGCTCAGGAACAGAGGGCGTACAGCGGTGGAATGATAAAACCTAATAAGTTAGCATTTTGTGATTGCCTGCAAGCTCGGCTGCACGGTCAGCCGTGGAATTGGCCTTTCGGTTTGTACACTAACATGTTTTGCAGACACCAAACTGCATGAAATTCATTGCCAATCCAGTGGATCAGGCCCTTAAACTTAACTACACAGGACTGGTAAAACAATTCCGTTAACCATCAATTTCAAAGCCCCATCCCACACAAATCCTTAAATTGAGCCCCTGGATGCTACAGAGGGGCATTGTGATAGTAGACTCTAATAGAAGGAATACAGCTCTGTACTATTAAGTGCTTATAAAACAGATTTGTTGGTCTGATCCTCGTATGAAAATCATGAAACCTTAATTTTGTTTTGAATGAGTATTTCATTTTGGTTTATATATAGGTGTATGTAGAAGATGAGTTGCACTTTTTCTGGCTTTTGCACTTACATGGAATCAATTATGAAAATGTATATTATACAGTTTCTCTGCAGATTTTGTATTACAATTATGGATATATTGTAACTTTATATACTGACAAATATTGTGTACCGGTATGTGAAAGTGCCTTAAGACTATACATTTTACTCAAGAACTCTGTACAGCACTCTTAATCTTTGCCCAACGGATAAAAGCGGGATATTTAGATATCTAATGAGAACCCGGTTTAAATACGCCATAATTTATATTTGGTTATGCAATTTAGACTTATTGTACCTAGAGGCCTATGTAGGGCATAAACTGTTTTTACTTGAATGGCCACTGCTAATTTGATAGATTTATTTTCTACATATAAACTAGAATTTTCTTTTTCATATGGGCCTTTCCTATTTTATGTGAAATAAAGAATCTTAGGACTACTCAACTGATCTTCAAGTTCATTTGTCCCTAAATTTACTGAACTATTTTGTTGATAGGGATTCCATTTCTCTGGGAAAATCAGATTTTCCGTTTTTTTCTCTCAAGTCAATGTAAATCCTGTGTACGGGCAGTCGACAGTAGGTCCCCCCCGCGGCCGGCAGTCAGATCCCGGGAGCCGTAGCAGTGCTGCGGGGCCCCAGGGCCTTGCAGCGTCCGGGAGTCTACTGGAAAGCACTCTGCCTGTATGGTAGACTGTCATATGCTCATAGTAACATCCGGAAACAAGACCTGTGTTGTGAACGTGATGTGAGTTATGCATGGGGAAATTAAAAGATAATGAGTAGATAATAGGGTATGGAGATTTCCGGTCTTTATCTAAAAACTTGCTGGCATCCCCAGTTCATTAGGTACTATGTATAGACATAGAGGTGCACATTTGTGAGCATTAAAGCATAGAAGTACATTTGGTATTCCAGTGATGGCTTATTAGCAGGTGGCCTTGTCAAGTTACTAGGGGGGGGGGGGGGGTGATTTTAGTTAGGCTCAGGTCCCTTTTTAAGAGCTCCTTCATGTACATGTTTCTACTTCTAAAACTGGTTCAATCATAATATAATGTCTTGAGCTACTTTTATTAAGTTTTGAATGTGTCCACCCGCTCATTTGGCTTTAAAAGTCCAAAAATTATTTTTTTAAATGCAGACTTAACTCTTGTTCAATAAAAGTCCTGTTGATCTGAAGAGTGAATAGTTTAAAATACTCAATGTAATTAAAATGCACAGCTTAGGTCAGTGGTAATACAATTATATGTACATGAAAATATGACATTGTCTGCCATAACCAAAGCTATCTACCGAGTGCACAACGGGACTAGTAATCGCTGCTAATTTCTAGTGTAGGGGGGGGGGGGGGGGGGGAGGGTACCTGATCGACCATCATACCAAAAATTCACGTTCCCATGACCATTAAAAAAAGTTAAAATGAGGTAAATTCTTATTAGCAGGTGGATGGTTGGTCTTAAAGGTTATGGCTATAGCCTACTGAAGTGTCAACATGAGGCAAACGACCTACGTTTCCTATGTAGTTAGGGCATTGTTGATTGCCAATTAACTTACCCCACCCTACTGCTGGCACACAGGGTGGGGTAGATTGGCAACGACCCCTGACACGATATAGGGTTGGTCAGGTTAAATACCATAGTGTATCTCTCTGTGTCCGCCTCAAACCAGGTAGTTCTGTTCTCTGTAGCCTTCTTAAAACAAATACTTAATAATATATATCCATAGCTTCACTAATTGATAATGAAGTCTAGCTTTAGGGTCGTTTTATTCTAAAAAAAATACACCCAATGGGAAATAACAAAATAGTAAGTTGTTTTCGAGGTTATGGAATAATACACTCTCCAAGCAGTGCAGAAGGTCTGGCAGGAGAGTAACAGGCATTTCCCTGTAGTGGTAGACTTGCATAAGTCTTTGATTTTGAACTTTCATTAAATATTCAAAGTCAATAAGAATGGGGTGCATTGCAATATGTGTGGTTCATTTATCAGCTAGACAGAGGAGTTTATGTGGAGAGGTAAGGACGGTTTGCAGTGGCGGGAGGCAGGCAGGGAGAGGTATGTTGTTCTATGGTAGAACACAGGGAATGAGGCCAGTCTATTGTAGTGGGTCAAGGCCCTCGCTTATTTAACCTGACCAGAGCTAACTTTGTGTAGCTCGGGTTGCCAGTGTAAGGGTGGGATGGACAGGGTTAGAGAGGGGAAGGGGGAAGCTACAGGCTGTGCAACCATATAGGAGAACAAAGATTCTCATAACTCTATAGATGCAAAGCCTTTATATTAATACTATTTTCTGCAAACAATTTTCAAAATGCCCGAAGCTACTTGAATTTAGATGCGGCCGCCCTCTCATTTGGCGTTTTAAACCAATAATTCGATTTTAAAAAATAAACACTTTACATAGCTCTTGCTTTAATATAGCAACTTTACAGGTATAAGTCCTATTAAGGTAAAAATGACTGGACAATTTCAGTATGACAAAAGGTATATATATCTTCAAATTAGAGTACTACAAGGATAAGAAAACACCCAGTTCGAGAGGGTAGGCTTTTTGTTTTTGAAAAATATTTGCAGCTCTTCTGATACAAATAGAATGGTTGAAATTATCTTCATCTAATTTGACATCATGAGGAACTCTAAGATATAAAGACGAGAGAGAATTATTACTCGTGTCATATACCTAGTTTTCTAGCTCTAAGGATCCATGACGTTATTTTCCGCTTGTATATTACCTAGAGGGGTATAGTAGTTACTAGGTAGACATCTTTGCCTACGGCCGACAGCAGCACCGCATTGCAGCCTACTGTGCAATGAAAACCAGCGTATAAACAGTCAGATGAAGCAAGACTGATGATCATTCAGAAATAATATGGGAGGATTCAAACGGTCTATCGCAGCAGGGACGCAGTTGTATCTCTGTGATAAAAGTCCAGAACTTTCAGAATTCATAATGCTTGTCATACTGATGTACGATAGGTGTAGTTTACGGAATTCAATTTTCAAGATGTTTACAATCAATACAAATGAATGAGTATACTCCCGTGTCATTCCTACGCTTCAATCGATTCTTGACCACTGTAGCCGTAACGATGTCGACTTTATGATAAACTGCTTATGAATAATAACACGGAAGACGTTGTCTCTTTTACAGTTCATTCTTTCAATCATAAATATAGTACACCTTCTTGATGTGAATATATTATCTACAATTTCATCTATATTACACCTTCTTGGTGTCAATATATTTCACATTTTCTATTATCACAAATCTATATTACACTTTCTTAGTGTCAATATATCATTTTACCCCATTGGCATCTATTATTTACATTACACTTTCTGAGTGTGAACGTAATGTTTGGCAATCGTTCCTCAATCATACATGAATATTACACCTTCAGTTACTCACCCTCGTTCGTAAAAAATATTACACCTTCTTGATGTGAATATATTATTCAAACTTTGACTAGAGCACACATTTATATTGCATCTTCTTAATGCGAATATAATTTCCTTCACACATTTCTATCCTGCTACAATTATAAAACACTCGTTCTTCAAAACATGTACTCCTCCCAAAGACATTTAGTCTGACATGCCCAAAGCAAACGCGTATCAGACAGGATACACCATCTCAATGTCAACCGTCTAATATCACTAGACTTTCTCGCCATTGCATCTGTCACACGATCTTGTACAAACCTTTGTCCCTCAAACTTAATAGATTGACAACTGAATATAATAACAAAACTGATTTTAACATATTTATTTAAAAGGGACCAATAAAAGGTGGAGTCTCAGATTTATTCAAATTCATCAATTGTGAATTAGAATTTTAAGTTCATTCTTGAAAGTAAATTTATGAAAATTACGTCCCAGTGTATCAATACCACTTAAAATGGTGGAAAAGTGACTTTCGATTTATCTAGTGTTTCTCAGTCTTTAAAATTATACCAGTCTATGATCTTTATTAACAGAAAAAAAACGCAACATCAAGTGGAACTTTAGTATAGGTCTTATCAGCAGTGTTCCTGCCCATCAATTGGGTGGGTTGTCTTTTTTTTGGGTTTTTTTTTGTATTTTTGTGAGCGGTATCATACGATAAGATGTATATAAAACG
Source organism: Alentia gelatinosa (assembly GCA_950022655.1). Classification (NCBI taxonomy): domain Eukaryota; kingdom Metazoa; phylum Annelida; class Polychaeta; order Phyllodocida; family Polynoidae; genus Alentia; species Alentia gelatinosa. The sequence continues at coordinate 109,100,996 of OX465579.1, forward strand.
ACCGTGAAACTCAGAGGGCAAGCGTGTGGTATTGATATTATGTCACTATTAGATATCATCTCGACGTGAAACTGCAATGCTACTGTTTTGACGGACGGTCAAGTGAATATGTAAGCAGATGGTTTGCACAACCAAAAGTGGTTCAGTTATCAAAATGAATAACCGGATGAGGGAAAATCGAACTGCATAACAAATATAAAAAGTAATCAATGGGTAGACTATATATATATACATCATATCGTTGATAAGAAGACTGTGCGTTTACATTCCGATATTCGCTGAGGTAATGCAGCCATTCTTCGTCACAAGTCTGTTCCATGCATCTTCAACGGCAATACAACCTAACTGTTGATTTTATGTGTGATCTGAACAATGCATCAAGTCGTAAATAACCAAGCAGGACCACAGAGTAGTAAGAGGGCTGGCTGGAGTACAAACCGATATAGGGGTACATGTATTAGTCTCACAGCAAAAGCGACAGACTACGCAGGTTGTGAACGGGATGAAAGGTAAAACCTTCTCGAAATATGCATTAGAAAGTTCTTGGATATATGTTACTTTAGTACAGGGATGTCAGTTGGGGTCAGAAAAAATACAAGAACTTTTTTTTCTTCATGAAAATGCAGGTTTTAGAAATAACATATATTAACCCAAAACACCAGAAATGTAAATTATCATTACAAAACAGGTTTTTTATGAAAACGAAACTGAATTTTTTTTTTATCAAACGAAACATTTACAAAGAGATAGGTTGTATAAATTTTTTTCAGTACACATGCCCATCCACTGTGCTGTGACTTTGGCAGGGATCCGCTTGTGTACTGGGTACTAACTCTGCCGTGCTCCCTAGCGAATACCCCGGGAACCAGCGTAGAGCTATGTGACTTAGCATATCGCAAGCATATTATCTGGAGGCCAGTGTATTGTATGGCACAGAGGCTGCCGTCTATGGGTGATAATTCTATCTACATTTGAATCAACCTTATGCACTTATTTCCGCTCATTTCAGTTGGCTTGCATCATACAATGAAAATACATAGAATACAGCCTTATGAAAGATCATATTGGTTTAAATACCACTTATCTTAGAAAATACGATCATTAAAAGGAAACCATTGTGAAAATTCGGCCTTCAGAATGTCAAAATTGAAACCTATGTTGAATGTACCCATCACTCTCACAACACAGTTCTAGCCAGGTTCCTTCCTTAGCTGGTTCCCCTGGTATCCGCTAAGAACCTGAGCAGAGTCCACTAAAGTTAGTACAGCATACATAGGCAGGAAGCAGCTAAGGTCCTTCAGTGGTTTCCTTGGTGTACTGCCTTACAGACACCAGAATTCCCCGGAAAATGTGTCGGAGTTAGTGACGGAAAGGGGCTGAGGGGACGAGGGAAAGGTCTAGTAGGTGGGGATACAGGGAGTGGAGGTAGGGATTTGAACGAGGACACGAGTCTGTGGCCAGGTTCAGTGGGAAATCGAAGGTTATGGTTGATTTGAGAAATTTAGCAATTTTTATGTTCATTTTACATGATCTTATGCAAGGAAAAAGGATTTCACATTTTGAATATGAAAACACAGATTTTTGTGGAAACACGGAAAATTGACATCCCTGTTTAGTATGATTTCCCCAGAACATATTTGACGCCCATTTCCTTTTTAAAATTCTTTTACCATTGTATCTAGATATCAAGTCATGATATGCAAATAATGTACGCAAATACCCTAACGATACCGTGTTGAATATCCAACGTTGGCGCTTCAATGCAAACTTTCACACTTGTCATGGATATGTGAAACATGTCAGCTAGGCGTTAGTAGTGCTAGCACTGATATACACAGATTTATCCCTCATTTATCCACCTCATATTGGCGTATTGCTTCCAGGAATATGTGGTTGGTAATGAAGTGAAGGTCGCGGCAGCTATCTGTTTATATCGATATTGAGGTCCTCTAATTTCTATATCACCTAAAATCAGCAGATGATACACGCAAAGAATTTTTTGTTCCCCGGTACGAGATATCATAGGAATTTCCTGTAATTGCCAAAGGCAAGGTAGCTTTACATATTTTGGTCTGTCGCAGATTTACATATTTAGATTTAGTTTTGAAAGTGTCTGGCAGCTGGGTAGCTGATTTGTTAACTTACGTTACCTAGTAGAGTACGAGAAAAACCCAATCTTTAGAATTTAACCAAACATAAAATTGGACCCTAACCTGACGTTTATTTTGCAACGATTGGTAAAGAATCAGAAAACAATTGCATATATACCACCCTATCCAGCACGGATGAAAATTGCAGAATAATGCTGAGTAAAGTTGAGTCATTTCCCATTTCGCCCGATTCTAATCTTCCAGGTTGTCCTTGCTGAGCCATGCGCTCTTCTTTCCCCTCTCTTGGAAACAGGTGAAGAGCATCTCATCCTCTTCCTCTTTCTGTGACAGCTTCTCTGTGGAGTTCTCCTTCTTCGCCAACAACCACTGTGCGTCATCTTCCTCCTGCTCCTCCTCCTCGTCGTTGGTGTCTGCCGGTGAGAGGCGGTTATCCCCCGGCCGCAGCCACGACCCGTGGCCCAGCCCCATCTTGGCGAAGATGGCGCTCACTGAGGAGGCCACGGTTTCCGACATGAGTGGCACGTCCAGGTCATCCTCGTCCACTGACAGCGACTTTTTCTGCAACCAGATGTCCACGTTACAGGCCGTCTTCTGCGGCTGGCCCGGACTCAGCACGGGGGAGCTGTGCGCCGGTGACAACCATGGACTGCCCTTGGATGAACCTGACCGTGACGATGCAGGGCTCTTAACCGCATCCGATCTCCTGTTACTGCATTCGGACTCCTTCAACTTCAGCCACAACTGCTTTTCCACTGCAATGGGTTGGTAGGAGAAGCCGGTTTCGGATGGCGCCCTCGATGAGTTGGCCTCTCCGCTCAGCCACTGGCGGTTGTCGGTGTGGCGCATCCTCTCCATGTGCTGCTGGACTCCTGACAGACAGTGGGACGGCAGCGGACTGGTGGTGGGCGTATGGGTGAGAGGCATCAGCCACCCCGCGTCACGCAGACTGGAGCTGAACACAGGGAACAGGTCGGTAGGAGGCTGGGTCTGCGGACTGCTGGGGGTGGTTGAGTCAGACAACCACATGCTCCGGACAGCTGGGAGTGTCCGAATGTAGGTGAACAGTGGCGATTGGTTGATCTCTTCCAGTGCGCTGGTGTTTTTAGGCTCGGCCAGCCAGGCCTGCACCTTGGCTGTGCTGAGGCTAGAAACATTATGGGTGCTTGCTGAATGCTGTGGGCTTGGCCTACGACTTGAGGCGCCGCTTGTACTTGCCGACTTGCTGCAATTCTCGTCACACACGCACTCACTGAAGGAACCACACACTTCATTGGCACGACAAAGCCCCTGGGTGGCCCCAGCTTCGTCGACGTCTTTCTCGTTGTCTTCGCTCTTCAACCATTTGTCGGTGGCTGACTTACTAACCTGGGTGAAGACTGAATCGCCTGTACATGCCAGCAGGTCCAGGTTCTCTATGTCGATCACGCTAACTGACTGAGTCGAACACGTCCCACCACAGCAGTTTTTGTTGGCTTTTGCCTGTCAAACGTAAAAAAACCCACCGAAATTGAGACATTAATTTTGGTATTGGAACTATCATGTCTTACTATTCCATACATAGTGCACAGGGTGATTCATTGTTCCACCACCATTCACCAGAAATAGTTTGGCATCAGGGCAAGATGGCTACATCCATAACACAACAGCTATTTTTCTATTTTTTTTATTTGGGCCTTTGTCCTGTACAGAAGTTTTTCTGGGCATGTGATATAATAAATTGATTTTGGTGCCATACTAAACAAAGCTATTGAACACGTACTACAAATATAGTTGGGAGATGGAGGCTAGAGGGGGAACAATGATGTGATGAAGTGATTAAATGCGCTGAACATAAGGACTATAGCAATTAATACCTTATATCTACATGTCTATAACCTTTTTTTCTACACGTGATATGATAATCATCCTTAATATCAATTTTTATTTTCCCGAAAATCTTATATATGATGCAGTACCTACTTTATGTGAAAACTTTAAGGCTACTGATCAAGTATTTCCTCAATGCATTATTCGGTATCCTTGTGCGAGTGCCTTAAAGCATTACTTGGACTTGTACCGTTAAAAGAGATTTTGAAGTATCCCCAGCTGATTAAAGTACCATACTTCTATAAAACAGCAATGGTATTATATGTAAAGAACCGCCCATTGGAAAACATATTCAAAGGAACTGCCAAACGGCCAAAATAAAATCAACTTAAAAACCAGCATTAATGTATACATAAACACGTGACACAAAGTCAGTCTTATAAGACTGACAGACTGACCTCTGTTGGTGACGGGACTTTGTAATCAGCAAGCCACTTCTCATTGTCGTCCATGACCTCTCTGAAGTAGGTGAGTGTCTCTACTGATTTCTGAAGGGTGGGATCGTATTCACCTCCAGCCTGTTCTCCAGCCAACCACTCCATATGTGGGGTGTTCTGCAATGCGGTAAAATGGGGAAACTCGTCCGAGGAGTCGGACGACGCCAGCACTTCCATTGACGACGACTCTGATACTGAAAAAATATACAGAGATCCGAGTTATCATTTATAGGGGAGATGAGAAAAATATTCCCACTAACTCGGGGATGGGCTAGTTCCTATTCAATGATGACTAGGCATTTATTTGTGTTTAGTTACCGACATGTTTCGGACTTATTATGTCCTTCTTCAGGGTGTGATTTATTGCATAAGTTGTTACAGTTATATCCATTTGGGAGCGGTTTTAGGAGCTGTAATTGTTGTTTAGAGACTGACATGGTTACGACTTGTTGTTATGGTTTATGATCTGTCAGGCAGAGTTAGTTTGATATGTACATAGTTTCGTATTAATAATTGTTCATTGTTCATATTTGAGTTCATTTGGTTGATAAAAAAATTTTAAAATTGAAAAACTGTCTCTGTAAAAATCATTATCCCATGTTATTAGGACGTTGGCAGCGTTGGTACATTATAGCATTGTTTAAAACATTAACAGGGTCAATAGGTTCATCGAGGGAGTCATCATCAGACATCTCAAGTTCTCTCATAAGTTCCCTTGTTAGTTCATCATTCATGGTCACTCCCCAATTATTTATAGGTTTACAAAACATTACGTGGCTATACGGATAGTTAACTAATACAATGAAAACTCAAGTTAATTGGATTAACTCTTTTTACCAACACCCTTATCTAATATTGAAGAAGATATCCGGAGTATTGTGGGTCAAAAGACAATATTTACTTAGCAGTTAAATTACCGTCAATATAGAAAGGAGCCAATCTCAGCAATGTCTATGCGTAAAGTTGGTCTGTGAAAATGTCTTTATACTTTTATTTATGATGGCCTAGTATAGGGGGATCCAAGAGAAAACACCATTGATGTAAATTTTGAATTATTTAGTTTAAATCAAATATATAGGGAGGAACCTGGGAACTGCCTTCGTGAACCAATGCACATCAACTATGTAAGACAATCCTAGTCGAGATGTTTTTTCTTGTTGCAAAGGACTGTCAAATTTTCGATAACACTACATTTAACCACTATTACATAAGTTAAACAAACTACATGTTCATAGATTAAAAAGAAACACTAAGACTAAGACACTAAGATATATAGGGAGAATCGTACCAGAGCGTCGGCTAGCGGCATTGATGACTTCAAAGTCGTCATCTTCTACCTCCGTCTCGTGTTTGATGTCGGCCAGCCACTGGTGGTTGCTGTCTGTGTTGGGCGACATGGCGCTGAAAGGCGGGAACACGAAGTTGCCACCCTTGCTGGATGTTGGGGTCGGTGTTGTCCCCGGGGTCCACGCCAGCCAGTCAGCCATGGGTTTGGCCAGGCGCGGGATGGCCACCTGAATCTAAGCACGACGCGAGAGATGTGTGTAAGTTATTATGGCCCGTGTATTCATTAATTATAACCAAAGCTGCGCTGCCTTATTAATGTTTATTACAGTAAGAGCATGAACAACATTAATACACGATAAAACATAGATAAACATTTAAGAGATAAGTGATAAAAAGAGGAGTAAAAACCGTAGAATTCATACAAGAATTAGGTTATAAATAGTAAAAAGATAAAAATTGGGGTGCGGTGGGTGGGTAGAAAAATACCATCGTACAGGTCCGCTAGTGAAACGAATATGGGGGGTTGACAAGATCACGTTACGCTCGGAGAGCGAGGTAGTTTGGTATGTGAGTTTCGTACACAGAGGCGAGCCCCAGCGGTAAAATCAATATTAATTTAACAATTAATTACAATTTTGTTTGGGTAGTTTAACGTCCAGTTTGTTCAATTAGACTTTTCATTTGATACAGAATACTATCTGCTGTAAATGAATTTTACGCCGTAGTCAAAGGCAAAGTTATACCATGAAGAGTGTCTTTCCACTTTCCACAAAATGTCAGAAACAGACAAGTAGAAAAACGATGGTTGAAACTATTCCTGGATATCTATGTATAACTTATCTGATAGTAAGAACAATTCATTTTTTATAACCTGCCATCGACTCCTATCAGAGAACATTAATGGGGTCTAAATACTGACACGGATTGACAAAAATATTAGACTAGTTGCTCTAAAATAATATCCTCCTTTTATCATTTACAGAAGGATGCTGATATCATTTTATTACTAGACATCAAATTGATCTAAATACCATGTAGAGAAATTTATGATCATAAGGTCCCCTCCCATGTAGCTTCCGTACGCTACATTAGTCACATCCTGAAATTTTTAACCAGCAATTACCCACTCTTCCCTCTCATTCAGCTTTCATGTACATGTATTGCATTGCTTACTTGCTTACATCACAAGAACTTTAACGTTTATAGAGTATAACCTCAACCACAAGCCAATAAAGTGTCGAAACCACTAGAAATTTGTATGACTTTGGCCATAAATATTTTTCGTATGTCACACTTGTTTATTAGCCGCCTTCCGGCATGAGACTACGCCGGAAACTGCTTACCACTTTCAAACACCGGGTGAAGGCGCAGGAGATGGTAAGGTTCCGGTGTAGATTAATAACGGGCGGTATGGGGTAACAACAAACACATGCTTACACTCTCATCTTGTTCTCGTTCGCGCTTCACGTTTTCCAGTGTCTTCCAAAGCACGTGATGCTCGGCGTCTTCATAGTCCTCGAACGTGTGCGGCAGGCTGGTGGAAGTCGTCTGCCCCGGATGTACAAAGGCGCCCTCTAGCGCCGGAACGCGCGAGTCGACGCGGCCGAAGCTCTTGAGGGAACGTCGCAGTCCGGCCACATCAGCGCTGAAGCTGATGCGAGAGGACTCGGCGGGCCTCAGATCCAGTAGATTAAGCCTGGTAGAAATTGTTATGTAGTAACATTATGTTCATCTGCTTTGGCATGGCAAGGGACTTTTTTTGACAAACGATACCTACATAATGCTGAGAGAATCCAACGTTTCATAAATGGACAATATTAACCTGTTTCTGATATTAGTGGGCTTATCTTCTGCGCAGTAATATCCAATCCTGAGCGAGGATATTACGTAGTTTGCTTGTTTAGTTTAACGTCCAATTTGTTCAATTAGACTTATATATTGCGTAGAGTCAACAGCGAGGAGGACACGCCCTGTATTATAAGAAACAAGTTAATATTGTATATATTATCTAGCATTGTAAATTTAAGTTATCGTAGGAAAGACGAAATAGCCGCTAATTTTCTCCCGTTCCACTTTGCATGCTTCGTTGGTGACATTTCCGGAACTTTTTCCCCCCAGTATTCTCATTGGAGGATATGGAGGTCTTGTATCCTCCTTCGGTAGCGATAACGCAAGCCCATATGTTTTTCTATGGACAGTTTGTATCAGGTGGATAATAAAACCCAATACAATTATTGAGTCAGTATAACTACACTTTATTAGCAAAATAAACTAGATAAGTCGTAGATTCTAAGGCGCGGTGAAATCAGCGTTCAACTGTCTATATCAACTGATGTCATACAAACTTTCGTCTTTGCTCCTGATTTTGAACTTTACCACCTGACGCTTTCCAAATGGAAACAAAGAATACGTTGCATACCGCTCCTATACCTTAATTCCTAATCTATGTGATGAGCACGAGTTCCATGAAAGTCATTTAGATCATTCTCGATTATTGTATTTTGATATAATAACCTATTGTTCTCTTATATCAGTAAACCAGAGATATAAATCTTCGGGAAGCTAATCGAGATTTATACATATCCACGTGCCAAAGCATCTACATTTCTCCGAAAAGGGAGAGTACCATCATCTACAATAGGCCAGTGGTTTAGTGTTGTATGATTCATGATGAGTCGATAGGTTCATTGTCACCAGGTAGTTCAGAACTTCCGTAATTCTCTTCGTGTCGTTTTCAATGAATGTTCACAGAATTCAAAATATAAACTAACAGATAACACTGAAAATAACCACCTATACTGTATCGTACTTAATTAGGCAAATGTTAAAAATCGTAATTAAGACAGGTGTGGTGCCCGCCTCTCGAAACGCAAAACACATTTCCCTCTGGATCTGCTTACCTCTCAAGGCTATTGGTGAGCTTGGTGCTGATCTTGAGGCCGTCATCGTCTACCTCCGAGAAGTCGAGGCTGCTGAGTAGCGAGCCGACGGCCTGGTGAAGCTGGTCCTCTTGGGCACGTAGCTCGTGCTGCACGGTGTCCTCGAGGACGTCCACCTGCTCGGTGAGCCACACCTCGCGGTTACGCAGCGCCTCCATGAGCCGCGACGTGACGGCATGGATGCGCGACTTTACCTGCACATGGTCGTGTCACACATTAACACTGAGGATAGTTCTACACTCACCAATTAAATGGTACTCTGTGATTCTTATGACTTTCGAATTCAGCCATGTCAGTTCACTCTAGAGGGAAATGTCTGAACCATGCTACACACACGGGAAAATACATACCGTACAATAAAACCCCGCTTCTGGGACAAATTGCTTAGAGGGACATCCCGCTAAAGGGGACAGTTTTCTCGGAACAGAAATTCTTATTTAGTTTATTTTAACCCCGCTTAAGGGGTCACTTTGCTCGGAACGGAGGGTGTTCCCTTAATCGGGGTTTTACTGTACCAGGAAACAGACATTCTTGGAGTCTAATGAGATTCTCATGGAACAGGTCTTCTACGTAAGCAAGCTAAAAATAACCCCCCCCCCCCCCCCCCAAAAAAAAACCCCAACAAAACCCAGCGGCGTAAGTAATGAGTGCTCGCGATAACTGCGAACAATGCCAGCCTTTGCACACTGGCCACAGCTGTGTTATGTATCATGGCATATATAGTAAATAAAAAAATAGAGATTTCTGTAGACTCGACTCATAAAAATACCTGAATATTCATCAACACTGTCAAAGGGAGGCGAAAAGTAATACCCTCCCTCGCCCCAAGAAAAGATTTAGAGCTGATTTCAATCATCTCATATATGCCATGAGTCAATAAATGTGACAAATCGAACATTGAACAAAGCACGTCTGTCCACATGGAGTTAAAAGGAAACAAAAAAATCATAAATTCTGAACAGATAACGCTCTCTTTAGAATTGCAGCTATCGCCGTTACTTATTTACTTCTGTCGTCAATGTGCAGAAAGCGAGACGAAGGCTGGTGTTTCTAAATTCAGACTATCGATTCTCAAGGTTGATAATCAGAATGACACATAACGATCAGAAATTGATTTAATAATCTAACTTCAGAGTATCTAGTAGGACACGGTAAATTTCCATGAAGACAAGACATTACCGAACAACTAAAGCTACATGTGTCCGCATGAAAAAATATAAGGGTAAGAAGCCGCAGTAAATATATTGAGACATAGTTATGAAATAAGGTTTGCTTTCTAATAACCTACATCTAAAGAATAAAAACCCATGTATCTATATATAAAGTTAAGAAAGATTTCCTTTAGAACTTACCTCTACTGCATTGTCCCGATGATTCTGCTTGGTGGCATGTATCGCCTTCAATGCCTCCTGAAGGGCTGCGATACGTTCCTTCGTTTTATATCTTAAATCTGTTCGGTCCTCCGACATGCTTGCATGTGTCGTCTACGGCTGGCAAAGACTGAACGAAAAAGAGAGGAGCACATTAATATCACGGAACTATGGCGGCGTTTGCATCCTGATTAGAGTATTTGAACTGTTGTGATGCGGGAAAGAGACTGCGTAGAGACATGCAGTAGAGCCTGACGGCCCCGCCCCCTCCCACCATCACGTGCGAGAATACTCACAGGTAACCACGGCGGCAGACGCACCATATATAAACACATGTCTGGTTCGATATTCCTTGTTCACCAGTGGTACACATGTACTTAGGGAGTGGCTGGATGTCGGCACTCGTGGTGGCCCCATTAGATGAAACTGTTTTTTTCCACACCAACTACATGTAAATGATAGACTGATTGGAATACTAATAATGACGAGAAACAACCCATGAGGAAGGTGAGGTTCAATAAACTACGTTTCCAACCACAGGCAGGTATTCTCTTGGTAACACCTTTATGAAAAGAAAACACTCTAAAGAAGGACGGCCGACAGACGCGCAAGAATTAAGTTTCAGGTGCATATACACAGAGAGTCTGCACTCCCCGACCTGTCTTCATTCCACACTTGGTACATTGCATCATGCAGAGTCTGCACTCCCCTACCTGGGTACATTGCATCATGCAAAGTGTAACCCCTTTCCCAAAAACATTCATGGAGCCTCGAAATAAGTGATGTATTAAAATCCATGTTACCTTCTGTACTAAGAAACGGATTACCCACGATGCTAGAGTGTGTAATAAAAGAGTGAACGAACTCCCAGCTCCCCAGAGCTGTGGTAGGTGCGGAGAGGGGTGGGATCTCCCAAAAATTGAAAAAAGTATCTCTCGTGGCTGGATGAGTGTATTATTTGTTTCTGTATTTACATTCTCTGCGCACGTGCTACTTTGCTGGTGCTGTGGGTGGGTTTATACAAATATCCATCGAGACACACGACAGATAGTCACCGAATACTACAGTTGAAATGGGCTGGGGGAATTGCTTTCTCTAGAAGCCACACTCTACACACACACATATACATATATATATATATATGTAGAGTGTGACTTCTAGAGAAAGCAATTCCCCCTGCCCATTTCAACTGTTTTACATGGTTTAGAAATAATTTTACAGATACAGGAGAAACGAGAGATATTGAGAAAGGAAAACTGATTTATGTTGCACTGGAGCCTGTGGAAGATAGGGACTGACTGTCCCTTACAGTAAACTCCAGTATAGATAAAAAACCTTAAAAAAAACCCTAAAAAAAACAACATTTCAAACCATCTATAACCCAAAGCTGATCCTATGCATATTACAGCTGTGTCTAATTGAACAAATTCCATTGTAAAATGATATATGACCAAATGAATCTAATGACAATAGATATACAAATTATTACAAAGTAAAGTCTAAAGACGGTCTGTGAATGAAACGTTAACTTATCTTTGGTGAAAATGGATAGTCTTACTCGTAATTAAATCACCAGTCTTGTCAGATAAAATGTACGAATATCGATAAGTTGAGTGGTGCTAATGCTATATATTCCGTTAGTAGTACCTTAGTACGGACTGTGGACTACTATCTAGATCTAGAGACCTAGATCTAGTGCTAGTAGTAGAAGTAGTAATGTGTAGTAATGTATTGTCATAATGATATTGATAAAGTGACCATGGACCAGTGTGAAAAAGCGGACACTGCTTATATCATATACACTATAAATAATATGGGACAAAAAACTAGTTTTTTCAAACTTGAAAAAGGCAAATCGATGTTGGGTCGTGAATAATCGGGCGATTTTTATAAACAATTTTTTTTTAGAAAGCTAAGACTTGGGCCTATCCGTTAGTACTATCCTGTGTTATGGCTAAGATTTCCTGTCATAGATTGAACATCGGAATTTCTTAGGTAAAAAACACTAAAACATGTTACCTTCCCGTCTTCACAGTGATTTAATGAAAAATCGATCACAATGACCTATAGAAATTAACACCCTATCTTCTTAACTATTTCAAGATAATGAAAATGATACCTATAATGTCAGGCTGTGATAGATATTTCCTGAGATACAGGATCATTATGACGGAGGACAAAGAGTCCAAAAGAGCCCTAAAATTAAAAACTTGATTTTCTGATATTATTGAATATTTGGCATATGGCATAGCTAGAAACTGCCAATGATTACCTCTAGATTCTAGATCTAGACAACATTTAAGAAAAATAATAACCTGCCAGTTTTATTCTGTGGTGGATCATCTACAAATCACTCTTTATTTGAAGTATCTATGCTGATTATAGCTTGAGATAGGACTGAAGAAAAATTACCGTAAGTATTTCTTGCTTATTTATAATGTCATTGTCAGTGATTCAAGCAGAAATATAACCTCAGGCCAAAGTTCTTTGATAAAATCTATTCTATTCTTTATGAAATTCTCTTGAATTCTATCTAGATTTACTTAATTTTCGAAAATATCATCTTTTACCAAAGCTGCATATGATTGAACTAGATAGTGTCATTTTAACCATATCAAACCATATTACCCATATTAAATCCTCTGGACTAGAATCTAGATCTACACACATTGCCATTGGGCTTTCAACCTTAGCGAAAAGGTAGCACAAGTAACACGCCGGACCAGTCGTGGGTGTAGCCTACTGTAGCCAGTGTAGGCCTACTGTTGGCAGTGTTGCCTGATCTAAAATGTCGATCACCGAAAGATCATTATCCTATAGTGTTACTTATTGAATTAGTTCAACAAGAAAATGCTCTAGTAACCTTTCGTAGTGAGTTGCGATTTCTAAGGGAAACACAGTGACGCTGTCCGGTGCTCATCACAGAAGGTGTGGGACGTGCATTGTCGATGCCACATAATGGCTAAGGCTTCACTGATGATCCGATGTGTTTTAAAAACCATTAATGACGACTGACACCAACCTCCTCGGAACAACAAGTTTACACAAAAGTAAAGTGAAATGGGGATGGCATTATCAATGTTTGACACTAATATATTGCTTTCCATAACAAATCAAAGTTAATAAGACGTGTTATAAAACGAGCTCACCTTCACCGTCCGACTGTCGACATGAAAACAATCCTGTGATTGTGGGTGTGTACTTTCTCCTAACCGATCTTTCTTGCACATTGGGCCTACCACTTTCAGGAGCTGTGGTCTGGATCTCTGCTTGAAGAGTTGGTCAGTGGTTTGACGTCACAGGAGCTTCGCGCATGCGCTGGTCTCTACGGCGCCATCTAGTGAAAGTTGCCTGCACTACAGTACCGCTCTCCTATGTTGAAGACCTGTAGCGTTGGGAAGCAGTCAGCTTCTTCCGGTGGCCTGTACGATGTTGACAGGGTACAGTCCAGTGACCCAAGCATTGCTTGGCACGCTTTTTACATGGGGTTTGACCGCAGCAGGAGCTGCGTTAGTATTTGTGTTTGCCAGCGGACAGGTATGTTACATTTGGTAATGAGAAAAGGAATAGGAATGGGCCTCTAGATTAATGTATGGTACTTCGCAAGGGACCGATTGTGAACGTGGCTTCTTCAAACACGCCATCTCGCCCCAGATGTTCCCGATCGAAACTGGTGTTGTTGAACTTGAATATCCCGAGAAATGACTGTCATACGAGGCCTTTTATCATAGATGACATGGTTATCTAGATCTACAACAACAAGTAATATAAATATAACGTCATTGAATAATACGCCGTAGCTGACGTGTACATCTCCATGTCCAAGTCATGGAAGACAATCGTCAATCTGCTGCTTGTTGTGTGTACCGTGTCGCCATATGACAAACAGTTTTACTGCATGGAAATCAATATATGTTTACGTGGTTTATCATTTTAACCCTGAGTGAAATTATAAATATCATCGGAGTATCATCTTTTGAGTCCTTTGTTATATGTAGTCTGTTTTAAAGACGCTTGTCAAGTTATATGTCCATGGCTTGGGTCGTAGCAAGTAGGCTGTACTTTACTCTTTAGCCTATGGCGTGTGGGCCTATACTATAGGCTATAGTATAGGCTATACTATACTATAGCTCTGGGTTATGCTAGTTATACATAGAACAACGCTGTGTCCTTTTTGAGATTCTTTGCGAACCAAAGTGGTTCGGACAATAACGTTGGTAAAGGAAGTGGCATGAAAAAAAAACAACAGTTGAATTCAACAACTTACATCTCAATCTTTAGTTTCATATCATATGAGCAGCAGAAGTTACCTTTTTACTAGGTAAAGTGTTCACCCCTGATCTCCATTCAGGGGTGAACAGCTGTCCTATGTTATTAGGCGAGGCCCTTTGCAGTTAGGGAACCAGCGAGGAAGACTGAACAAAATGGCGGAATTCAAGAACCAGCGAAGATCTAACGGAAAACTACTTCTAAAACACAGTTATAAAGTAAGGGACAGCTATTTTGAAGGTTGGCGAAGACAAATGGGTATATATTTATCGATTCATTTTTTTTTCATATATGTCAGACTGCGGCCAGTCTGGAATGACAAGGCAGTGTTGGGGTGTATAGAGGGATTGCCAGTACTCGCGCATGCGCGGAAACTCGGGAGTTCCGGTCGGAGCGTTACATGTAAACAAACTACGTAAAGCCATCCATGTCATCGCCGTTTTGCGGGTGAATTCCGCTGAAATACCTGGCATATCGTTTCCAATTAAGGTGTATAGTGAATAGAATGATAACTGGTCTTTGGCTTATCGTTTTTTTTACCAATAAACGCATGTTTGTATGGCGTTTCGACAGATCTGCGATTTGACAAGTGGGACCTCTGTAACTGGCACAGTAGCTATACTGGCGACAAGTATGATGTAGATTACAAGCAATCACAGAGGAAATAACGTTTAGTTGTTTGTAAATTACATTTTATTTGGCTAAATTATATGTGTAGTTTCCGATTCTGAGCTTTTTATCGCGTTGAAATTGAACGTTTTCTTCGAAAACAACAAATCTGCAGCTTGACAAGGCTGACAAGTCAAGTGCCAAAGTATTTTTTAAGACTGGTAGGTTAGCAAGTACAACTCAACTGCTGTCATATCTAACACTTTTGTCACAAAACTAGTGAAACAAGTCCATGATCGGTTACACTCAATATCATACCATTTTTTGCCTAGAAGAGTTAGCAAAACCAATGAAATATAGCTTTCAAAATGTCATATTTATTGTACTTCCCATGTACTTGAGATAAAATTCAACTTGTCATCAAAAATTAATCCTATAATTACGATCTGATATAATTGTATAGGCCCAGATTATAACTATCTTGGTGTTTTAATGGATAGAAATATGACTTTTAAACCTCATGTTAATCACTTAGCGAAAAATGTTTCCTATAAAATCCATCTGTTAAGGAAGATAAGAAGGTATATCACTCAATCTGCAACTCTCGAAATCTATAGAAAGATATGGAATGCCCAGCCGGCTAATGTCAGGAACATTTCTTCTTATAAGGAATTTAAACTATTCCAAAAAAAGAGGCTATGGACTTTGATCCCTTAAGTATGAAGACCTGCTATTGGAGTCTGATTTGATTGTGATGGGTTTTTTCCCGCCTACCTGACTTCCTTTCTATGGTCAGCCTAAATATCGGATGGTCATTTAAATTAGGAATATTGAGCCCTCTTATTTTGTTGTATCTGTTATACCACTTTATATACTATGTTTGTTGTATGTTATCAAAAAAAGAAAATTTATTAACTGATCACATGTTATTCACTGGCGATGCATGAAAACCAGCTCCATATTGAGCTGAGCATTGTAACAGTCAAAATAAAAGATTTAAAAAAAAAACAAAAAAAACTTGGTACCGGGTATAAACTTAATTTTGATGCCAACCATCTGTATCAGATCATAATAATGATAGTTGAAAATGATAAAAGAAGTTAGGTAAAATATAGAAAATGCAAAATTCTGCTTCTATATCCAGTATAGAATTAGAAGTATGAATATATGACCGACCAGACTGTGTATACGCTCGGTTATGCTAACGCATTTTCGAGTAACCTCTTGACTGTACATTATTCTTCCAAGAAGAGTGCCTTTTTAAAAAAATACATCAATATTAGAAGGGATTCTATTGACACAGGGCAGGTTAGGTACGACAGGTCACTATAATCTCTGTCCATACTTTTGTGTAATGGGCAACCCAGTTATATATGTTGACAAGTGTTCACACATTGCCAGGAATGGTTTTGATCTAATTAATGTTCAAATACACTGTAACTACAAGTTACAATTATCATATTACCAATATTCAATATGTGATTATAAATACTGATCTGTGAAAACAACTAAAGAAATTAGTTTTGTCAGTTTTGTCAGAGTCGCTGCATCGCCCACATGGCAGGAGCAACTGTCAGTGTCAGTTTTGACAGGCGTTTCATACTTTGCCAGGGATGATTTGTTTCAGTAGAAATGTTCAGATCCACTATAGCTACACATTCTAAACACTATCTTAGCAATATTCAAGATATTAGTTTAAATACTGCACTGTAATACAGTCTGTAGAAAAAAAGAACAGTAGTAGCATAGCCAGAGCAGTAACTGCTCCGAAACTTGTTGCAGCCACATGTCACTCTTGACAAAACATATTTTGAAGCAGTTATACTGATTATAAACTATTATCTTTTATGATTCTTTAATTTGCCAAGTATGGTAACTTATCCCAGTTCAAATTTCACTTTAATATGTGTATTTCACCCTCAACAAACGATCGATCTATAAAACGGCAAAGCTACCGATCGTACTCGCGGCCGTGTTGTTTACATCAGGCGACCAAACCGGAACTCCCGAGTTGCAGCGCATGCGCGAGTACTGGCAAAGGGTCTATGAAGTCGGCACCCGGCCCTGTTTGGGGATTCTCGGGAGCGGCGATGACGTCACGCAACGTAGTAACGGGTAGGTCCGGCCGCAAAAACGAACACTGCGCTACTCAGGTTTATAGCTGTCCAGTTTATCTTCGGTAAAGCGGTGCAGTGCACTCTCGTAGGCGCGAAGGGTTAAACAACTTTTCACTCCATAGCAACCAACGTTAAAACCACTGTACATCTCTGGTAATATCTCGGTAAATATCGAAGATACAGATATCAAACTAAAAATGGTATGGAGATTAAGAGCAGGGGAAGATGTTTGGTGGTTTCTTTTGTATCAATTCGTTTTGCAAAGATTGTTTTATTTGGTGTTTTCCCCAGCAATCTGCCAAGATTGCAATAACAGGCTGCTACAAATGTCAAAATAGAAACTTGCTCAAAAGTACATAAATATGCAGATTCAAACATTTTTACTTGTATCCCACAAAGTTTACTGATTTATCTTGCTAGAAACACATCAAAATACTTTTAATTATGTATATTAATCATGAACAGTGAGTTCAAACATCGATTTACGTTTTGTCGATCGAGCGATAATAACAGAAAGCTAGGGTGATCGAAACTGGCTTAACCCTTTGCCCCAAGCGGTTGTGAAAGAAACTAAACGTTCCGCTCCCGAGAATAGGGCCGGGTATACTGGCTACCTTTTTACCTACTATATTTAAAACGGTAGAATTCCGTCGAATCCGCTTGGAGAATCTTCCGCACATAGGGACAGAGTGAACCCGATCTAGGGTTGGAGACTGAAGCCCCACGGGAGTGAGATTCTCGTGTAGTGAAAAACTCGAACCTGTTCTTCTTTTTTTGTATTTCTATACTCAGACAAACTTCTTCTCTTATGATTCATTTCACACCATGCCAAATCAAAGTTTAGTATTGTACTTTTCTGATCTATTTTTCTCGTGAGAAACCAATGAGAGCGCAAGATTTCGATGGTACCCCTTTCGAAAATCCGCTGATTCCCCCACCCACCAGCCTAAGTATTTGACCCCACTACAGCACCTAACTATGTGGAGCGACCAGCAGAGAATTCGGCTTCGAATGCGAACGCCGGGAGGTCGAACCCCGCTATCGGCAGTCTGATATTTCATTTTTCTATATTTTTCGGACCCGACGAAGTCGCTAGTTCTTTATTAAATCCTCCTTTGAATCCCTAAAGCTCACCCCTCCCCCCCGGCCGTAAATAATAATAATGGCGGACGTTTTGAGGGGACTTGCTTCCATTCTGGAAGAAAATTAGCTAATCTGAACAGTATCAGCCTTTGACTTAACCTTTGGGGTGGAATCTACATAATACATGGATCTATTGTTGGGAATACACTCTGGTGTGCCTGGACTTCGTTTGAGAGGAGAAACTGTGAGTCTCAAACTTTGTCTATGACCTTAAGTCCGACTCTAGTGAGGCCAGCCAACGACGAACTGAGTCGCACTACGTCTGACTAGATTATGCTTAAGTTGTACTTAAAGCCAGTGTAACCTGCCCTGCACCAACTCAATGAGAGGGTGAGTATTTTACCTAGTGGGCCGACAATTACAGCGCTTATGTTCTAAACCCGTCTTCAAAAATGCGACTCTAATGATATTGTCTTCAATACCCGGTAATTGAAAACTTTCCAGAATCGCTGGTATTTTTGTGTTTGTGGGCGTTTTCCTTTTAAAAGAAATCTTTTAAAATCCTATTTTGGTGTTGTGACCAGTATATATATATACATAGTATGTAACTTTTTCGGCTTTGCCGAAAGCGAAGCTGGCTTTATACCTGAAGCAGTCGCCGGGTGAATGTATTCTAACCACAGACGATCGTATATCTTTCCGTCAATTAGATATACCTGGTATGCTGCCATGTGTGTGTGTTAACCCACAGGTCGGGTCGTTCTTCGGTTGAAGAGTGGTTGATCTGGTAACCCTTAATAATACAAGACCAAACACAGCAACTTTGATAAAGCAAGGTTTTGTTAAATCAAATATAGATTTCTGTATACACCTTGGGAGAGCAGGGCTCTATCCCAGGAGAGCGACAACAAGTACCCTAGCACCGGATGCTAGATAGTTGCACAAGGGAGCTGGATACTTTCAACCGAAGTTGATGATCCGAGCTCAGCCACTGAGAGGCTAAAGAACACTGCAACAATGTGAGACCCCAAGGATTATGTCTTAACCGAGAGAATGCAGTGAGTGACCTGTCAACCTACGGCGACCCCAAATTTTTACAAGCCGAGTTATGTAATAAGAGAGAGAGCCTGTGGCACTTCTATGCACAGACCCACCCAAATCACCAGACAACAGGGTCAAACACCCTGCATCCTCTAGTGTAGAACTTAGAAGGAACACACCAACACTCGACTAACCTGATCCCTACATTCTGATAGATATACAGTTGAGTTGGCCAAACTTCCAAATAGCAACATATCCTTCGTCATTAGAGGATTGAGTGTGTGAGCTAATAATGATTTATAATAACTGTTTAGATTTTCTGTAGAGGAAGTTCAGCGATTGCATCGAGACCTTTTATGTTTCAGCTTCAATTTGGTAGGTGAAACATAATACTTCAGATATGATCGAGATAACACAGGGACGCCACATGTGGCTGTTCAATGTCACATTGGCAGGCATGAGCATCACACACCTACTGGCATCTTTATCTATGGAAAAGGAGAGACAATTATCAACTATCAAGTTTAGACAGCTTATACTTGTTGTTACAATACCCTACTTTGTCCCAAAATTCTTATCTTGTGGACAACAAAAGCCTTGCGCTCAGACCCACCGTTCACACTCTAAAGGGTGTGTTTCATCAAATACCTGCTGAACGCCTGTTCAGCAAGTCTTTGAGCAGGAGTACCTATCAGGTGCCTGTTGACAGGCCTGGTGAAAATATGTATGTCAGTCCGAACTCTTCCACGCTTACACTGGTTCACGCTGCTGGGTATGTGCTGGTACAGACATCAAGGAGTGATCGTGATGCATACCCGGGTGAGCAGCTGTTGAACAGGTGACACATTCCAGCATGCACAAACTAATGAATTAGTTTTTGCCTGCGGTCGCCAACAGGCGAAATTAGTTAGAGCAGGTGTTCCAAAATTTGATGCCCGTGCTCGAGACCTGCCCAGTCGAAAAGCGAGCTCGGTGAACATTTCGTCTGTGAAATGGTTTCAGCACCAGGTGCCCTGTCGGGAGCGTGGATGAGAGGTTCCACCAGGTAGGTTGTTGACTGCTACACACCAGGTCTGCTGGCAACCCCTGTATGGGCTCTGTACACCTATTTCGCCTGGCTGGTGGAAAATACCCTTAAGTATAAACGGATTGATATGACATAGAAGAGAGGCTACACTGACTTAAGTTTGATCGAGCAACGCCCTAACTAAGCTGCGCACTGCTAGGTCATGTTAAACGGTAAAATAATAATGTCATGTGCTTCTCAGCTGGCATAAGATTGTTTCAGATTCCCGGATATTCTACGTCCCGAATGTCGTTTTTGAGATCAATGTAAATTCTAAGAGAATTTTTAGGGGGGTGTGGGGGAGGGGGTGCAGAATGATAACCAGAAAGTTTATGAGAACTACTTGCCGTATACTGGCCATTTTAGATCTCAGCTTATGCCAGTTTGTTTCTCTATTCAGTTTATTGAACTATCTCAAAATACAGGAGATTGAAAAAAAACCCAGTCTGATACCTGGTATGGCCAAATATAATAATAAGATTGATGATAATCAGTCATGCCGAGTCACGGCCACTGTCACGGTGCTGGAAGGGCCACAGAGCGCTAAAACCTTATCAAATAGCTTTTGTCGGGTACCTGCCAGCGGCACCCGCACGGCTATCATGTGACGTAGGCCGTGGAACAGGCTTGAGGTCTTGTGCACCTTAAAATCACATTTGTAAGCAGCGGAACGGACAAAAATTAAAGCACACATTTGTAAGCTGCCTGATGATGATGAAGATGATGGGAATTTGCGTGGTAGCCATTTAGATTTGACTCATTTCCCATACCAGAAAACTTCTTACATCATACCTATCTTTCACGTACATGATGACGCCTTAACTTGTAAGCTCATTCGGGTATCTACATTACATAGCGGACCCTAGTAAGTCTCATTCATCCGAGCGTCTTGTAGAATACAATAAGGCTATTGCTACAACGTCACCTGATTGGATAATAAAATGTTTGATTTACACAAAAACAATGGTTGCTTAATCACACAATGGAGTCTGACAGTATGCCTATCTTCAAACATCTGTGATAATTAATTTTGTCTATGATTCACCAAATCAAATATTTTGACAGGATGGCAATATCGCAATTATATTTTGATTTTTTCGATGACAATAGATACTTGTTATTTATTACAGAGGAAAATACTCGATGGGAGTCTTGGATTTGCTGCCGGGGTGAGTTATTCAGTCTAACAATTTAAAGGTGGACTATGGACTTCTAGCCCGGTCCGTGAGGTGGTCAGTCATACTTAGTGTAACATGTACAGGGTGCAAGTTATCGCGTTATCCATTTTAGAATACTTTTGGAAATATCCTCTATATAATCTACAGATCTCACTGACATCTTTGCATACACAATTTTTTGTACAGATGAAGACATGCATGTAACTTTGTCATATGTAGTAATATTCTTGATAATGGAGAGGTTTCCCTATTACCTTTTGACTCGAATTGAGTCATACACAGAATAATGATCTTCAGTGTATTTGATATTGCGAAACTAAGACCTTCCAATTACATTCTAAAAAAAGAAAATATATCTTGATATGATTTTGGGCCCGACAGTATTTACAGAAAGACATTTTAGATGTCAAAGGTAATAATAGGGTGTATCAGATAAATGAAAATAAGATGATGTGATAGCTGTCTGGGCACAAGGTTACATCCCTAGAACTTCAAACAATGAAAGAGATGAATGTAGCAGAGAACCAGATTTTCCCTTGCCACGTCCTTTTATATATAGACATTGGTCTGATGCGTGGTTAGTGGTCACATTCCCAACATAGATATTTAATGTTTATTATTAGAGGACTTATGTAGAAGTTTTTTGGGTTCAACTCATACTTTACCGAGGGCGTTTGGAAAATAACTCTTTCAATCTGACGTCCCGAACAGCAATGTATCTATTTCTCAAATTTATAAAGTATATCTAGATATTTATATCAACAGAAAATTCAGAATTCGTAGTGTTTGATGTTTCATATTATAGGTGATGACGGCAGCATCCTATTGGTCACTGCTGGCCCCTGCAATAGAGATGGCTGAGATGTCAGGTTCATATGGTGACAAGGGCCAATGGGCGTTTATACCTGTGGCCATTGGTTTCGTCATGGGTGCCGTTTTCGTGTATGGAGCTGATATTATGTTACCTCAGTGGGTAAGTGGCCCTTCCTGATGGGATATTCGGACAGGTTTTGTGGTAGCAGCTCTTCGCCATTTTAATTCATCCTATAGCGTACCAATAATTATCCTACCCCTAATAAAAAAACCCATAGGCTTAACATGGGATTTGTTTATGTCACGGGTAGTGACATAAAGTGTTGTTTATGCCACTACTTTCTGATACTGAAAAAATATGGAAACAGGGTAGGATAAAATCTAGACGCCACTCGTTTGAGTTTGAGCTTATTTATACCACGTATTTTGTTGGCTCCATAATTTCACGCGTCAAAGACGAACTCACAATCATGATTGCCATTTGTAATATAGGTCATACTTTAGAATGGCATACAAAGTATAGGCATTTTTAATTTTTTTCAATTCTTACTATGTCCATATGTCTTCCTCTCTGCAAATACTGGGGTACTTGATTCAGTATACATACATGTATATATTGAGTTCCACTCAGGTACCGTGTATCATCCTTTTGGTCACGTTTTAAGCAAATGCTACATTGTGTAGAATATCTCCCAAATTGTTCATCACATGCTTAACTTATATTTGAACAGGGGATTAGTGATCCATCCACTGCATTTGCCCTGGAGACTGGTGCTAAGCTGGATAAGGAAGGAGAAGTAAATGACATAGAGACCTCCATGGTAGATTTGTCTGCACACAGTATGGGCTCCGACTTCTCGGGTATGTTAGATTGTCTAATTTAACAAACTGTATTATTTGAGATGAAATAACATTTTATATTGTTGGTTAACATATATGGTAACGTTAACCCTTTAAGGACGAATGATGCCTTGAGGCATCAACCGGTCCAGGCCGAATGATGCCTTGAGGCATCAACCGGCCCAGGCCGAATGATGCCTCAAGGCATCATTTCTCCAAAATATATAAAATCATTTTTGATAAAGAAATAATTTATCAATGACCATCAAATTTTCACAGAATATAGTTCTGATATCGTATTATGTATTTCTAGTGAGAGAACAAATAATATCCAGGATGACGTATTATACCACGTGATTATACCCTCAAATTATGGGTTCTGACACCTTTGTCCCCGTCCCCTAGCGGTATACACAGACAACAGCACCCTTCCTCAAAGGGGTAACACGGCCGCACACACCCGTCCTTAAAGGGTTAATGATAAACAATGACATATATGGTAAAGTTAATGGTAATAACATGGTTAGGCGAGGCCTAAATGAATGTCTTTGAAAAGGCCAAAATTGAGGCCTGCCGGGAAGGACGCAAATGTCCTCTCGGAGTGGGGTAAATAATTAAGCAGTTCATGATCCCCAAGTCTCATGGGGGTGGACAGGCCCAGTTGAGGCCCCTTTGCACTATTATCCTACCCCTAATAAAAACGGTCCATAGGCATAACATAGGCAAATTTTATGCGGCATGCCATGACATAAAGTGCGATTTATGCCTCTAGGGGCATAAAAAAATCAACCAATCAGCGACCAGATGGTGAAAAAAGTTCCGGTTGGACTCAAAAGTTCCGGTTGGATTTTGGTTAGTCGTTCAATCGATATTTATATTTTAGTAATTCAAAAGGGTAGAGACGGGGTAGGATAAATATGAAACCGAACTCGAGTTAGACTTGTGAGTGTCTATGCCACTCTGGTCAGGTCTGTTCCTCACTACGCTCAGCTAACGCTTCGCGTAGTAATACACGACCTTCCCGTCGTGGCATAAACACTGACAAGTCTAACTCTCGTTCAGTTTCTACTAAATGTGTTACTGCTCCCCTTGCACACTGAGAGTGTGGACCTGGCCTCCATGGCAGCTCCAGTGGAGGTCAGGGCGGCCCTCATACAGGACAAGGGCCGGTGGTTAGGGGGCTGTCCGGTTTAACGGGTTGGTGGGCATCGGGCATCTTTAAAGTGTGGATGAAAGGACAGGACGTGGACATCAGGAGTGGTGTGGAGGATGAAGGAACACCATGACTGTCCCAACGGCCGTGTAGTGGAGCAGGTCGGGGCTTGGAGGGATTGATCAGAGAGGTGATCTAAGTATAGTTGAGGTACCTCCCCTGGGGAGAACATCAGTGCCGGTGGCCGCTAGACTGGTTCCCTGCCCATATGAAATAAGGGGCAGGTAACGGGTTCCACAGGCACAACCTTCAACCACGCTACTCTGTGCTTCAACTTTGGCTGTTGACCGCCTGTGACTAGAAGATACCCCAGGAACCAGCGTAGTGGTTTGGCTGGTATCCACCTGTCATACACCTAATTCCACCGAGCTCTCTAGCGGATGAGCGGGGAACCAGGAGGCGTTACCAATAATGCACCATAAAAATGGAGCCCGTTACCTGGCCTATAGTCTAACTAGGCCAGGCTTCCAGGCTACGGTGGCGGCTTGCTCTGTGAGGTGGAGGTGGCGGTTCTGGACGTGTGCGGCAGTGGCGCCATCGGGTGATTTCGAATGTGCCGCCGCCAAGTGGTGGCGCCATCGTCGCTGGGACTGCCGCAACACGTGGTATGCCGGCAGCAGGGTGGTATTGCTGCGTCGCTGTGGCATTGCCTGAACTTTCTTTTAGATAATAAGTTTGACAAATCCAAGTGGAAGAACCTGGTCCACAGTGACAACACACTGGTTGCAGAGTATAGGTGAAACCCACAAAAGGGGGCATGGCACCTGTTGATGGTGTTTTTTTGTATTTTTTTATGTCACATACGGTCATTCTTGTATGATCCAGACTTCTAAGTACATGGCTATGGTGAATCTTACCATTCTTGTCCTAAACGCGGCAGCAACGCTTGAAGGATTATTGAGTCAACGACCAACAGAACTGCTCTCTGATTGGTCAATATTGTTATTACTCTAGTGGCATAAAAAGCACTTTATGTCACGGCCTGCCACATAAAATTTCCCTATGTTAAGTCTATGGCCGTTTTTTATTAGGGGTAGGATCAGGTTCGTTACCTCGTGAGTTGATGTAGTCACAAGCTGGTCTGCTGTGATGCTCGCGGATGCCCACGTTTTTTCTTCACTCCTCAGTGCAGATCCAGGTTCTCCTGCCCACTTGCCCTCTTGGTTCTAGAGTTGGGAGAAGATCAAAGACATTGATCTCTCCTGAGGCTCAATTCCCAGTTACTTGCTTCTGTGTCTAGATGTCGGCGATATTCTGATTTGCAGTTTATCTGCTTATGGTCCTTGTCCGACTTTTTTCACCATTTTTTCTGGGCGTTGATTACTTGGAAGATCAATGTGCGTTTGAACTTGAGAATCGGCATCAGGGCGCTGATTCCCGGTTAGTGATGCGATCACACTTAGGAAATAGTTCTGAGGTGCCCGATAGGTGACATAATGGATAATATCATCCAAATTACTATATAACCTTTAATTACCTCTAACATAATCGTATTGAAGGGGGACTTATACTCAAAACATACTCATAATATGCTAAAGGGGTTTATAGTAAATTGTTGAGAACAAAGGAAGTCCATTAGACTTTAACCCTTTAAGGACGGCTGCCTGGGGCCTAGCTACTCCCATAAGGACGAGTGCTGGTGGCAGTTTGTCTGGCTAGAGGACGGACACATAATAGTTAAAACTGATATCCAAGTTTCTAATCATGCAGTATGATTCATAATCATAAATATTTTAGTTCTTTTTAATAGAAATAGTAAATATGATGTTGTATCTACATATTCTGAAAATTTCATGAATATTGTTTTATCATTTCTTTGTTAAGACATTTTTGTTAATATTGGGACAATGATGCCTCAAGGCATCATGCGTCTTTAGTGCGGTGATGCCTCCAGGCATCATGCGTCTTTAGCGCGGTGATGCCTACAGGCATCATGCGTCCTTAAAGGGTTAACCGAACTAGATGCTACAGAATTTCATGAATTGAAAAATATATCCGACTTAGAATTCAACCAGAGTCATCTTTTTTGGTTGAATCATTAATAAAATAACGTTAGATGCATAACAATTCTTATAAAACGTTTCTGAAGTTAAATATATAAAGGCCATTCGATTGCAAGAGGATGGGACAAGCTCCAAATTTTCATTACTTGTACCCCTTTATTGTAACCAATATCCTCTCAACTTATCCACGTTCGTTATGTATCCAACTTCTGATATACTTAGATTGTAGTTTTCCGGTTATTTCCTGATTTCCTTGTGTATATGTGTATTGGAAATCACCTTTGTATTAGTGGTATAGAGTTTGTAGGTAAACAGAGTTCATGAAAATGTCACATTTTTGCCAGACATCTCTCGAAATGAGGTATGTTTCTAACACACGTTCCAATGTTAGTGATATGTATTTATATATTTTTTTAAATTCGGTGAAATCGGGACCCGATTTACGAAAAATCGGGGCCCCGATTTTCCACACGAAAGAATTCCCACACTGTATTTATATTAAGGCTTATTTTTGTGAGCAGGGTCAGCACATCGGCGGCGGGGCACAGCAGCACAAGGCAGTGAAACCCTACCTGAAACAGGTTCGGACCGGATCGGGTCAGGTGATCAGCGGCAGGTCCGGTGGAGACGTATCCTGCTTCTCATAGTGGCTATCACTGTGCACAACATTCCAGGTGTGTGTCACATATGACGATAACAATGAAAGAATCCTCACTGCTGTAAGGTGGCAATTATGTTTCCAAAGTGAATTGCGCTTATGTCATTGTTATCTTTTTAATGTAGAAAGAAGTGTATAATTCTATTGAAATGCGTATTTTTCCTGATGTTGCAATAATTGTCACGTTACCTGGTATATTTACTTGTTAAAAATTCATTGTGTAAAAAGTCCGGGCCCTAGAAAGATGTTGAAAAAACAATATTAGAATCTCTTCACAGATCAACGTTTCATATATTATACTTTATCCTCAGAGAATGACACTCATCTCATTCATATATCTGTTCTAGAGGGACTAGCAGTTGGAGTTGGTTTTGGGGCAATAGGTAAAACTCCATCAGCAACATTTGAAAACGCCAGGTAAGGCAATTTCTCCCGATACTGCACAATAGTTTAGACAACCTTGTCGCAAGTTGTTACCGTAGAGACATCAATTCTATATATTTCCTTATGAATCTTACCGTCCATACTATGTATAGTAACAAGCATCCTTTTTCGGCAATAGAATCAGATAATTAACTAAGACACGTAGTGGCAATAAAAGAGTTTTTATTTGTTAAAACCTGATTCTTTCGTTTTGTTCTTCGTGATAAAACAATGTTTGGTGAATATAAAATGAAGAGATATCTTCTCTTATTGACGTGAATTATATACAGGATTTGTGAGCCCTATAAAAAAGGGACTTTTTAATATTATAAAACTTGTATGAAGGTGATGCTGGGGACGGTGGGAGGGAGAAAACGATCCAGAGCATGTGTGTGCAGAGATGAGTGAGGACGTGGTATGTGAGGCGAGGGTATTTATACTCTATTTTTTTTTTTATGTATACGGTTGATCAACAAACCCTTATGTAGACCGTTCGGTGATCGATCTCCGCCATACGGAGACTTGTAACCCATGCACACAATCAACATTTCCCTTTGACAGAGAAAAGGCTTTCCCATATCTCATTCAATACACACCAAATTAATTGGATTGTTGATTAATTAAGTTCAGACATTGTACAAATTGTTAGTCTGATCACCTTGATACCCGAAAGCTTGCTAAGATGCCTGATGAGCCGATCCACGGTGAAACCTTGACCTAAATATCCCACTTGACAGGATCATCTGATCCTCTCCCACACCACACATTGAACAACAGTATTTTACTGTCACAAGTCTCAACATATCACTGTAGAGACTCCAGGGATACGGCTGTTGACACCATGATGTCACAGCCGCAAGTGCACTATGGTTACGGTGGTTAGGGGCAGTTCTATAAACTGCCACTCAAGGTAGCATCGCTGGGGGAGAAGGACGTCGCCTCGTCTCACATTGGTATTTATACTCTAGGTGCCGCTGGTAACCGACAGGATTTTGCCGCTGGTGCTTTGTGTGTTGCCGCTAGTGACTTACTATATAGTGTGTCATAGCTAATTATAATCGGAGATTGTTTCATAGATGAATGAATTACGAAAGATCTCTTTCATTGTCACAGAAATCTTGCAGTCGGCATTGGCATACAGAATTTCCCTGAAGGTCTGGCCGTCAGTTTACCACTCCGAGGGTCTGGTATGTCCGTGTGGAACAGTTTTTTGTGAGTTGCGGTCATTAATCATTGCATATTGATGAAAGTTGGTGGAGTATACTTATCTACTTTTTATTTTTCACATCCAGTAGTAATGTGGGGGCTTTAACTAAGCAGATGCAAATTTGCAAGAACCTCTCTAAGTTTTATGTGTGTTTACAAATAACTGCTGTTTTAGCAATGCAATTCATTTTATTTTATTTGTAAAAGATATTACTGCTCGGTCGGCTCCGTTGACTCATAAGTTGGATTCCAACTTTGAACTATAATCGCACCAGGTTATTACCTAGTTATATTTGAAACCATCAGACAAACAATATAGATAATATATTATAGTGGCTCAGGCTTTATATATTGTTATAAAGTAGAGACACGGACTTGTATCTTGTGTCATCCAAGTCCGTGGTAGAGAGAGAAACCTTATAAATCATCCGGTTTGAACATTTTGTCTTTCAATTGAAGCAATGTTGTAAACACCCAATAGCTAAAACTATTCATGGCGACCCATTCAGTAAAAAAAAACATGAATGCACATGTAATATGACTTTGTACGATTGCTCCCTTTCCAGCTACGGTCAGCTGAGCGGCATGGTAGAGCCAGTGGCCGGGCTAATCGGCGCCGCCGCCGTCATCATAGCGGAACCCGTCCTGCCCTATGCACTGGCCTTCGCCGCCGGAGCCATGATTTACGTAGTCGTTGATGACATCGTTCCAGAAGCGCAAACCTGGTAAGCTGATAGCGTTTCTACATGTTTTATGACAGACCAGGCCTAGAAGGAAAAAACCTTATTCATATCGTAAAACTGGATGAGGTTTAATCTTGGCCACCGTATTCCACGACTGGAGTTTGGCAAAGTGACTTCAGGAGGCGAAGCCGAGTGAAGTCCGGAGCCAAAACTTAAGGAGTGGAATGCGGTGGCCAAGATTAAAACGAATCAGGTTTTGATTTTATCATACCCTATCTCCTGGATTTTGGAATATTACGTGATAACAATGCTGTATGCCACTAGTGGCATATAAAACCCCCTATACCAGTCAGCGTGGCATACGGAAACCCAATGTTAAGCCTATGGGATTTTATATTAGGGGTAGGATAATAGCTGGTACTCCATTTTAGGGAGGTCACATGTAGTTAAACCTTTGCAGGCAGTAACTTTGTTTATGCCTTTATTATTACTGAATAGTTTCTTTATGTCTATAGAATTACAAGCCTACTTCTTGTTCCTGGTCGGTCGAAGGCCAACGGGGATGTAGCTGTCGCGAGGTACCAACAGTGGCTTACTTTCGGTAAAACCACTCGGCAGTTACTGGTTTCGGTTCTGAGTTGCTCTTTAATAGTCTGTAGATTACCTGTGCTCACTGTGCTGTGTGTTAAAACTGCTGGTACACGACGAGAGCTACATCTCCGGTGCTCTCTATCCGACGACCCTGTAACATCGGGGGGTGGGGAGTTAGCTCAGAGGTTAGAGCACTGGACTTGTAACCCCAAGGTTGTAAACCTTTGTGGGTTCGAGTCCAACCCCCAGCAGTGGTAGATTTACTGCTAAATCAAAGGCCATCCTTCTCATACCATGTCTCTGTGGTGTGGGAAGTAAAAGAACTCTCACCTCGGTAAATGTGTAGGGGTGGGATCTCTATCTGAATTCATCACATAGATTCGATCACCACCCATGTGGTGTAAAAGAACCTTGAGTAAGTCTGGTGAGAACCGCTACTGGTTAACTGGACGTTAAATCAAACCAACAAACAAACAAACTGTAACATCGTAGACATTATAGGTCAAATATCCCCTCTTACCAAGGTAAGTCTCATTTAACCTGAAAATCATATCTTTCAAAGACTGTTTGACAGTAGCCTGACCCATACATTTTATATAGCATTTGTAATCATACGTTTCAAATAATGGGTATTATTGTGATGGAATCTCTAGAATAGGGATATGAAACATGACTTTAAACAATAAAACAATTCACGATCACCAATGAACTTCGTGTATTTTATAGTTCATTGTGACATAGAGGTATATACCACGGCTCTAATCATAAAAATAATAAACAAAGTTTGAATAAATTGTAAGATTACTTGAAACGAATAAACGCTCCTTTAAAAAACCCAGTTTGTTCTATCAATGAATGACTGGAAACGCATGCTCTACCTGAATAGCTGAAGCTCCGGTATTCATGAGAGACCGATTATTAAGACGTGGCTTTAACACCTCTATCACAAAAAAAACATTCATGGGAGATCGAAAATGAAATGAAGACTGAGGCGGGGGGAACGAGGCGTCTGTCTTAGTGCAAGCACTAAACATTTTCTATAGGCACAACATTTTAACCGCTTTAACACAACATTTTAACCGCTTGGTCAAATCAGATCTAAAAGAATCAGTAAAACAATTGAAAATGATAATGACCGATAGGATGATCCTATATGTCCCTCTACCGACTAGTATCTTTTTCAAAAGCTTGACTTTACTGTCATCTGGTTTCATTTGCCTGTATTTCAGTGGTAACGGGAAGCTTGCATCATGGGGAGCCGTCGTTGGATTCGTCGTTATGATGTCACTAGACGTGGGGCTAGGATGAATAGGGAGTGTACACAGATTCATCAACAAAAATATATATTGTTGTCTTTGATTATGTCCAGCTGTGATCTTACAAAGGTTTTAAACATCCATCTACTTCATAACGTAATGCTCACTTCAATAGAACAATAAACAAGAACCAATTGAACTAGATGGCGAAACTGTTCAAGTCAATATAGGTATATGATATGTAATGAAACATTTATTACATATCATCTACTTTATAACTTGATGCTCATTCCCATAGAACAAAAGTCAAGAACCATTTGAACGAGTTGACCAAACTATTTAAGTAAATATGGGTATATGATATATTATAATATGTTTGGTTTAAGCAAGTATTCCACCAACCAGGACTTGAACAGGCTTTCAGTCAGCCTGCCTGCCCGCCCGGGGCAGATGACTGGCCGCCTGAAAGTGTTCAAATGGTGAATGCTCTTCTACCAACCCATCTAATTCTAGCCAGCCGGCGACCATGCAAATAGCTAGTGTGGACAGGTGCTCGTAAATTTTATGCCAGCCATGACCCCAGCCCAGTGCAGCAGCAGGGTTTGTGGACATTGCAGCTGGCCAACGCGGTACAGGTCATGGTCAGCACTGCGCGTTTACTGATTCCAGCCACCGGCGAGTGGCAAGCACTGGTGGGGGCAGCGGCCAGGTTGTCGCCGGTAGTCCAGAAGGTCTGCCAGCAACCTCCATACGGGCACACGCCTGGGCTTGCGCCTGGTTTGTGGAATACTCGATTTATAGAGGTACACACATATGTATGTATATATTTGATATTTGTTGGAAAGGTAAACAACAAACCAAACACCAATCTTTTTTTTATCCTTGATTGTGACATTAGATTATCCAAATAATCTGATATTTGTAGTATAAAACAAGAATGTTTGTATGGGTTTGTCTGATATATATAACAAAAGGTTTTAGAACCGAATTGAAGATTTTAATATGATACAGATTAATGGGTTTCTTTATCTAGAAAATATTAGTAGCATTCTTGAACCTAACCATAAAGACAAACGGTTAACTATTTAACAGTGATATGTATTGACACAGAATAAAAGGTGCCATTTATCATATATATTTGTGTTCTGATACTATGACGACAGTAAAGGGACCATACTTATTGGAAGTTAAGAGTTCATGAAAGAAATATGACTTCACTTTCTTATAATGTCTCGGACTTTAAAATCACCGAGGTAGCTTCTTCAAATCTGTGATTGAACACACAAGGATTTCTAAGAAGCAGCATAACCTTATATCAAATGAGACAACTATTGATATAAAATAGCAAAGTAACAAAAAAACAAGATTATTTAACAGAATTGTATAACAGAAATCTAAAAAAAACAAGCTGGGACTGGGCTCGTCACTAATGTGTGCTTTCTATAAAGATGTGTGCTTTCTATAAAGATAAAATGAAAGGCATACATTTAAGGTTATTGAATGTATCCCTTGTTGGCTGGTCCTAGGGATTTTGTTAATGCGACACTATTAATTGTGTGCAACTGACATATTCTAGTGTGATTTTATCATATCAGAAATTTACCGAAATATTGCATATATATCAATTATATATATATTTCTTTATGGGTTTCCAAAAGTGATACCAACGATAGAGGTAATGAATATATACAATGGTAACAAACATCCGATGCATTCTTACTATCCGAGCTTTAATTATTTGAGGAAGGTCGAATATCTCTTTTGGACTACATGTTTATAAAACTACCCTTGAGAATTTCAGCTTACTTTACCCAAACATTCTTATTTTTGTAACATTTTTGGTCTTGGCAAGGTTGCGATGTTGAGGATAATTCTATTTCCTCGTTATCAGGATAGGGATAAAACAAAGTGCAATGTGGCTGTATTAGAGTACATGTCTCTCCAACAAAATGTTAGTTCGCCTTCATTTATTAATGGTATTTAAGAAAAAAAAGGTCATTCCCATTATGTAAAGTAATTGTATCAAGAGAAGATATTCCTCCAGCATCTTGGTTTCTATCATTTAGATGAGAGGTTATTTTCAATGTCTTTGATAAGAGTTTCGGAATCAGCATATACTCATTTCATGTGCTCTTATCTGAGGACCGTCGTGTGCATGGTGTATGCTATGGGAAACATATATTACGGGTAGTAAGTAGACATAGGAGGGTACAAAGTGGTAGGGTCTACCTCACTACTGCGGAGACTAAGGGATTGTGTTGTTTAAATATCAGGGAATTCTAAGCTGTTTGATAAACCAGTAAGAAATCGCAGCACTATTTTCTGTCATGCTATTTCTTTGTTAGTACGTAGACCTTACAGGTTTCAGCATTAGAGATATATATGTTATAAAGACTAGAGGTGTTCCAGCGCTAGGGTGCTTTTATCCGAGAAGAGATGGTGTATCAACATGTGACTGATGAAAAGACGTAGTAATTTTATTAGAAATTCACTGACAATTTGTAATTACCCATTATCCTGCGGTATCATTTTAATGTGATTAGTATGCATGGCTTTACTACTTATATGGTGCTGCGCAAGAATATTCTACATTTGAATTTTATATTAATTAGAACCAAACGTTCGGTAAAGGCATATTGATAAGAAACAAAATTATATCTTGTAATGTGAACTACGCAAATCATGTTGGCTTGTTCACCACTACACTTGAAATTGGGAAGAATAAAAAAGTTTACCAAAATAATTGTGGATATCTTGTGTTTTCTCTAAGATAAAGCATTTTCCCTTAGGTGAAAAGGTAGATGCATAAGTGAAAGCTAATATGGAAGTAAGAAATATGACAAAATTCTTAACACATCTTTTGATTGTGAAAACCATACTACAACCCTGCACTCATTTCTGGGGGCACTGGTTTTAAAAAGACAGCAAAATATGAATATTTCCAAAAATTGACAACATTTAAATTACAGTGTTATATATATATGTATGGGCTCCACTCCAGTTTTAAGATTAGCCTGTGAATATTTGGCAAACTGGAGAATTATATCTGAGATGAGAAAACATCTGAAATATAAGAGAGGAACGCAGATTTGATCCTTGAAAATATACTGTACCATTAGGAAGGGGAGTGAGGAAGTATCCACAGCTGTTCCACTAATCCACTTTTTTATTGTCTTGTAATGTTCATCTTGTTATACGCACCGACTATGCATGGAAGACCGCCTATCTTATGTTTCTTCACCTGCATAATGAAACAAGCTTTAATGTGTCTATATGTGTTCTCTGCAGACAAAAATCTAATCCTCACAATACCTTTGTTTTCTGCGTTGTGTTCAATTCATGAACCTATCCTATGATTAAATAATTTTGATCTGATTCGCAAATTGACAAATATACAATCCACTTTGTCTTTTCTTGTGATATGAATGAGTAAAATGCATCGTAATTTTATCCCACACCTTGACTCGTGAAAATCTGATAATTTGCTAGTACTCTTCTTGTACGGTATTTGCTATATCAATATCCGATACCAATCGATGATAAGCACAAACCCACCAGGAACTTGAACAATTCCATAAAGGTATATATGTTTATATTAACTCATTAATGCCAAAAGAACCCCATACGGATTAATATGATGAACATGGGGAAAGGTAAATTTGTTTTGACTGAGATGAAAGATTCCATACTTCAAAAGAACATTTTGTTCACATATACTTGTAAAACTTGTTATCCATCACGTTTTGTCATATGATAGAATACCAATACGCGTGTACTAGGTATAGATGTGTTACGTACACAATTTCCCGCTTAAAAGTTTAGCAAGGTTTCCTGTCTCTTGCATCGTCGGCTAATCCAGAAACTTCACCCCAGCGCCGCCTAGCGTGTATACACAGAGCTACGCAGATGGCAGCAGCGAGCCAGTAATAACCGTCACGCAGCGCCCTCTCACGGGAATGAGAAGACTTAAAAACTCAATGCCGAGATGCCCACTGTTCACCGTATACCGATGACAGGTGTATATTAACAACGGCACATATCACGATTAACATGGTCTTATAACCCAGCTATAAATCACTTTCCTACATATTTGTTTTATCAATAGAGTACCAAATTGCTTAACAATAATCGTGTATGAAATTAGTTGAAAACATACCTATGCAGGAAATCAAAACTGAAAAAATTATTCAATTCGTGCACGCTGAAAAAAAAATTATTCCTTAAAGTTAAACTTCTGTATTAGGGACACACGGAGGCGGTAATTTTTGTTTCAGTCTATTAAGAATATACAGGGAGTTTCGCATAAAGAGCCGAATGTTTAGATGTTGGTTTCTGCCTTCAACTTGTGTGTCGTTAGGTGTTAGCCTTCTCGGGTTGTACATATTCAGACATGAGTGTGTGACCTGAATGTAGCAGGGTTGTAAGGAGACATGTCCCCAAAACACATGGCCAGGTGTTCTATTGTGACGGGCCTCGGGCAAAGGTAGCCACCCTATTGTGCATCACCTTATGCGCCTCCCATCCACCCCATCCCCAGTCCCGCACCCGCCCTATATCCAACTCTCACACCTCATCTGTCAGCATAGAATCACCCAGCACCACGAAAAATGTTTAAGATACAAACCAAGAAAAAAGTATAACAGTGGAAATTTTTACCCCTCACCATCACATACTTATCTTAATATCATATTAATTGCATGTAAACACTGTGAGTTTGTTATTTGAATAGGCCTACATGTGCGCATATGGGTATGCAATAGGGTATAGACTTGTTCAGCCTGGGGTGGTAAAATGTGGTTTTACGAGGTTGAGAGTGAAGCAGGTCGGCTCGACTGTCACCAGACGTCCGTCGACATAGACACCCGAACTGCGTAGTTGACGCAAACACTTACAGGGCTGCGAGTCTATTGCGCCGTAACGCGACATGTTAATGCTTCACTTTACCTGTAAACATTTAATCACAAAAGCATGCAAAGCATTTATGAAGTCGAATTCATTTGGTTAATCTAGAAAACAAAATTCATAAAAATAGAATAAAGTATTTTTTTCTTCAATCGAACAATCTGAGGATGCGGTGTGGGAAAGATACATTTCGAAACCGTGGCAGGATATTTAGTTATCTTATGTCTATCGGTAATTATCAGTTGAGTTTAGTTGACAGTTATGCCTGGTATAAAATCTAAGAGCTATTGTCATGTGGGCATGTAAAGAAAGCATTGCCGGAGTCTTCATCGTGTGACCTGATTCGCCGCCCTGGCTCTGCTCATGGCCCTGTGTATAAAGTAATGGTCCTACTGGAGGGGCGGCCTCCATACATAACGAGAAGTTGGATCTTAAGGCAATACTCTTGTTCTAAAATGCGTACATATTACCAGGATGATAATGGATACAGGTAAAATGTCAAAATATGTTATAAAGCTATCTTGATTTCCCCCAGTCCATTTTCAGTTTATTTACAGAAGCAATCGCATTTCTATAATAAAAGCATGATCCAATGAAATCAAAAGAACGTCTGATTTCATTTGATTAAGCAATGTTCCAAGACATCCATGATTATATTCTGGAATGAAAATATCAAATTATGTGCGACCTCCTCCGTCCCTTTACCATCCTTTCTGCACTTTATTCGATGGAAACAATTATGAACGCAGTGACGGTTTGGAAGAACCCACCCCCTTGCTTTATTGTCAATCTTTTGTTACCTACCGATATAATAATTGATATATCTAACACAAAGAGGCATCTATATCGGCCTGTCACTGCACTGTCTAGTATTGGAAAAACCCGCAGCAAACATCGTCGATGCGACGCAGACGAGACGCCACTCGACGGGCGTCCCAGTCGGGTTTGCGTCGGGTCCGCAATCTGTTTTCAGTTAAATTACATTCAGACACCAACGAGACGCAGATCAGAAATGAAATGCGAACGTTAAAAGGTGCATACACATTTCAAGTCCCACTCGTGTGGCGTTAGCATTATTTATAAGCGGAAAGCGAATCTCCGTGTCTATTTTCCGTGTGAAATAATGAAAATTACGACAACCTTCGATCTTTTCAAGATACACGATCGTCAATTTGATTTTGTTATCTCTGAGTGGCCTTTATTCTGTTAGAACATATATATATATATAGATACATAGATTCGATCTCAGATGAATTGCATCAACTCTGATTTAACACCATCTGATGGATTACACAATCCACAAAACAATTTCGTGTGGATTTGATATGGTTTCGACAAAAACGGTGACAACTGTTAAATGCTGTCGGGTGCGGTCTTTATGGTTTCCTATGCAGTGCACATGTACATTTCTGACCAGCTGTATTGAGGGCCGGCTGCTCCGTGACACCCTTTCCTCGCAACCGGCGCCAATTTGATAAATCTTGCATGGTCACGTTTCTACAACGAAATATCACGACTACCACTAATACTCGTTTTAATCTCCATTGTATGTACCTAAGTGGATAATTTATAATATCTTAGCTAGCGATTCTACTATTTTATTCATGGTTATAACATTTATCAGTTTTAGCTTCGTTGGGTATTGCTTACTGGAATCGCCATAGTGAATTTGGATATAATCATTACATGTATGGATTTATAGGTTTTACAGAACGAGACCTATTAGTTGGATAAACTAGACGGACAGGATACAGCCTCGTCTTAATATCTTGTATCACCTGGTACTTATATTCTCTCATCATCTAACCCTGTTTGTTATTTATTTGGTAACCGCCTGTGTAGTACTGGTTTGGTTTCATGTCTTTACACTGAAGGAAAGGATAGAGTGATCTCAGACAAGACAAAAAATACGGCATACATTATTTCCGATTTGCTATCACATGTATGATATCACGTATTACATATAAGGCTCCGCTCTGTTCCTCAGGCGTTTAATTTTCCTTGGACAAATGTGAATTAAGTCGAACAAATCGAGATCAAATTGCATTCCTTATATTGGCTCTCTCTATATGTAAATATCAATATCTCTGTTACCCTTATTATTTCTTTCCAGACGTTAACACTATCGAGCTGATCATGTATGATTGTGTATAATGAATTATTGATTGTGTGAACTAACACATACTTATATAGATATTCCACAACGACTCCGGATTTATCATACTCTGGTGATGTGTACTAATCAATAAAACCAATGATATAAATTATGTCTATAAAGTAGCCAATGCTATTCATAAAAAATAACCCCAAAACGAACAACAAAAACTGGACGCCCCATCCCCATGGCCCCCGCAATCCCCCTTTGCAACGAACGATATGGATATGGGGATTGATCAATGATTGATTACATAGATAACCTATGTCTATGAGAATGGACAACAACAAAAATTAATATAGTTATTACACCAGAAGGCAGTTACTTATGGTACCAATTTGTCATAGATGGTTCAAATGGTGATTGGGGCGCCAAGTTCCCTTCACTAGGAAATTCAGCAGCCTGGTCCGGTGTATGCCGAGTGGGGCGCATGGGGTAGGCTGAACCGTACAGCCTACTCTATTTAAAAAAAAAACCCAAAAAACTATAAGGTTAAATTCGAACAAATGAATCCATCATATTGTGATTTCTTGCACTATTGATTGAGATCTTCGCTGCTTAAGCCAGACAGTATAACATAAGATAACACGGCCACCGGACATGCGGCGCTCTTTTGTGGCCATACCATGATCTATTCGGCCCGATAGAGCAGGACCAATATGTCTCCTATCCGATTCTCTGGTCGACGAATCTGTCGGATCGGTGATAATCGGTGACATTTTGTTTTCAATGTATGTACTTCACTGACCCGATTTTATTGTCCCACCACCGGCCGCCGGTCATCATTCACCTGTGGGATATGACCGACTCTGTCCTCGGTCCACGACCTCGCTTTGCCCGGTCTGTGGCGACACCCTTTGATCACCGTTTTGTAACTGGAAAAAGGTATCGTACACCGACACCGATTGCTACCGATTCATTCCTACGATAAGCTTGGTGAGATTCGGGAGTTGGTGTTAATGCGTATGCGATTTAAATCGCACAAATCGCAGTCCCGCTTTAAGGTAATATAGACGTATATTGTGGCCTGACTTAAGCCTATAAAGCCTATAGGACACCGACATCATGATTCTTCCCGAACACACCTTTGGCCGACGGGTCCGTCCGGTAAGTCAGAATCGGTGAACTTTATGTCGCTGTATGGACTTCACAAACCCGATTATAATCAGCTCGGGCATTACTAGCATGGGGGTAACGACCGACTCTGCCCGACCTTAAAGATTGTCGCTGTACGTACTTCACCGACTATTCCCGATTCTGAGTAGGCCATTGAAATAGCGATGGTCTGTATCCCCACGTCCTACATCCACGTATTATACATCCATCTGTAGGGGAGACATAGCCGATTATAGGCCTGAAAACAGTTTTTCAATATGTTAAATAGAACTGATGTTAACATTGCACTTTGCATTATTATGTATAAAGGCATGTTACTCGGCAGGTAGTCGGTATATCAACTGCGTCTGTTTCTCTGGATTGACGATGTCGAACTCGTGATGGGGACAGTTTCTCGCTTCCTTCTACTTACGCTAAAATATTATTGCCCTATAACCCTTAGATATAATTTCAATCTTTCAAGGCATCCTGAACGGTTTCCAAATGTATTCGGGCCTTGAAGTTATTGTCATTATGCAGAGTATAAATAAGCTAACGTACACTTACAATTAGGGATGAATAGAGGGAAACTATGTTCCGGTGGAAATAAGTCAAAGTTATATGGTAAGGCTAGGAAAAATTACTGCACAAGGCAAAGCCGCGGGCAGTAATTTTTCCAAGCCTTACCTCATAACTTTGACTTATTTCCAACGGTACTTGGTTTCCCTATTCCTATATACATGCAGTTGTCGGCTATTATCGATAAATAACGTTATTTGCTTACCCGCCATCAAACGTGAAGCCAGATCTAACCTTATCGAGTAACTTGACATGGTATACAAAGTACCCATTAAGAATGTAAAGGGGTTCAACCACTACCCATTCTTCAAAAACTACCAGATACATGGTATACGGTATCGAAGCCAATGTATACGGGGAAATAGTCCCTTTCTGCTATAGCTAGAGCAGAAAAATAGTCCCTATTGATATTACCTATGCCAATTACTGAGTTTAATTTATTGGAGAAGATGGATTATAAATACAACAAACAATGGTTTTGCAGACAGGAGGCCGTAAACCACAAGAGGTTGACGCGTAGTAATGCATGGGTTGCGGTACTCGATAATGATTGCGGAAAGTGTGTGATTGTGTCCACATTATATATATGCGCAAATAAAAATGATTTTGTTTATAAAACCGAGTATTATGGATACATTGAACAGACGGAATAGCCAGCCTTCAACACGTATAATCAAGAAAAGCCTTGAAATTTCATTTAATTCTTTATATGGCATGAGTTATCTCCACGGAAGGATCTCACGAAGTGGAGCTGAGTGATATCTGTAGAAGAAAACAGCGAATGCCATATAAAGAATTAAGAAATAAATTGATGAGTGTTTGGTCTGTATCCCCGTTCGCCATCGAGTTTGGGCTGCTCAGTAATATGAACGAGGCGATAGCCGAATGAATATCCTGAAGCGTGCCGTACTCGTAAGCCTGTTGAGAACGAGTTCCTAAATGCTAAGCCCATGGACATTTATTCCAGGCTAAGATATCATATGATATTGAATGACGTTTAGATTTTATCATACCCCGTCATCTGTTTTTAACTTCATATGTGACCGGTGGCATATACGTATTTTATAGCATAACTATGGTGTACAGTCACACCATGTTAAGTCTATGGAGATTTATATGAGGGGTAAGATAAAGACCTCTATTGGGGCTGGGGAAAGGGGAAGGCACCCTCTAAACCATTCACAACAGGTTTATTTTAGAAAATGTATATTCTTAATGATCAGGAAATTCAGAAATACGAAAGATACAAATATATTTTCTAAATCATGGAGGTATCGTATGGAAGAATCATTATATGTATATTTTCATAGGAACTGTCGGTATCAGAATACACATTGGTAATTTTCTTGATATACCGTGCAAGTTGAGCCACTTGATGTCATATAAGAACATCAGTAATTACTTAAATACATGAAATATTGTTTCATGCACCTCTTCATCATACAATGATACCGCTCGAGGCAAATTATATGAATATGTATAAGATTATATGGATGTTCTTTTGATGCATAGATTTTGATATGAACAAATGTTATATGAATTAAATCCAAATCAATCTTGATCTATTTCCGAGTAAAACAAACGGTGTGAAGATGTGAAGAGAAATAACGTTATTCATGAATACCCCGGGGATGGATATGGATTTATTGCACGCAGGCGTGCAGATCATATATAAAAATCCATCCTCCGGCTGGGATATAGAAAAAAATCCATTCAGGAATGTGGGTTAGGACTGTATAAAGTCAATAACCTGGCATATGGGCTAGCGCCACATATCCCATTCCCATGGCATAGTGTGCTATCTGGGACACTAGACACATATATACATATATGAGTATACAGTCTGTGTATATACACATCCCATTTATTTTGTAGTTTAACCTGAATACAGGATGTCTCCTGGTACCCGGCTGAACAGTAGAGGAAATAACGATCTTGGTGGATGACGTTGGCATTAATGAACGCGACACCCAAATCTTGTATTTGTCGCCAACATGGCGGTCGCGCAGCCCTATTTCCGTCCTTTAGGATGAATCCCCACCCCCTCCATCCATGATCAGCAGGGTCTGCCTCAGCAGTCCCTTCTGTCATTTTAGGGTCGAACTCCCAAAAGCATACGTGTATGAGCTTTATGACAAAAGAGAAAATTAGACTAAATTAGCAAGGCGCTTAAATGCCAATTTCCGGAGGTTGCCTTATTTAAGTAGAGTAGGTCGTAGGGTGGAGTGTGGCACGGAACGCTACCACGGCCACAGGGGTGGCTGAACTGAGATGGTGGTAGGGAGTATGAGGGTAGGGGTTAGGGGGAGGGGGTGATTGTATGCCGCGGGGAGCGGGTGGGGGCACTCTGTCAACTTGTTATATGTTCCTGCCACTGGCTTCCTGCTGGTGTTAAATTGTCGACGTTTGACCAAGAGTAATGACCAGGCCTGTATAGCACGATTGACTTGGCAATATATGTCATTCTCGTCGACCTGCACTCTCCAACCACATGCGTAGCATAGACATGTGAGCAACTCAAGTCTCTCTCAATACCACTCTCTGTGCTGAGATCCTGAGCCGCTGCTTGGATCTCTGCCCCAACCCACTCACGTTACAACTTACACATGAGAATAGATAATTACCCGAGGTACTTACCTAGTACTGAAGGGGAATTGATGTTCCTACGAGCCTAGGGCACCTTTCTATGGAGCCCTAGGATAACAGGGAGATAGAACTATGTGAGAAGTCAGTAGTTAGAGCAAGAATACCGCCTAGATAAAATTAATTGTACGGGAAAGTAACAGAGAAATTGGAGACCGTCTTGTTTTGGAGGTTGAATGGGGAAGGATGGTGGGTCCCTGTTATCCTAGGGCTCCATAGAAAGGTGCCCTAGGCTCGTAGGAACATCAATTCCCCTTCAGTACTAGGTAAGTACCTCGGGTAATTATCTATTCCTACTCGCTACGGGAACTACTTTCTCTGTCGCGCCAGGATACAGGGAGATTTTTAAAGGTGTAGAATTAATTTTTTCTCCATACTTTCCCAAAATGTAAGAAATAGTAAAACCGATATAAAAATTTGATTATTATAACTTTTTATTCAAAAAAGTACAATATCAGTTTAGGTCAGTCTTTCAAGAAACCTTTAAGAGTTCAATCGCGTAGAAGTGTAAGGCACTTCTTAGATACGGTTTTTTACATGTATCATCTTACAATACATGTAAGTACATAATTTTCCCTTATAATGCGAGTATGTTAGCATAGGGAACATATTAAATCACATTGATTGGTTTTTACTATTTTTAATAATCACAGAAAATGCATTTGGCACCCATGTAATACATAACTGTTGTTTGTATATTGTCCATGTTTCACAATTATAAATGATAAAAATGACATTCATCACATGTAATGTTTCATCATTAGGAAATCACATTTTCTTATCTGACCAGAAACCACAAGAAATCACAGTAAGTTGTGCATTTGGCACCTTATATAGTAAGATACATAAAATTGAGTATCAGCAATATAATTCTTTTCCGTTGTGAAAAAATTTCCACCATTATATGGATAGGATACTTTCGATATATATAGCACCCTTATATCCTTATACATAAGTAAGTAAGGTAATATGTACCACTGTGAATTTTTTTTTAACTGCTTTAGTTATATATATAGCACCATTATATATATCTTGCAACACTTTGGTGTAATTTTTTAAGCATTGTCTAACTGTATAGCTTCTGCTACTGTTAACTCTTTTGTCTTTTTCTCCACTTTTTTCTTATAGTGCCGAGCCATAGTGTGCTTGCACTTCCACGATCCGTACGCTAATAGCGAA
This sequence comes from Alentia gelatinosa, assembly GCA_950022655.1. Lineage (NCBI taxonomy): Eukaryota > Metazoa > Annelida > Polychaeta > Phyllodocida > Polynoidae > Alentia > Alentia gelatinosa. The sequence goes on from OX465579.1 coordinate 109,144,608, forward strand.
TTAGCGGCAACACCTAGGTTTGCACCTGCTGAGGTGCCGGCACCTCTTGTTCTATGTGCCGAGTACTTGCTTGTATCTACCCCACTGAGTGTCAGTGTATGTATGACATAACGTGAGACCGTGTCTCTATGTATTGGCTTATGAGGTGGGTTTTTGAGATATGCCGTTCTTATGGCTCTTTTTATCCAGTAGGAGTTCCCAATGGTCTGTCCGTTTTCCAAAGTTGGTAAAAGGAAAGAGAGTGCACAACGGGCCGTATTAATGGAACCGTAGGCAAAACCACTGTCTGACAGGTGTTTAATAAAATGGCAAACCTGGAATATTTCTGGTTGAAGTTTGTTTATGTTATGTTCTTTACAAAATGAATCCCATTTTTGAAGGTAGGTGTTATACGCCTTTTGTGTGTTTGGTTGCCAAGAATCTATTAGGAATTTTGCCGTTTCTTTGTTGCAGTTTTCGTTTTCAACTAAGTTTTCCATTACAGTATTGAAAAAAGAAGGGGTATGCCCTTTTTGAAATTTACAACTTGGGAGTCGGGAATGATGAGGTTCGTTTTCTTCTTTCCTATTCTTCTGGTTCTTTTTGCCTGTTGCATCAACGGGGTGTACCACACCGCACTCGGCCAGTCTGGCGTGACTAGGAGTAAGCATCTTGGATTTTCTCCTTTCGATTTTTTGAGCACTTTCAGGATGAGGCTGAAAGGTGGAAATGCGTAGGCCTTTAGATTTTTCCAAGAAATGGAAAAAGCATCGAAATATGTTGCTTCTGGGTCTGGTTTCCAGGAGCAAAATATTTCGGTCTTTTTGTTTCTGAAAGAGGCGAAAAGGTCGATGTCCAACTCTCCTACCCAATTTTCGATCTTTTTGAAAAGTTTTGGTGCAAGTTCAAATTCGAGGTTGTCTCTGAATTCTCGGGAAGCCTTATCTGCCAAAGTGTTTAATATCCCTGGTAAGTGGGATATACATACCCAGTTTTTGGTCTGTTCTGCCCAGCCCCATATATTCTTTATTATGGAATCGCAGGAAATTGATCTAACTCTGCCTTGCTTTTGAACATACACCATTGCGATAGTGTTGTCTGTGAGAATGTGTATTAACATATTTTTACCTCTGCAGAAACTTTTTAGGGCTAATTCGATTGCTTTTAATTCCATTACATTTATGTGCTGGATTTCGTTTGTTTTCCATCTTCCTCCGATGGAAACTCCCTCACAATGTGCACCCCAGCCCTCGAGGCTCGCATCTGTGGAGATCTCAATGTCTGGGGTGAGTGATCGTATTTGTCTTTTTGAGTTTGGAATATTCAATTTCCACCAATGTATGTCTTGTAGACCTTCTTTGGAAATTGACATGGAACTTTCAAAATTGTTAAAATTTTGTGCTAATGCTGCATTTTTATCCCTTTCCAAGGACTTTACATGTGCTAGGCCATAGTCCACGGCTGGTGAGTAAGCAATCATGAGTCCTACAATTGTTGCTGTTTGTCTTATTGTTACATTTTCTTGTTTAAGGAAAGAATCGGTGTATTCTTCAAACTTTTCGATTTTTTCTGGAGTTAGATTAACCGTTAGATTTTTCGAATCTATTTGGAACCCTAAAAACTGAAGTTTTGTTTTTGGTGTGCAAACGGATTTTTTCGGGTGGATGACAAAACCTAACGAATCCATAGTTTCAGCAAGCATTGTGACAGTTTTTAAGCAATGTTTTTCTGTTTTTGCTATTACGAACGAGTCGTCGATATAGCCGAAACAGTTTCCTCCTTTCTTTCTGATGTATGCAAAAACGGGGTTCAACAATTTGGTGAAAATGCGTTGGGCGCAGGCTAACCTGTTGGGTAGGACGGTGAATTGGAAAAGTTGGTTTTTCCAACGGAATCTTAGGAATTTTCTGTCAGATTTTTGTATGCTAATTGAGTAATAAGCATCTTTGAGATCAATGGATGCCATGTAGTGATCTTTTTCGATTAAATCGATAGCTGTGTTCAATGTTGACATTTTGAAGTGGCTGTATTCGATAAATTTGTTTAACTGAGTTAAATCGCGTAGAATTATTCGAACTTTGTTATCAGGTTTTTGTCTAGTGAAAATGTTAGATACCCATTCTCCTGGAGAATGTGAAGTTTTTTCTAACATTGAGGCAATTTCATGGTCAACCTTCGAAATTTCGTCAGAGTTCAAACGAAATTCTTTTGGAGTTTTTTCTTGAATCGGTCTAGACAAAATTTTTAGTTGTACACCTTTGATTTGTCCTAATACCCAATTGTCATTGGTTATATTCTTCCATGCGTTCACAAATTTTCTAGTTTGTCCCGCTTTGAAAGTGTCAGGGGTGTTTTTCAATCTTAAGTTTGAAAATACAGTGTCACTTTCACATACCTCTATTTCTTTTTTGACTGATGGTTCTGTTGTTGATGCTGTTGTTGTTGTTGCTTTTGGTAGCCGTTTCTGGGCTGTTGCTGGTACCCGTTCTGCGAGTACTGTTGGGACGAGTTACAAGTTGTGATACCCGTAGTTGTTTCGCTGGCCCAGTTTTTTGAAGTTTGATTCGATATCCTTCGTATTACGGAAGCCTTCTTCCATCAGTGGCACAGTCATGTTCTTTACATTCAATGGCGGCGGGTACTTGTCTATGAGTGACTTAGTCTCCTTATGGTCAAGGTTTAAGTTCAGGTAGGAGTCTATGAGGTTTGCTAAAGCCTCATCGATAGCAGGAGAGGCTTTGGGTTTATTAATGTCTGCAAATCTCGAGATACCAGCCGAGGTAATTGCGCCTGGCTTTGCGTTTGCAAAATGGTCCGGAGGTGTATCTTCCTTCTTAGTGTTAGCATCCTGTGCAGGAGGCTTGGCGTCCCCCTCAGCGGGGGTTTGTTTTGGTGCGGGTACGGGGTCTACCCGCGTACCCTGCACGGGTGCGTCCTCACTCCTTTGTTCTTCCTTCTCTCTGTTATCCTGATTATCCTCATCTTCGTGCGTGAAGTCATCAGCATTTTGATCAGGGACTTTTAATGTCCAGTTCAAGTTGGGTTGTAACACAGTTTGATTTAGGAATTGTTGAAACAGCTGAAAACCCAGGTTTTCCAGGATTGGAGTGGAGGTGCTTAATGGCGGCTTGCGTGTCTTACACCTCTGGGCGGGTGTTAAGCTGTTGCGCGAGCTAGCATCGCTCTCAACGTGTGAAAGCTTAGCCGTTGTTTCACTTCCCGAAGAAGAAGGAAACAACTTTCGCGATTTTTTGTAGAGCACTTTGCGTTTTTTCACAGGGAATCTCTAATCGTCTTCCGAGGAGTCCGGATCAGAGATTGGGTGCCGTTTGGTACCCGTCTTCAACAGTTCCTTAGACGCCATGTTGGTTTCTTTGGAAGTTGACGCAATTGCCAATGAATCATCTGTAGATTTTTCATTATTCTTCTTAACTATGTCCGCTTGCTTCTGTAAGTCGGACATTGTGCATCGAGAAAAACCGCTTCACTCCAGGTTTGTGAGAGCGGTTTTCTAATAAGCACTTCTTAACTAGTCGGGTGATGAAGACTTGCCTCGGTTCAGCCCGTGCAGTTAAACTGCAAAAGAAAACAAACCAGAAAAAGGGTAAGTTTTCGGTAAAATAATGACAATAAAGAAGAACGCTTTAAAGGCGGGGCCTTAAAGTGTTCAATTGTCACTTTAAAAACAAATAATGCGGTAAATTAATGGTAATTTAGTTCCTTTACATACCTTGCTCATTAGTTAACGTCTGTTCCCTCTCGGTGTTCGCGCGTTACTGACTTCTCACATAGTTCTATCTCCCTGTATCCTGGGGCGACAGAGAAAGTAGTTCCCGTAGCGAGTAGGAACAGGGAATGGGGACCACATACAGGTGACAACCAGCGGAACTGTCAAACATATCAGAAGCCTTAGGGGGCCTACCACTAATATATTGTAGTCTGCCCCTTTGAATGTGCATATTCATCCTGTTTATAAAACAAAACTCTACAACACATGATATATATATTTTCCACATAAGAAAGTAATCCCAGATACTATGCCAGATTGGGCACGACAAACAACAAGAATAAATAAGGTTTACTATTTTTATGTCTATTTCTCATCCGTTAATAAAATACAAATAAAAGAACTTTTTCAAATGTTCAAATTCTAATTTAAAAATTGGCATATGGGATGAATTTGGTCCCAAACAAGTGGGTTGTCGCGGAGAGTTGCGGCTGCCGGGAGAGTATGATCGGGCGTCCACCTACTACGATATGGCTCCGATATGGTCTACGATGCACTTCCCGATAAAAAATCAAAATCGCGTCGGAAGGTTACCTAATATCGGGGCAGTTGACCACGTTTCTGCGATTAGACACCGATAGAAACCCCATACAATGCATGACTTGTCTAGACTTTTGTTACGATTTTGCACCCTCCCGATATGGCACCGATTTTGACATTTTGTATCGGTACCATATCGGGAGGTCTACGATTCTATCGTAGTAGGTGGACGCCGGGCCTATCCCTGTACTTCACTCTCCGTTCAAGTAGGCCTATACATGTACCATCCATTTGGCCCCAATTTCTCCAACATCTTTTAAGTAGAATCTCTGTGGTTAATCCTCCAATACTTACCAGGTTACTATCATAATGAGATCTGTGGCTTGATTGTTTTCAGTTTTTGGAAAATTGCCCTAAGATCCATAATTAGGGAGTAAAAAGTATCATCTATATGTTCAGAAAGCATATTTCAGCTGCCCACCTCTGTGGTATGTTAAGCTCTGGTCTGTACATCCCTATCGTGACCAATGGCATTGGTTTCTATGCGAAGAGATAAATAATCAAAATGGGCTATATATAATTCATTGGTAATGGAATTTCTGAATTTGAACAGTCACCATTTTGAATTATCTCCCTTCTGTGCTTATGTCTACAGTATAGCTGTGATATTTTCCATGGCATATATTATATTCCTAACCTGCCCATATGGCACTCTTACAATGACACTCTGAGATGTTAGTATCAGGAGTGCCCTCATATGTACAGCAGACCGGAATGAGACTTGTCATCCCCTATTGGCCAATCATAGCGCAGAGCACACACGCCTTAACCTGTAGCAACTGACTCTCAGCACTGACTGCTCTGGACAGTTTAAATTAGCTCCTCCAGTGTGTCAATAAATCGATCTTCTCTAGCTCATAGTTGTACATTGTACTTCTGTATCTGAGTTCTGACTCCTTTACTCTTAAGGTCTATACCTGGCCACTCTGGGTCCCTCGACCTGACCCCCACCTTCCCTATGTGTTCTGTTACCAGTGTATTTTTCTTTATAAATGTTGCAATTATGTTTTAAAGTAATCTCAAGCAGGCATTCAAGGCCCTTTAATCAAAGTATGTGGCCGGGGAATGACTGAAATTTGCCTGGGGAGTAGCAGTGAATGTGACTAGACCTCTTGATTAATGCAGTAGTTTAACGTGGTTGCGGATGGCCATTTCTGTAACTGGTCCAAAATTGGCCTGAAGATCGCCAGGCGAGACGCTGCATCATGACGTCACTGACGCTCAAAGTCTTTTGATGATAGACGAGAAACTCTAACACATAGGAAGATTTATATATGATGGAATTGAACCATTATGACATTTATAATACGATATATACATAAATCGTTTTTAATATGATTTATTGACAAATACGCTAAAATATTGGACTTCGCATTTACCTGAACATATTGTTGCGGTCTCAAAATATTTCCTACCACAGGTAATAATGTTGCAACCGTATTTTTATCCAGAAGTACCAATGTAGTGCATTTGTCTACATGTACCATTGACCTCAACAGTTCTGCCCGTAGACGGCAGAATAACTTTGAGCCATTACTTCATGTTTTATCATCATCTTATTTCCTCATCCATCCGACTCCTGTAAAACTCTTTATAAGTATTTCTTCTCATAGCGGAAAGTGGTGAGTAGACTTTTAAAAATTGGTATGTAATCACGGATATATTCTTACTTTACATCAATCCTTTAAATCAGATGCTATTGGTTGGAAACATAATGTTACCAAGCGACATCTTCTTTGCATCTTTTCATACCGCAATTGCATATTGCATTTTCACTCAATTAGTCTTCCGTTTTGAAAACATTTTCTATTTTTCCCTTGTCCAATTATACTGTTGGTAGTCTTTGGCAATGGTTTTGTATATCGAAAGGACTAAATCACTTTCAATTTCCCACATACCAGATACCCATCAGTCTTGGTGTGGGAGAGTGCTGTTCTAATTGATACTTTTCTTTACAAACCGATATTGTTATTGTATGTATTCATAATTGCATAACATTTGCATCCGACATATTTTTATTCCAAATCTGCTCTGTCTTTCCTTTTTGGAATTATTAGAATTTGTTGTCAGAAATACCCTTTGCCACAAAAACGAATGGGTGCTCGTAAACTGCTGTAACTAGTGATTGGACTTCTGCAGATGTTCATATTTCATTTGCCAAAAATCTACTTGAGTAATATATATATATATAATTTCAGGAACTGGCCTGTACACGTTGAATCGGTGTGATCACATGTTTTGGGTCGTGCTTGTTTAACCGACTGACCCGGGAAGTTAGCCAAACCCACATCCCCTGGCTCGACCGACCCCGTATTGTGTGGAGATCATGATATCAATATAATTCAAATGCAATGCGAGAGCTACAGTATAGTTTTTGATATGATATTTCTTTCCTCTGTCTCCTCATATCCTTTGTCACTTACATAATTGTTTCTTTTATTGGCTTCCACTAGTTTCTGGAACCTCACTAGTTTAGAAAGTGGAACCTATGTAATCCTCAATCTACATTGCTGTTCAAAATATGAATTTGATTTATGTTATAGTGGATTGAAGATGAATTTGGGTATTATAATAAATAAGTACTAAAAAAAACTCAAAATAAAAATGCAACGTCTATAGAAGTGACCTGATGTCAACTGAATTGTATATAGGACATTCCTCTAGGATACAATGTGGATCAATAGATATGGCAATCGACTGGAGCCTCATGAAAATACATGTATTCTGTAAAAAGAAAAAAAATTGATACCCAACAACAACAAAATTGTTTAAAAAAACACATAAAAAACACGTTTCATTGAGGCATACTTTGGTGATTCCTCGATAGGGAATGAATGTAAGTCTGACAAAGACATGTCGAGGAATAGGTCTTGTTACAGTATTACACAATTAGACTTTTTTTCTCATTTCTTTATTGACTCAGGTAGTTACTTGAAACAGATCGACTCTGTTTTCGTTGCACGTTTTATAACAAGACAATGACTGTATCAATCAAACTTTCCGTCCTGCTTGTTACTGGTGTTAGGTCAAATATCGCAGCTATGTGATACTGATACTTTCATTACAAATAGAAAATCAGTCCTTTGCTTGGCGTTTACAAGCTTTCTGGGAATTCAGTCTGAAATCTATTTTTTTTCTTAACTTGTCCAATCAGAACTCATTTTCAGACATTATAATATTCTTCCCGTTTTTGAAAAAGCTTTGGCATGACCATTCCCGGATTGAATTGTTGAGCAGCCTGATATACTAGAGGCATATCCTACAATTCATCGTGGAGCCACCTTTTGATTTTTAGATATTGTCAATCATCAGTAAAAACTGGTCTCTTGTCATTCATTCTTATCCCACACGAATAAGTACAACGTTGTGTCCCCTTTATCCAGTCTTAATAGGTAAACTAGGCCAATTTACATTTACTTGATTTTCATAGGAAAGGTACTGAAAAACTTCTTTTTTTTCAAAACTAGGATGGTTACCTATGACCTTTAAAACTTAAATGCGTATTACCATTCATCTTCTATATTCTGTGAAGGTGAAGTAAAGTGACATGGGTTTTCCTATGTGAAAAACAACTTTTTTGAATTTGTATATATACTATTATAGAATTATCATGTTATTGATCTCTAAATAAAAAACTAGCATGGTGACCCCTGATTTTTAAGGTAGATTATATAACACTTGAAGATCATCATATTCAATTCCAAAGAAATAAAGATGGGTTTTAATTTTCAAGAATAATTATGGGATATGCCTTTAAGTACACCATAGATGGGGCTTTCCTTGCAGTTTCGTTGTCCTCATTGTATTGTAATGGGACCCAGAAGTGAGTTCAGAATTAATCCAGTCAGAATAGTCGCTATTTATCTACTTCCCCTTTCTTTTTTGTTTGACATAATGGAACATGAAATATTTTGCAAGACTCAATGCTCCATTGGGTGTCATTTATTCGATAGAACATGCACATTCAGAGATAAGTCAGATGCATTATCAACCTGAATTCATACAATTACAGGTATTTCATAAAATCAGGCCTGATGTGTTTATATGTTCACTTCTTTTGCTTGTTTCATATGCATCGTCTTGTCTATTTTCACAATGATTTTTAAAACGACTTTTTACACCAGAATGAATACATCAAATGAAAAGCTCATGTTTTACTCAATGAAACTGGAAATTCCAAGGCCTAAGGCAGTAATTTTTCCAAGCCTAACCTCGTAACTTTGACTTTCTCCCATAGGAACATAGTTTCCCTTTATTCCAGGACTGTAGTGTTTAGAGTTTAACTTTACTACACCGTGATATATATATATATATATACTACCTTATGTGGGTGTCGGGGGGGGGGGGGACACATTTCATGTTATACCAGACACCCAAACATAAAGATTGCTGCCTAAAGAAATGTTAGTCACTCCCTAGTACATGGAACCCACTGAATCACCTCAAGGACCTATATACAGGTCCATTGTACGGAAAGGGTGAATTATATCGATTACAGTTCAATGTTATTGTCGTTATCAGCTGCAGATATACACTCTACAAGGTCAAATGTTTCTATTATTGTAATTCATTTGCTTTCTATGACACATTTCTTCAACAATATGACAAGCCAATCGCTTAATTTCTCTGGAAAAAGTTTGCTTCATTCATAAGCAGGAGTTTCAAGAGCTCATGAGGAAGGGTAAGATATACTTAAGTCAGGCTATATACTTATGAATATGACCGAAGAACAGGTAACTAACACTGTTGCTTGTGGAAATACTAACATCCCAGATATCTGGGAGGGGTTAACCAAATTAAAAAAAGCTACAAACATGACAGGATAATTCCACAATTCTGTAGATATTTCTCCAGCAACATATTTTGTAGTAATATTCTCTCTAAGATATGGTAGTGAACAACAAGGACGACTTAATAAGGTAAAATGTACCAGACGTAATTGCACCAACGACTCCAGTATGACCAGCTATCCTCCAGGCATCAGAGCACCAACATCTGTGGTGCGGAGGGTAAAAGCCTTGGTGGAATGTAGCAAGAGTGTTCCCAAGGGTAGTCCCAACCAAGCCATAAAGTGGACTTTCAGCAAGATCGACCACGGAGGTCTATTTTACGAAACCTCTCAAGGTCTCTGACCAGGCGCCCCCCAATGCTTCATCCTTGTGACCACCTTAGGCTGAAATGTGTGTTGGTGTGGAAGTTCTATTAATTTTTTATTACTTTGACTCAATTCACCTCTAGTTATGCAGTATTGAGTTTTGCCATGTATTGAAATATCCCAGCATAGCAAGCGTAGTGGGCCATGCAGAGGAGCCAGTGGCAAGCCCCGAAACTTGGCATTCTACTACGGATGGCCCTACATTCCAGGCCCACCTGTCAAGTTCTGATGCGGTGCTGCATGTCTCTCATGTGTCTACAGCGGTGGCTGGCTGGCAGCAGCAGGTGGTGGACAGGCAACGTTCATAGATAGGAACTGCTGCTGGACTCAGCAATGGTCCATGGAGTGCCATGTCTGAATGTGAGTACACAAGCATTGGCCAATGGGATGGTGGCGGTTGCCACTGCTGAATTGGAGCCTAGCATGGAGCTTCGCCAAACCTAGGCTGTGGCTGCATAGACTCGCCAGGTAATATTGACTGCATAGGCTGAAGAGGATGGGGGCATTATAGAGGAAACCCATAAAAGTTTTGGGTCTGAGCTCGTATCCCATCGAGTTTGAGTCACATAGTAATTCACAAGGCGAAGCCGCGTGAATTGCTATGTGATTCAAATGAGATGGGATCATGCTCTGACACTAAACTTGAATGTGTTTCTGAATTTATCTCACCCTTAATATTGACTAATGGGCTAACATTTTTGACATTATCCCCCATTGGATATTTTTCCTAAATATCTAATGGGTGTTAGATACGAGTTCCCAATGTTAAGTCTATGGAGAAAAAATATCTGGGGTGAGATAAAAGTCTGTATCCTTCTGGGAATCATGCAGCACTTCCATGATGCGTTGCTTGGCCATGTGATGGTAGGTTGATAACAGGCTGTGGAGACACCCTACCACGTATAAACTAATGGGTTCCGCCATTCAGTTATGAAAGTCTCAATCAGGCCCATGAGAATGTCAGGGTTTGTCATGGGTGCAGAAGTTGGCATGGAAGAAGGTGTGTAAAACGAGGTTTACTGCCGTACACTGCCCAGTACAGAAGGAGTCTGAACACAACGCCTGCTAGGAACTTACTGATTTATTGATTCTTTTGCATCGGTTTAAATAGGCGTTGAACAAAGGACCACTACATACCGGATGGCAGCTGCCATCCCCACGGTTACACAAATGGTATATAATGCAACATACACATACTACAAATGACCAGACAGACTCATTACAGATCATAGGCGTGTCGGTGCGGGAGTGTAATCCCACCCTGCTTTGATTACGGTTTTCAAACTGCCATTGTCTCATTGTTCGTATTCGCTGTATTGTTTGTTAGCCCGGTATCCTGGTAGCCGCGCTTTGTACCCGCATATCCGGCCACCGTTTGGGTGCCTTGCTTTGTATCTGCAATTATAAGCTTAGTTAACCACTCTCAACTTTACAATACTCCCATGCATATAGTTTTCAAGCATTTGAAAATTCTTTCCGTGCCATGCCACCTCGTTTAGTTTATAGGCCCGGGGGCATCGGTTCTAGGCTCGGGAATAATGGGTCTGCTGCCTCCTGGCCTTCTCCCCTTCTGTCTTTTTCTACCTTGATTTCGTTGTTCACTATTACAGAGGTTGTTCTCTCTTCCGATGGTACTTCTACTTCTCCTCTTCTCTTCTTCTTGCACTTACGGTATCCTTGGTACCCGCTGCCCATGGCGGCCGCTATCACTCCTCCACAGAAGGCCATTACTCCCATACTTCCTGTTGGTTGGTGGAGTTCGCTGTACGGGGGTATGGGCGTTTCCTGGACCGGTATGGTCCCTAAGTTAGCGATAGGTATAGGTTTCCTGTCGTTGAACTTCAACGAGATGTTGACTGCCCTGGGTAAGATCGTAGGCCAGGTAAAATTGAATCCTGGGAGGTTCACTAGTGGCCTCGCGGCGATGTTTACTGCTGATGACTGTACCCTGAGGCCAGCCACTGACCACATTTTTGATATTAGGGTGCATTCATGTGGGAGGTCATACTTTTTTATTCCTTCATGTCTGATCACTGTTGGGAAACGTCCGGTACATAGTAGTTTCAGGTCTGTCGCTTTGTTAGAAGACACTACAATTTCCGATAGGTTAGACTGTACTCTGGCCACTAGTACCCCGGTTTTGCTTCGGAATACTGATACCCTGCAGTCTGCCGGCTTCAGGCCCCGCACCAGTGCTACCTCGCAGGAGGGGGTAAGGTCAGAGGGTACCGAGGTGCAAACAGTCGGTTCTTGTCCTGTGTAGCTGCGGTGGTCTGGTATGATGGCGTTGTTGGATCCTTCTGTTATTGCTACTGCATGCTCTGCGTGGATTATTCGGAACACCTCCCCGTCCCAGGGCACCGGGATAAACTGGAGTTGGAATTGTTGGAATATGTCGTTCGATACTGCTACTAATGTCACATGAAAAATTAGCTCTCCACCTTCCGATCTCCAGAGGGGTTTCACCTGAGCATTGCGGTAGTACGAGTGTGGGGACAGTGCCGATTGACTAGCCGATGACATGGCGTTCAATACTTCCTTTAAGGTATATATTGGGAGTACTAAACGGGTTAGGTGTTCCGACTCCAGCATAATGTACTGACGCTGGAATACTGTTGCTTCCATGAGGAAGGTTTCTGCTACCATTTCCATTGCGTCAAGGTAGGCACTTACTTGGTTGTTCAGTTGGAGTCCCCTAACCGCTATCGTCGTTGTGCGATACTAGTTGGTATATTTTGGTTACCGCTCCCTCCAGCGCAGCGATGTCATCCCTGTTTTCTTTGGCGAATAGGCGTGTGGCGTTCACGACTGACAACAGTGCTCGCTGGTTGTGTCTGTATATGTCCTTTCCTCTTTTTAGTACCTCCATATCCTGGCGCAGGGTTTGGAGGTCTGCTTGTGTTGCCACCCCGAACATCACTTTCTGGGTGTGCCCCACCACGTCGATCCAGCCTCTTTTTACCCTTTTTGTTGGTTTAGTCTTTGTGTCGGGGTCCTCGTTTGTTAGATCCGTATAATCTGCTAGGATGCTTCTCCCCATCTGCACCTTATTGAGCGCGCCTTTCGTTCGTGTCTCCCAGGCGAGTCGCTCTTTATCCGTTACCAGGCTCGCTAGGGGACCCAGGGAGTCCTAGATTTGCGCTGTCCAGTTTGAGATGTCCGGATTGCACGGCCGCTGGATGGCGACAGCTAGCTGCCACTTTCCTGCGATTACTCTTGCAGTCCCGGCCCTGCTGACCATTACCCCTTCGTCCGTCAAAAGGTTTGCCATGCTCATGGTGGCGTGTAATACCATGCATAATGCTGCTAGTATATATGGTTTCTTCATTTTTCTTTGGTCGTTGACTGTATCGCGGCTATGTTGTGTTGTAGGGTTGTTCCTCTTGTTGCTCCCTTGGTCTTACTGATTGTCTACTGTCCGCCTGCGTCTATATATGCCTGGTTTGGTGGTTCGGAGTTGACAGTGCCCCTATCTGGCACTTCGTTACCGTTGGTGGGAGTTGTTACAGGATTTGACACCTCCGGTGCTGGCATTATTGGCTCCGCCTGCTGACCAACCCCCTTTCCCGCATGCTGTGCTTTCCGGTAATCCCTCTCGGCTTCATATCGTCGGGTGGGCTGTGGGTTAGGTCTTAATCCTCTGGTGCGGTCACGACTGTTTGCCGGGGAGTTGTTTCCCCGCCTTTCTTGTTGTTCTAACACTCCCGGGCGCGCTTGTTGGCCTATTGTCTCCCCGCGCGCGGCGGGTGGCAGCTCCCTCTCTATTGTGTCGTTATTACCTAATAAGTCGTCAGTGTCAGCTTCCTGCGGTTGGGCATCCGCTACTTGTGGTTCGGCCTCGACCGCGGGGTTTGGGAAAGCTTCTACTTCCCTTAGCAGCTCTCTGGGAAAAACATATCTGCATCGCCTTTGCTCTGTTCTGGGTAGCGGCTTGTTTACGGCTGGGCCTGTCGACCCGTCTTTTTGTAGGCGGTCGAGGTTTAGGGTTTTTACTGTGTTGTCCCCTCCTAACACTTTTGCCGTCGACCGCCCTACCTCTAATACCGTATACCCACCTGAGAACTTGGGCTCCAGCATGGCGACTGTGGGCTGGAAGACCATTACCTTGTCCCCCGGTATGATACTGGGGCATCTCGGTCTTTTGTCCAGCCTGTTGATGTTCTGCTGCTGTTGTCTATCTATTTGTTTTCTGACCAACTCTTTTATGTGTATGGCTCTTCGGTCCCTGTCCGCTACTACTCGCGGGAAGTATTCTTCGGCGGCACTACCTCCCATGGCGGGGGGCGAACAGGGGTTTCTTCCGTACAGAACAAAATAGGGGGAAAAACCTGTAGTGGAGGACGGGGTGGTCCTGTATGCCGCGAGGGCTGCACCCAGTAAGTCTTCCCATCTGTTCGGCCTGGCATCCGCCAGTTTTCTCAAGATCCCTTTCAAGGTCTGGTTGAAACGTTCTGCTTTGCCATTGGTAGCGGGGTGGTATCCTGATGTAAACCGGGTGTCCACCCCCCTGAGGTGCAAAGAGGCCTTGAGGTGTGTGTTTAGGAACTCCCCCCCCCCTGTCTGTAATGGTCACTCGCGGAGCTCCGAAGCGGGGTATATACTGTTCCTCTAGATAGTACACGACGTGCTTGACTTGCTTGTCTGGTATCGGCTGAACTTCTGCCCATTCGGAGAAGTGGTCTACTATGACTAGGGCATATCTGTTCCCTTTACTCGATATCGGCAAGGGACCGATTAGGTCCAAACCTATAATTTCTCCGGTGTATTGGGGAATGGGCATGGCGGCTGCTGGTGGGTAATAGCGTTTCCGACGGTTGGTAGCACACGGGCGACATTATAGAACTGCTTTGCACACCTGTGCCCTCATCTTGGGCCATTTATAGTTCTCGTGGAGTTTCCCTAGTGTCTTTTCCACTCCCTGATGTCCGACTTCTATGTGTGCCTCGCGTACCAACTCGTTTTGCCATCTTGGGGGCACTACGATTCGTGGGAACTCTGGCTGGCCACTGGTTGGCTCACTAGAGTACAGTACCTCGTCATGTAATAAGTAGTTGTCTTCCCCTTTCTTCCCCGCGCCATATTCCGGCAGTGCTCGTTGGGCCTCGATCAGGCTTTTCTTTGGCAGGATGGGGTCATTCCAGTGCCCGTCCGTTATGATGGCTCCTACCTCGGGGGAAATCGGGCTCCTCAACCGGCTCAGCATATCAGCTCTCACGTTGCTCGACCCCCGGCGGTATTCTATCGGTGCCCTGTATTCTGCTAGTGGATTTTGGTGTTATTTACCTCTGCCAGAAAAAGGGACTTGAGTGGTTTGTGGTCCGTTATGATGGTAAACTTGGCTCAAAACAGGTAAGGGCATAGCTTGGTTAGGGCGTAGACCACAGCATATGCCTCTTTTTCTATCATTGCCCACCTGAGCTGCGCACCTTTCAGCCTTTTCGAGAAGAACTGGATTGGTCTCTCTACTCCTCTATCGTCCCTTTGAGTGAGTATCCCCCCCACGCAACTGTCAGAGGCATCCGTGTATAGCTGGTACTCACGGGAAGGGTCTGGGTGCGTCATTACTTGCTCGGATATTAGGGCGTCTCTTAGTAATTCCCATGCTTCGTGTCTGTCATCGTCCCATACGAAACGCGCATTCTTCTTGGTGAGGTCTACTAGGGGTGCCGCTACCTCTGCGAAGTTTGGGATACATTGTCTGTAGTAGTTAGCCATTCCGAGGAATCGCCTGACCTCCCTGACCGATATGGGAGGTGGCATTTCCTTTATCGCCTCAACTTTTTCGGGGTCTGGTGCGATCCCTTCCTCGCTCACGATGTAGCCCAACAATTTGACCGAGCTCTCCCTGAACACACATTTCTTCGGGTTTAGGGCCAGGCCGTGTTCTTGTATTGCCCGTATCACTTGGTCGAGGTGTTCGGTGTGCTCTTGCGTCTTCGAGAAGATCACTATATCGTCAAGGTACACTAGCGCGAATCTGGGGATAAATGGCGCCAATACTGAATTTATGAACCTCTGCCATGTTGCCGCACTGTTGCAGAGTCCCATCGGCATCCGCGTGAATTCGAAAAGGCCTAGATGAGTCGATACTGCCGTCTTTTCGATCGACCCCGGGGCCATCGGTATCTGCCAGTAGGCAGATTTTAGATCGAGGGTGGAGAACACTGACGCCCCTTCCAACAGATCGAAGATGTCTTGGAGGAGTGGGATGGGGTGGGCGTCCTTCTTCGTGACACTGTTCACCCGGCGGTAGTCGACCACGCACCTCATGGAGCCGTCTGGCTTGGGGACGAGTAGGATGGGGGACGCCCATGGGCTATTACTCAGTCTGATGATCCCTTTTTCCAGGAGGTCGTTTACCTCGTCTTCTATCACTTTCCGTTTGGCCAAGGGGGTTCTGTAAGTCCGGCTGCGTTGAGGCGGGGCGTGGCCCGTGTTTATCGTCATGCGAACTCTATTGGTCATGTTGAGGGGTCCTACCCCCGACGTGAACGCCTGTGGGTACTTCTCTACCCATGCGTCGATCTCGCTGAAGATTCCACTCAGTATCGGGTCCGCCTGCCCCTCTCCCCAACGGAACACTTGCCCTGCTAGGGTGATTGTGTATTCGGTGCAGCTTAAGTTGGCCTTTAATACTTTCATACTGTCTATTCTTAACAGCAGCCCGTGACTCATGTTTTCTACTATAAACACGGGAATAGACTCACCCCAGATAGCAATAGAACTGGTCCCTAGTGTTGTTATCTCGTGCCCGGTGAGCGACATCAGCTTAACTCCTGGTTGCAACATCGGTATCCTGTTTTGTCATTTGCACAGCTTCTCCCATATGTCTCGCCTTATCATCGACCGGCTGGCACCGGAGTCGGCTAGTATTCCTATCTCCACCCCGCACACTAGGGCTTGGAATACTGTCCTACCGTCCGGTGCCTCCCTTAGTTTCACTGGGAGTAGTTTTGTTCGTAGCTCCCCCTTCCTGCCTGGAAGGCATTATCGACTGCCGCGGATATTGCTGCTTGAAGCTGTGCCTCTTTGTGGGGGCAGTTGGCTGCGATATGGCCCGTTTCTCTGCAATTGTAACACGGGCCTCTTCCGCGTCCTCCTCCTTGTCGGTTTCCTCTGTTGCCGCTTCCTCCTTGGTGTCCTTCCCCTCGGCCACCCTGCTTGTTGGAGTTTCCTCCACTTCCATTGTAGTAGTAGCGGATTATTGGGGTGGGGGAAGGAGATGGTTGTAATATGACTGAGATGGTTGGCTGTACCCGTAGTTGGCTGGGGCCTGGTTGAATCCTTCTCTCGCTGGAAAAACCCCCGGGGAGCGCTCCGTGCGCTGGGAGTAACCCCCACTGTGGTGGTGGAAATACGGCTGGGGCCCCCGGAGGGGGTGGGGGAGCGGCCGTCTGCTGGCTTGGGGCTTGGGTTGATACCGCGGCTATGGTGGCGGTGGCTTGTGCGTTGATTTCCCCTGCCTTTGTTGACCTGGCGTAAATGGCTTTTAGTTCCTTTTGAATGGATTTCATTACCTGGGACACCTCCTTCATGTGCTCCAGCTGCAGTCTGCAGAGTTCCTGGTCCAGGTTCGCCCGGCCACAGGCGGCGGTTGTTGCGGCTACGGTGGCCACTTCTTCGATTTCGCAGATACGTGCAGTGGCCACTGCAGTGGCTATGGCCTCCTTCAGCGTTTGTGGGTCCTTGCTGAGGGCTAACCTGCGCACCGTAACATTGTTTAGTCCATTGCAGAAAACCTCTATTAACTTCTCCACTAGGTCTTTTCTTGTAACTTCTGCGTGGAGTAGGCTTCGGCCACCGCTTCGGAGAATCTTCTCCCAAAGGCACGCACGGGTTCCTCTGGGAAACGTATAGCCTTCTCGACCCTTTCTCTTAGGAACCTTCTCTCTTCTTCTCCTAGGAAGGCGTCAGAAATTTCTTTCCTCAGCTTATCCCAGGTTCTGGCGGCGGCTGATAGTTGGCTTATGGTCTGTCCTATAAAGATCCGGAGGCTGCCCGATGATACGTATAGGGCGAGATCCAACAGCAGGGCATCTCCTGCTTGCGACCCCTGTGCGGCTGAATCCACTTCTCGCAACCACTTGCGTAACGCATCTAAGTCGTCTCCTCCGGTAGAGTCTATCCTGGAGGCGTGGTCTCTCAGTTTAGTCCGCTGGGCCTCCTTCTTAAGGTAGTCCAATTGTTCTACCTCTAGCTCCTCCATACGTTTGCAATGAGCTTCGTCCATCTTGATGCAGTCTCGGGAACTAACCTGCGTTTTACTGGGCCAGGTACTCTCTTAGTCCCGCTGGTGGTTCCACTGTAAAACGAGGTTTACTGCCGTACACTGCCCAGTACAGAAGGAGTCTGAACACAAGGCCTGCTAGGAACTTACTGATTTATTGATTCTTTTGCATCGGTTTAAATAGGCGTTGAACAAAGGACCACTACATACCGGATGGCAGCTGCCATCCCCGCGGTCACACAAAGGGTACATAATGCAACATACACATACTACAAATGACCAGACAGATTCATTACAGATCATAGGCGCGTCGGTGCGGGAGTGTAATCCCACCCTGCTTTGATTACGGTTTTCAAACTGCCATTGTCTCATTGTTCGTATTCGCTGTATTGTTTGTTAGCCTGGTATCCTGGTAGCCGCGCTTTGTACCCGCATATCCGGCCGCCGTTTGGGCGCCTTGCTTTGTCTCTGCAATTATAAGCTTAGTTAACCACTCTCAACTTTACAGGTGTGCTATCAGATGGTAGTGACAGTCCATCATCTGAAACTGGAGCTGAACAAGGAGAGGGAGCATGAGCATTGGTCAAAGCCACCTGAACAGTTACATTAAAGGGAGCATTCCGCCTGTGCAACTACATGATGTGCTCAAGGAGGAACTAGAATTGGTGCTGAATCCACAGCTTGGTTGGAGTTTACTGCTCAGCACCTTGCTCAGACTTGGTGGCCTTCTTCAGTTTACCAAACTTGTTATATATGCTGTCGTACCAAGTTTTCAGCTCCTGCGGGGTACGCCCATCCTTCTTGCCTGGTCTGACCACAGCCTCTTGTTAGGCATACAACACTGGCAAGAACTCGATCACAACACCTTTTTCTTCCTCGGTGAAGTTTACCACCTGGTGCCTGGCAGGAGCCTTTTTTGCTATGCTGTAGTGACTAATATGACCAAATGTGTGAGAGCATGGGGGGATTGGCCTTAAAATAGCAGAACTTGAGGTGTTGGGCGAGGCCAGAGGTAACCATTTCGCCACAGACTAGCTCCATGTTCTGTAATGGCACACTGTGTACCGGCACATTAAACCATGTTATGCTAATTTTCCATGTTATGCTAAGTATTAGGACTTATGTGCCAGAATCTATTCTACTCTCTGCCATGGCTACCCTGGTGTTCAGGGTCCATTATGTTCATCCACGTTTATCCATGCCGTCTCCCTGAGATGTACCAAATCATTCTCATTTCCCCCACAGTGCCTAGAAACGTGGGGATTGCTGGGAACATAGCGTAAACGCAGCATTATGTGCTGTGGGGTCTACTGGAGTGTTACCTTCAGAAACCTCTGGGGCCAGAGAGGCATTGTTGGCTGCCTCCGGCAGCCTCCGGAAAATACTTACTACAATATGATTTATGACTTATGTATTATACATACCTGCTCAAAATCCAGATATAATGGGTGATAAGAATTACGGTATAAACTCGCCTCTACTACTTTGTGATCACTTTTATTTACAATGAGCCAATGATAACATTATCGACACATTTGATATCATTATCTCTGAGAGTTTAAACAAGTGAGTGAACTATAGATAGTAGGCATATATTACACTTTTTATTTTGTTTAGACAATTTCTTTCCAGAGTAGTAGGACGTGCAGTAACTCCCAGCTAACATCTGAATTATTTTCAGAGATATACCTGAGGTTTAGCCAGTGATACAATGAGATCATTGTAACGGTTCAACTCTTCTTATTTGATAATTCAAGCGAAATCATAAAACGCCTTTGTAATTGAGACAGAATTTGCTCCGGTGCACTCTTTGTCAACCTTTATATTCATATGCATCAGCCAGTTGATAACTATGGAACAGTTGAAACTGTGGACCATAACAAGATACATTAACAAGACCATAACAAGATACATATATGGCTTTATCCTACCCCTCATATAAATCTCCATAGACTTAACATGGAGTGACTGTATGCCACGGTTATGCCGTATAACATTTATATCCAACAGGTGAAATATGAAGTTAAAAACATGTTACCAGGTAGGATAAAATCTAAACGTCACTTAATTTCATACTATTGTTTACATGGCGTTCATTGTCTTCTGCTACAGATATCACTCAGCTTCGCTTCGTGATATCATTCCGCGAAGACAACTCATGCCATACAAACAATTGTATGAAATTTCGTGACGTTTCTTGATAATATTCTTTCTATTTGATTGAGGGGACCTATTACATAAGGACACAAGAAACCTCTCCTATAGATGACGAGGACTTCGGTGGTAAATGATTGCTCAAGATGGCATAAGGGCCTATGGATAACCACAGTAAAATCTTGTACTTTTGATGTGGTGATTTGGGCAAAAAGAGGATGTCAATAAATGAGGTTTGATACAGCAAAAACTAAATGAAATCCCTAATCATATCACATACATAGATAGATTTTTAGCTGAGAAAGTGAAGAATGTATATATTGGCTAAGCAGCTAATTTAGCATAACTTTTATAAGGGTTTCTGTCAACTATTACCATATTATGGAAAATAAAGATATCTTTATAAAAAACTGGTACAAGGCATCTTTACATCGCCATTTTAAAAGGCTAATATCTCATGTTTAATTAGTATGACTGAGGTGGGACTATCAGTGAGGGTGAGACATATGTTGAGGGTGAGTTTGAGACCAAAATATCAAAATTTAAATTCAAATCTTTGTTCCAAGAGACATATACAAATGGACGACATAAAGATGAGTGCTTATCTTTATGTCGCCACTTTAAAGGCTAATATCTCATATTCATTTCAAGTGATCAGGGTGTAATTATCAGTGAGGGTGAGATATAGAGGTTGAGTTTGAGGGTAAAACTATCAAATTTTAATTCATTTCCTTGTTGCCAGAGACATATACAAACTGGCGATGTACAGATACACTAAATCCCATCTTTACGTCGCCACAGTTTTCACATCATTTTTACTAGAAAAAATGTACATAACTTATAGGAAAAAATTTACAGTGAAGCTAAACATATTTTCAAATTTTCAAAAGGTTTTTTTTTAATATTAATTTTTTTCTTAGCTTCCAATATTGCTAAAGGCGGCTACGTAAAAATGAGCAGGTTTTAGCCATACAGAGTTTCTATGATATGAGCATTTATGGAGTCCATAGTTCTTTTCTTATGATATAAAAAATTTTTGTGTACATGCTTTGGGCAAAATAAAACAGTGAAAATGGGTTTTTTTCCCTTCATTTTTATCGTCTTTTCATATACATATACCCAGGTAAAACTATATATGGCGTTGTAGCTCTCAGTGGGATCTATAAGATGATAAACGAAATTGGTGACTAACTTCAAAATTGAAAGAGTTATAACATGGTGAACATGAAAACAGGGGTTCCTCCCATTTCGTGCGAACGGGTTATATATATATATATATATATATATATATATATATATATATATATATATATATATATATATATAATATCAATAATCCAATATGTTGAAATGATTGATACTATGATAATGAATGACTAGAAAAACGGGTTTGGCGGAAATATATAAAAGCCAGGCTTTATTCAGGAATTGACAATGGGACTTACCCCGACCTATACATCGAAAATTACAGGAAGCTAACGTTCAAAAACCAGGGTAAGACTAAAATGTGTCTGATACCTGTTACAGTAAGCAGCAGATTAACCGATATCGAGCCTGGTAACCAGGTTACCCGTAACCGGTAACCAAGTAACTATAGAAGAGATAAACAAGTGACGATTATCAAACAGTAACAGTCACGGACTGAATAATAACGATAATACAATTGGATAATAATTTATAATCATATAACGTGGTTAATATATATATATATATATATATATATATATATATATATATATAATATATATATATATCATATATTTAGGTGACAGCCTTGTGCCCTTACACCCTGTCACCTTACACCCTGCCACCTTGTATAGCAAATAATTTTATATACTGACAAATTGTAATTGTTGGGGCAGGATGAACATATTGTTTGTAATTTTCTCGTTCCGTTGGAGTCTTTTTGTTACGAAATACACCTTGGTTGGAATTTTTTTTTTATCTCTTTAAAAATAAACTGCACAGGGCTGACATATCCTCTCATCGAACTGGTTTCGGCAAGAAAGACCACAGAAGATTTCCTCCCGCACTATGCCTGATGAGTCTGGATAACAGACGAAACCACGAGAGAAACTGAGGTAAATATCCTCGCTACAACACTCTGATGCTGGACGTCAGAGTTGCCCATCGGGCTGGCGCTGTTCCAGCAAGATGCGTACACTCACCTTAAAATAGGGCCTTTCCTCCTTGTCACGATGTGACTAGGCTGGGGGAACACTGCTTTCCCCCTACATTGAGATTCTAGGTGGTTAGAATCTAATATAGGAACTATGTGTACACACACATAGTGCCCCATACTCCGAGTCGAGCGGGTGGCATGAATATGCTGAACGCAGTACACTCACAACCAATGATCTCTATGCTTGAGGGTCACGTGTACGCCCTAGCCAATGAAATCGACGCAAAGTAGGGTAGGTCAGCGGGCCGCGGGAACCTCCTCGCGTCCCTTCCCTTTTCTCTCTATTCCGTGGTCGCATTGCGGTGGGACAGGACGCGCAAATCTTTTGCTAAGCCACGTCCAAACCTCACAGGATGAACATATTGACCAATCTGTCAATAACAAATAACGATACTTTTCATAATTAACCCCTAAGTTAGAACAAACTGTCACTTTTTCTCCATTTTTCTAAAGAAAGGCAAATAGGTATAAATAAATATGAGGAGTCCCAAAGGAGGGTGCCCGTCAGTAATGATTTCCAGTTAAGACGGGCGTTAGACCGACGGTTTTAGAAATCCATGCACCTGGTTAATTAATTGATTCATGCATGATACACCTGTCTCGGTATCCCGTATAATATGTGGTATGAATAGCGACCCTTCATTTCCTCAGTATCTTATCAGTTGTATTATCATCCTCTCAACTTGTGACATTGATTGATCAGTCAATATCTCTGAAGTGCCGAAGACCCCACAGACTCCACTGACAGCTCAGATCCTATGTGAAATTCAAGTCAACCAATATTCCGATGTAGAGGCTTAGGAAATATATATATGTCAGGAGGCCTAGGCCCCCCTCCCACCTCACAAAAGTGATTTCGGACAGGTTTACCCCCCCCCCCCTCCCATCTTAGTCCCTAGGTACCTGTCCCTAATTTCAACCATATACCGATGACTGTTAACAACTGCTTATGTATGGCCTTGTTTATAAAAAGGATCAACGACATTCATGTCCTAGACTTAAGGCCCGGCCCCACTGGTGCGATGCGATTATCGCACATGTTTTATGGCCCCATAAGCGCCCCCTCGGCGAGGTTTATGACCCCTATTGTGATGGAATCATCGCATTCAATCGCACAGAAAATCCAGGGTATGCCCCACTGATGCGATGGAATTGTCGCCTCACTTCTGGCACCATCTATGTATAATAGTCATAAAACTTAATTTATAATATTCATAAGTTACTCACATCTAATCATAAATTGGGGAAATGCAAGTAAGAAACGATGACTTAGACAGACCAAGGACAAGGGGTGCAATAAAGAACAATATTTTACTATCGAGACCAAAAAAGGAAACGTACAGAAAATCGAGTGTATATAAGGGAATCACAATCTAGAACTCATTATCTAGAGAAATACAGTCTCCTGAAACGGCTACAAAGGAAGCATTTAAGAAAGAAATATTGGAAAAATTATCAGAGTAATCTGCATTAAAGAAGCTTTTAAAAAAAATTATTTCACTTGTCAACCTCACGCTTTACAAGGTACCAGAATAATACCTAGGTTACAGCCAGAGCCTGCTGTTTTCACAGCTTTCACACCTCCTCAAACCTGGCATCCAAATGAATGCTGTCAGGTGTGGCAGTTATTAACTGTAGTAGGCCCCACCTACCAGTGGTCAGAGTAGCTGGTATAACTACATGGATTCAATGCAGTGTAATCAGTCTCTATAGAAGTATATAGGGAAGTACTCTGTACCTGTGCGACGAATCCATCGCATATCATGAACATTTCAAGATGTGCGATGCGACGGATCCGTCGCATCGCACACGATCGCACACGCGCGCAAGTCCGGCCCCACAGGAGCGATTGTGTGCGATGCGACGGGCGGCGCCGTTTTTATGACACTTGCCGGCCGTTTATGACTTTTTATGGACTTGCGACAATCGCATCGCACCAGTGGGGCCGGGCCTTAACATGATTGGATTTGTATACGACCACTTTATTATAGAACAGTCCATTTATCTATATTTTTTAATGAGCAAAAGCTCCTTTATTGAAATTCGTAATCCTATACATCTATACATGTGTCTCATCAGTATTGGTAATAAACAAAACATGTCTACTTATTGTTAATTGGCAGATCATTCAGAAGCTTTTTATAGGGCATTCTAGGCTACAAGGCCCATCGTAACAGTACATTTATTGATGATGATTTACTGGGGGAAAGACTCCCCTGAAAAAGATGATAAGTACTAACTCAGGGGATTTTTTTGGATACGTTTATTTGGGTCTATGTCGTTTTACATACAACAGCCAAACTCGGCTAAGCCGTTTTTCCGTCTGGTCCCATCAGTGTAAACCTTTTCAGCACCTGAAACAATAATCGTGCATGGATAACCTGAGAAATTATCAGTTAAATATATGTAATATATGAAGTGACCAATAATAATGATAATGATGGGATGATATAATGTTTTGCATAGTCTACGCGCAGTGTTTAACGATATTGTAAGGGAACAGGATATAATAGAGGTGATATTGGGATAGAGATGGATAATGATAATTATCCAAATTAACAATTCAGCATTTTTAGAATACAACTAGGAGCAGCATCTTAAAATCGTAACACATACCACTGGACGTGACATAAAGTATAATGATAGATCATTCCTGGTTTTTCAAGAATTTCTTTATTGATGATCTCAGGTTACATTATAACAGTTGATTTTCACATTTTCGTTTGTATAATCATCAATAGAGTGGCCAAGAGAGTCAGCTCTAACATGTGAGCTGATTTTCATCGCTAGGCCTCTAGTTGGGATAACTGACAGAGTACCTTGGCAAATTAACAAACGACCCACGGTCGGTCCATGAAAACAATTACACAAAGGGTTATAAAGAGGAAACAAGTAGACTATTATACAGTGATATGATCTATACAGGAAATAGCATTTGATGTATGTTCACACATATATAGGGATCTCGTAGTACAGGTAGTTAGGTAATTTTAGTGAGAGTACCTTTGACAACTTTCAAGCTCTCTAGTATTTTGGTATAGTATCTAGCATACATTGTTTTGAGATACGCTTGAATTCGCCATAAGTGGGAATATTCCTAGAGACTACAGGTAAGCTATTCCATAATTTTGCACCTGCATAATACACCGACGTCATGTACGCATGGCAGTTAGGGCGGTGGCAATGTAGCAATACGCCATCATTAGCTCTAGTTGAAGATGTCACACTACGTTATAAAGTATAATCGACACAAACCTGTTGTAAACCAGTTGTATCACAATCTGGGGTAACAAGATGTTATCAGTAGGGCTTCAGTCATGAAATAGTTTCCCGGTCGTAAACACAAACACGGGGGTAAACATTTACCTAGTCGTATTCACAATCTAAGTTTGTTTACTGATAACACACTCAGGATACTATTTTTTATTGTAATTCTGAAAGTATTTTTGTCAGGTATTCGAGTGAAATAAGGTTGATATAATTTAACTTGCCTAAGATGTACCGTAGAAATTTGGAGCTAAAGTGGTAGAGCGTGCAGGCCTGAAGCCGTATTCGTCATCAGTTGATATTTGGTGTTGTTCTAAGTAGGTAAATAATCTTTTATTAACAAGTTATTCAAGTATTTTACCTGGTAGAGAAGAAAGCAGACTTATGTGGCGTAAATTGTTAACTAATTTGATGTTCCCTTTCTTAGGTATGGGGGTAATAAAGGCTGATCTCCATAGGGAGGAGGGAAAATACCTTGATTAATTGATCCATTAATGATAAGAGCAAGTTTATCTGGTGCGGCTAGAAACACAGATTTGAGTATTGATGCACGAAGATTTATCATAGCTGAGGATTTATTGATGTCAATTTGCTTGATGTGTTTAATAATTTATCGCACTTCAATAGGATCGGAAAAAATGTTGTACTCGTTAGCACGAAGAGGAAAAGGGAGGTTAAAAATAGATGGGGTATGTAACTTACTAGCCAATTGAGATCCTATGGTGGCAAAATAGTAGTTTATAAGATCTGGGATTTGTTCATCTGGGATTTCATTGTTGGTTGAATGATCAGTAAGGCTTGAAATAGGGGGCCTGTGACTAGGTTGAACCTTTTTTTTTATTTTTTAAAATTTATTTTATTGTATCTCTCGTTAGGTACAAGTTTTTTTTAGATACAAGCAGTACATTCTCTACTAGGAATACAACAATCCGGTGCATCAAGAATAATATGTGAATAAGTCAATACAGGTACTGAGATGAAATGTATATAGTCAGTTGTATACAAGAGAGTTCGATTATGGTGCTACTAGAAAGTCAACAATCTGTTTTTTTATACTCTTCAATATTAAAACAGCCATAAAACTATAATGTCATATTAAAGGCCAAGTGATACAAACACAGTCCAATATATCAGGGATGCAAATTAAGGAACATCCTGGAGCACCAAACTCAGAACAGAAAATACTACTGCAGTCTGATAGCCTTCCGAAAATTATAATAGTATGAGACTCCCAGACATCTCATTGGTGTCATATGACCTAAGGCTTAGAATAGACAGAGTCTTAGGACTCTACCACCCCACAGAATATTAGTGGCGTCAGAGGTTCAATGGTGAAAACTTAGTTACAACAAATAGACAGAATTATAAATACGTTTTGTTTCTTACTAGCAACTTTGTCGCTAGAGCCTATAAATGCGTCACAGTTCATGAACATTCGGTGAAACAGCAATCCGCTGGTCCCTTTTCTATAGCATTGG
This sequence comes from Alentia gelatinosa, assembly GCA_950022655.1. Lineage (NCBI taxonomy): Eukaryota > Metazoa > Annelida > Polychaeta > Phyllodocida > Polynoidae > Alentia > Alentia gelatinosa. The sequence continues at coordinate 109,171,377 of OX465579.1, forward strand.
AAATGTCAACTTCCCACAATCTTCCCTTGTTTATCTAGTACACAATCCAGAAATCCAGAATTTCATATCAGTCACACTAAATACAAATTAAAATCACTCCTCCCCACATTCATATGGATCCAAAATAAGGCCCCTCGGCGGCCAACACAGACGTGGGGCAGGGTGCACAGGCTCTCTGAAGGGGCTGAGTGGGGCTGGTATAGACTTGCTCAAGTCTTTGATTATGAACATTCATTAAATGATTAGGATACAGGGACTGAGGCCAGTCTAGGGCTGGTACTACAGATTGAAACTGGGTAATGGCAGAAACACATTGCACACCCCAAAACCATCTTTACTACACTCAAGTGTTGTTTTTTTGTTGTTGTTTTTTTGGGGGGGGGGGGGGGGGGGGTAGATAAGTTCAGAATCACACATTGGGTGTGTTTTACAAAGACTGGTTTAAGCACAGGTACCAGCATAAGACCAAAAACCGCCAATGTGCACTCAACTAGACTGACGAGAATTGTACGGTCCTGGTATAATCCCACTCTCCGGCTGCTCTATCTATGATAATAATCTGTGTTAAGTATATGGAAAGACGGGGCTTAGCGATTTGATAAACACTCCTGCACCCACCGCAAAATTGTTTCCAACTGTGACTAACGTCAACGGAACGAAAAAATACACTAAAATAATCTGTGTTAAGGCCCATTCCCACTGCTTCGATGGAATCATCACAATTCAATAAAAAGTCATAAACGGCCGGCGAAGGTCATAAAAACGGCAGCGCTCGTCGCATCGCACACAATCGCTCCTGTGGGGCCATGCTTGCGCGCGCCCGCGTGCGATTGTATGCGATGCGACGGATAAGTCGTATCGCACATCTTGGAATGTTCATGACATGCGACGGATCCGTCGCACAGGCATTGAGTATTTCACTTTGAGCTAAGAAATAATGTTCCAAATGGAGAGCTTTCATCAATACAGCTCTGAGAGTCTAGGCTAGTGAAAGTACACAATGAATCATAGGTCTGGATATTTTTAATGGTTGTGATGAGAAATGAATTTCATTAATTCAGACATATATTTTTGCCTCAGCAATACTAAAGGTCCGCCGGTGGTGCCTAACTGTAGATGTTTGCACCAGGATGTTAAAGAACACTACATTTAGGCACAGGAGTTGAATCGTATAGGGGTGTAAGAGGAGTAGAGGAGTAAAGTCGTAAATATATAGAACCATAGACTACATTACTATCACACTGACTACCACCCTGTCTTGTTAAATAAAAACGTTGCCACAGAATGTCAGAACTTGCAGACTAGTGCTATCTTGTAATGGCCGCCTAAGTAGGACAAACGAAAACGAGGCGAGCACTCTCCACTCAGTCCTAAGTAATGTTAAAAACCTAATGTTTTTCTGACCTGAAAGATGAAAATATCCCTTACATAATAAATAATCGGCCGATTTTTAAAAGCCGTACATAGAAAGCGGAGACTTGGGCCTATCTGCTGGTATATAGATGATATACATGTGTTATGTCTAAGATTTCCTGTCACAGATTAAACACCGGAATTGTTTTAGTTAAAATCGTTAAAACATATTACCTTCTTGTTTTCACAGTGATTTGATGAAAATCTATAGCAAAGACAGAAATAAACATGCTATCTTATTAGGTATTTCATGATGATTGATGTGATACCTACATTGCAAAGCTGTGATAAATATCTCTTGATGTTACATAGCATTATGACAGATGACACAGCGTCAAGAGGAACAACCCCATGGAGTAGATGATAATAGAGCATTATGGAATTATGTATTTCGGATATGTATATATATATCACTTTCTATTATTAGAAGAAAGAACCAATGTTATATGTATGTACAGTAGAACCCCGCGTAAGCGGACACCCTCCGTTCCGGCTCAAAGTGTCCGCTAACGCGAGGTGTCCGCTTACGCGGGGTTAAAATAAACATCTAATAGAGGGAACCGTTCTGAGCAAAGGTGTCCGTTAACGCGGGGTGCCCGCTTAGGCGGGGTTCTACTGTATGTATATAACCAGTTTATATATTAGGATTTATATATACATACATTTATCTCACCCCAGATATTTTTTCTCCATAGACTTAACATTGGGAACTCGTATCTAACGCCCATTAGATATTTAGGAAAAATATCCAATGGGGGATAATGTCACAAATGTTAGCCCATTAGTCAATATTAAGGGTGAGATAAATTCAGAAACCCAATCAAGTTTTTGGTCAGAGCTCGATCCCATCTCATTTGAATCACATAGTAATTCACGCGGCTTCGCCTTGTGAATTACTACGTGATTCAAACTCGATGGGATACGGTGTAATATGAATGAATTATTGTAATAGGAATGGAATGTTATAACCACTAGAGGATGTAAGATAAAAGTTGTAATTGAGATGTGTAACGTATATGATTGTAACAAAGAATACGGGCTCAGACCCTCAACTTTCATGGGTTTCCTCTATAATATACATACTATTATTATTATTATTATTATCATATCCTTGAAATTGATATCCTTTGTTTGAGTAAGAAGGTGCATAACATGGACATCATTTAAATATAAAAAGAGCAGAATGCGCAAATAAGATAGTATTTGCAACGGAAGGAGTTCATATGTTATATCTAATTTCACAGTCTCCCAGATTTTACCTACCTCCTCCTCATATCTTTTGGTGAACTGTTGATGCCAGTCAAGCCACTATTGCTCACAGCTCAGGTGTGAAGTCAGTTCGCACCCCAGGTTGATGTCCAAGCATGCTTGTTCTGTAACTGTGTATCAAGAGGTAGTTTACAAGTGATGTCTACCTTCCTTTTCAGTTCAGCCATGTTGGGTTCTTCTCCAATTATACACACACCATAATTCTTATTATGCAGTATCAGCAAAACTATCATAAATCATACAGTACCATCTACCATATCATGTCATGTTTCCTGGCAGTCTGGTTTTCCTCAAAATGACAGCCACAATTACTTCTCTATTAGTGTCATATATGGTAGTCCACTGCTGATATCAATATCATTATTAATAGAATTACAAACTAAAATGAGATCTATGATAATAGAAAATAGATTATGAATGAGAGACGGGGAGTAAATATAAAACATTAACAAGCATTTGAAATATCATTTTTCTTAGAGTAAAACACTTTCTGATTAAAATATATTTTCAGCAAACAATTCTATATAATTGCCCTACCTTAATCCGAAATTAAATAATTGATTATTTCGACTGTGTATCGTGTAGTACTCTCCTTATGTGTCTATGGTTCTATTAACCATGCCACGTTACCGGCTTCACTTCTGGCTTACTGGCCTCGCTCTCGAGTGCGGAACCATAGCGCTGGTGCGCCGCTGGTATAGCGCACGTTCATAGAACGAGCGTAACCCGTTAACATGGCGACCACAGCGCCACGCTTATGCGCAAGAGGTGAATAGAACAGATGAAATCTATAACTGATGTTTTATGCCGTAAATAAATAGGACATACCGATGCGCCCCTAGCCCTTTTCAGATAAATTTCTTATTCATATATAGATTAAATCTTAAATATTGTATCTTCATCCTAGAAATAGTATCATACGATTTGAGTTGAAAAATATCTTGATGTACTAGGTGGTTTTGGAATTAATGATGACGATAGTTTGATATGTCGATTTATGCTTCCCCTAATATAAAATCCCATAGGTTTAACATTGAGATTCTATATGCCACGCTGACTGGCATACGGAGTTTACCTTTCCAAACATTCCTGAAATGTTGTGAGGTTTGCAATTGCTTATAAAAAAGGCTACTGTTAGAATTATCAGTATCTTAAAATTACTAAGATACTTCATTGATATCAAGACAGTTCCTCTTGAGTCCCGCATAAAAAGGTTTGACAGAGTCGACTGTTAGTTGTTATCCAAATTTCATTCATCAAATAATGTGTCCACCTTAAACCCTTCAGTCGGGAATTCAGTAAAAGTCGGAGGTCCTATTCCTCTGTGTTATAAGATCGTAAGACTTCGAAAAAAAGGGAGATTTACGAACGCTTACACTGAGGGTTCTCATTTCAGGCAGACATTCGCAAATGTCACCAACACATAGCCAAGGTCCTGTGACATCTTGAGAATATACGAGAAGGGACGGGACTTTGATCGTTTAGTCTAAAAATAGGAACATTCTTTACCTCAAAAGAGGGTCAGCTATGACACACTATGTATAACAAGGATCACAGATTGGACCTGTAGGAAATTTACCATGAGGAGCGGGGTGCTAACAAATGCGGAAATGGAAACCATCATATGTTGCTTTTATCATCATACAATGGATGCTGTATGATTGCATTCCTAGTTATCAAAGTCATATAGATAATATGTCATTCTCCGCTTATTTTAAAACATAATACTATGTTTACAATTAAGTAATCCAAAGGATCAATAAAGAATAGCATGGTGATTTATCATATCGGCCAAACATTTACGACGTCTTAATAAATAGCACAGAAACAGAATGCATCCAGAGATATCTCAATATATCAAAAGATCACGAATATTTGAACAGTGAAGTCCTTATGGATAATCTGGGTGGTAAAATATTACAGGAAAGAGTTTATGATGCCCTAGGGAATAGAAGTTTTGGTTTATCTAAAATAATACATATTTGCAGGGCAGATGGGTGGAATCTTAATGTTCGTGGTCGAGGGATGAAGTGAGGCCCGGATATAATTTGTCATGTGATGTCTTGGCATCTGCTTGGAGAATGAACTTTGTTCCCACTCTGCATTATAACAAACGGGTTAGTCCTGACGACAACGTTTTGATATATCTTTGTTTTCGCATGCACAGCCTTCAAAATATTTCATTTAAATCCCTTTCCCTCCTTTATAAGGCATTAGAGATAATGCTTTTGCCCCTTTTACATACATACAGTGCTAAACTTATACATTCAATGGTCCATATACCTATGAATGGAGGTATTTGAACTCATTTAACTTTTTTCCTATATTCAATATTTTGTAAGGGGAATATTTTGATTTATTCTTACTTTTGACTTATTCTTCATAGACAGCATGAGTTATGTATTCTGACCCAGATCTCTATTGAGTAAAAACTTGTAGGTGATGGCATGGTTCGTGGTGGGCTACTGGCAAGAGACCATGCACGCACTGTCCATGCAGAGTCGGGAGCATGATCTGGAGCACCAGGCTTCGCCATGTATCACATGGTGTGCAATGCATTTCTACTTCTCGAGATTGATGAGAAAGTGAAATACATGTACTACATCATGGGCTAGCATAACGACGACCAGGCACGGCCATGGAGTATAAAGCGAGGCATGGATATCTAGCGGCGGTGGCAATTTGGAAAAGGGTTTGGGCAGGGGGAGGGAAGGTACCCTCTGAGATCCGGCCTCTATGTTTACATTGAGAAATCTCTTTTTAAAAATCCGTTTATTCATCCTGATATATACATCAGCCTTACCGGAGGATGGTGTCCATGTACAGTTAGCAACTCGTGTCCACTGTCAGTTGCCAATATCTTATAATATGTTGTTCACAGCTTAACTTTGGTCCAGAGTAGTGGGCATCGATCTAGTTAAGGTCATACTGATCTAGTATATGGCATAGTTTACAGTATCTCAGGCTAGGTAAAGAGTCATCACACTCCGACTAGGATTACGGGATACAGTAGATCCCACATCCTCAATATGGACATTAACATTACGGTTCCTTCATCAAGCAGTCGTATTCAGTAATTCACGAGGACAGCAATTTCAACTTAACAGAGTGATCGCTGAAATGCGAAGAAGTCAATTGTATAAACATCTATGCCGATCTGTTGCCAATTTGAGAACTTCTGATATCATCTAAGATTCCTTGAGCTACTCAAAATAAGTCCGTCTATTGTTTTACCCTATGCCTGTGCTTGCACCATATCAACGTACTTTGACACATCATGTCTTCAAAGTGTTACCTACCAGGACTGGCAGATAAATACAGGGTTGCTCCAAGCACTATGACTATGCGCCTTCGTTGAGAGCTTCAACTCTTGATAAATTATCCAGAGCAAACAATGTGTATAACTAACAATGATATAACACGAACGTTATACCCCAAGAATAGACAAAATATATGGAATTTTCTAACTGGGTGGAGCATACAAAGACCTTAATGTCCAGTTAATTTCCCTGAAAGATGATACCCAGTTATATTTTAGATACTATACAGTAAATCACCACTGGCAAGAATTGCTTGCCATCGCCATCTGCAGCATGGTTACCAGAGTGTGCTACTAACTGGCAGAGTGTGAGAGAGTAATAGCAAGGCAAAGTACAAGTACGTATATGAAAAGAAGCCTGTGACAAGACTTATGCATTTGAGATGGTGTGGCAGTGACGTTGCAAAGAGGGTGCGTGTGAAAGAATGTCAGAGATCTGTACGGGGGCGGGAAGGAGAGAAGAGCGACAGAAATTCAAAGAGAAGCACCCGACAGGATGAGGAGTGAAGGAGAAACTCGATATTAGAGATCGAACCGGGAAGACATGAGTCGCAGGGACATATTTGGGCGGTGGGTGTGGTTGGGGGGGGGGGGGGGAAGAAGAGGGGTTGATGTATTAAAACTGGGGAGTTAGATGGGCTGGATTTGAACCGTTTGAGTGGTTAGGAGACAGTGAAAAAGTACTGAGAGGGGGCATTTTGGGGGTTCGCAGACGGTAGGGGGAAAGGTGGTAGGGTGGGTGGGGTGAGTAGGGGAGTGTGTGTGAGTGGTGTGTGTCTGTGTGGTATGGGATTGAGGCAGGGTGGAGGTGGGAGGGAGAGGGCAGAGACAGTGGAGCCGGCTCCAGGCCGCCGGGCGCTGGCCTACTGGCCCCATTGGCAAAGAATACCAATTGTGCTGATATGTCGTCTGCACTGGAGAGTCTCCGTGTGAACGCAACCTGTAACAAACCAGGCTACCACATCTCCATAGCTTTTATAGAGGAAACCCATGAAAGTTTAGGGTCTGAGCCCGTATCCCATCGAGTTTGAATCATGTAGTAATTCACAAGGCGAAGCCGAGTGAATTACTACGTGATTCAAATGAGATGGGATCGAGCTCTGACCCTAAACTTGAATGGGTTTCTGAATCTCACCCTTAATATTGACTAATGGGATAACATTTGTGACATTATCCCCCATTGGATATTTTTCCTAAATATCTAATAGGCATTAGATACGAGTTCCCAATGTTAAGTCTATGGAGAAAAAATATCTGGGGTGAGATAAAGCCTAGGATCTTATATTGGTATCAGCTTCCTCCATATCCCCTAGACCCTTCATCCCCACCCTCTCCCTCCACCTTACATCTTATCCCCATCCTATCACATCAGCATCACCCCGTCTCAATCAGTTGCTCCAATTTACCCACCATAATATAATGATATATTACTATCCCCTCGTCCTCGTTTCAACCTTTCAGTCGCAGTCAGCAATAGACCCAATTTCTCATCCAACACAGCCCATAATACACCGTATCCTTCACAGCTTCATTCTACCATTTATTCACTAGGAGTGGCATGTGGCATTTCCCTGTGGATGCGCAATGAGCATGGACTCGAATTAGGGTTTCTTCACTATCTCTGTCTCTGTCTCTGTCTCTGTCTCTCTCTCTCTCGGTCTCTCTCTTTGTAACCTGTGTGTGCATGAGTGCATGTGTGTGTGCGAACCTGACCTAGACTGTCCCATTGACAAGCTATGATCAATGTTGGCGTGAAGGTCATTCCCCAAATGTCCACCCCACCCGCACAGCTTCATGCACACTACACCTAAGAGCACCCACCCTTCCATCCACCCTCCCTCCCTCTGAAAGCTCCCATCGCAGGCCTTACTTCGTCGAGTTGTGGCCGGATGCACATGGCTGCCCCGGAGAAAGTCATTCATACTCTCCGCCAGCACCAACACACTCGACCCCGGTTTGCCATTAATATTGCGGAATGCCAGGTATGTGGGACGTACATAATGAAGCGGGGTGCACGCGGGCCAATGAGCGCGCCCGGGCCAGACCTCTGGGCCGGGTCGGTGGGCGGGGCATGCCGATGACGGGCATGTCCCCGGAATACCTCAGGCCAGGCCAAGTGTTAAGGACGACGATGGTGGAAAGAAGGTTGCGGCAGCAGTGAGATTCGGGAGGAGGTGGATGGGAGGGGTAGTGGGTCGGGGGCCGTCAACCTTTAGACGCTGTCATCGTCCTCCCCATCATTGGTGCCTACTCCAGTGGGAATGGGATGGACTCTGTCTGGGTCAGACCTACACAGCGTTCAAGGCCAGGAGGAAGGGGCCGCCTCCATGGCAGGATGTTGGAGGTTAGAAGGATCGGTCTGGAGGAGCGTACCCTACCTCTGGCTCCTGCAGGCTATGGGGGTTTTAGAGCTCTAGAATGGAACGGAGGGGTAGTAGAGAGGAAATGTGATATATATATATATATATATATATATATATATATATATATATATATATATATATATATATATTATATATATACATGATATTCATATATAATATATGTATTATATATATATATATATATATATATATATATATATAGAGAGAGAGAGAGAGAGAGAGAGAGAGAGAGAGAGAGAGAGAGAGAGAGAGAGAGAGAGGGAGAGATGAGGGAGGGGGACACACAGTATGACACACACAGTGTATACACATATGCATGGATGGAGGTATAGGGGATGTAGTTTTCAAAGGAATGTGTAGGCAGGAGGTCAGACCTTATGACAGGTAAAGAGCACGAGCTGACAGACACATTTGATAGATATCACGAGAGACGGCAAGGTAGACATGAGGAAAGGCAATTCAAGCAACATCCAAACATGGACGTCCATTCCACAAGCACACAGACCAAGCCGAGCCAACCTTATAGTGATAGGGACAGGACTGCAGAGAATGAGATGGGTGGGGGAAGTATGACATGGACGTATATTGAGGGGCATAGTGGAAATTAGGTCTCAATGCTGCCAAAGTGTTTTTACGTTTGGTTACTCCGAAAAAAGAATTGAGTGCAAGTAACAGAGGGAATTAATTTCAATGAAATGGAAGTAGGGATGTTTGAGGGAAAACAGAGAGGGGAAAGGGGGCGGGGCAGGGTAACAGGAGGAACTGAATGAGCGAGGACCAGGAATCTAGGGCGGGTTGACACGTGACCTGATGATGATGGTGGTGGTGGGGGGGGGGGGGGGGGGAGGGAGGGGCGGGGGGCTACCAGCTCCAGAGAGTCCTGACATCATGATCGGCAGCATACAGGCCTGGCTGTGTGGCTTCACAATCACTACCACCACGACCACCACCACACGCACCAGCACCGCAACCATCTGGCGCACTCCGGACACAACAGGTAGGCATAACCGAGTTCCTCTGCCTCTTTCCTAGCCTTAACCCTCCCACCTCTGGGCAACCTCAAATCTCGTGGCGCGTGGTCTATTTTATCGCATGTATTAAAGGATCGAGATCCGGATCTCTAACAGACACAAGCTCACAATAGGAACACACAGACCACCATAGATCATTCTGGTGTGTCATTTTATCACTCTCTGGCTGTATGATAAAAGTGTTAATTTCACGAGTGTACAATGTTTCCCACACGTCTTCATTTTATGGGTTGCCATATGAATTGCGTGCTCTTTCTAGTAGTCTTACATGGTAATGATAGCGCCTTAATGTGCAATATGGCCTTTGGGCTTTTTTTTATACTTTATATTGTATCATCCCCCTACCAGCGGATATAGTTTCCCAAAGCACGTTACCCTATCATCCATATTTTTACTGCAATATAAATATCTAGACATCGGGTTAAGATGAGTTCTATTCTTGGTTTGGTAACGGCTAAAAGGTTTTAAAATAATGAAAACCATTGAAAATTCCTCAGTCATCCCCACTGCCGTACCGCTCCTCTCCCACGCCCTTTACCCACTGGAGGACACGTCTCGGGGGTGGGCGGGGTGGTGGTGGTGCAGACCACGTTGGAGGAGGAAGAACGAGGTAGATCAGTGTCACATGTGCTCTGGAAAAGGGGCGTTTCCCGACCAGTCGCCCTATACACAATCCAGTTCTCCCCCACCATTGCTGACATACTCCTCCACTCAACCCACACCTCCCTATACACCACTTGCTGCCTTCCTCTGTTCTCTTCATTCCACCTTTGCTCCATTCCATTCTCTGACTTTCTTTTCCCTATAAATTTACTTTATTGTTCTTTTCCTAACCTTCAATCTCTTCCTCCAGCCAACTAGACATAAGGCTATTACCCTTCTTGTAACCTTGTTCCCCACGTATCTGCCCACCCCCACCCCCACTTCCTTTTATCATTCATATTGCACTCCCTGTTTATCCTCCACATCACGCACTATCATCCCTCCATTTCCTTCTCTTGATTTAATCCCCTTCCTTCCTACATCTCCTCTCCCATTTATCCCCTTACTCTACTCTTCTCCCACACAAGGCATGCAGGTCAGATACACATTCACATACTTCAAGCTAGTCAAGCCGAGCACACCCCAACCTCACACCACACGCACCCCCGCCCCCGCCTGGCCCAGGAGATGCACACCGGGGCTGGGGTTTCACTTTGAAGGCAGCTGTTCCACCACCATACTTTTGTTGGCAGTATGTTCAAGTAATTCATAACGTATTTCTCTCAGTTGCCGGGCAGATGTCTGCAATGGTGCTGCTGGTAAGGTCTACCAGGGACATTTTCCATTGGTGATATAAGATGTATAATATCTTATGTAAATTATGGAATGATTACTGAATTACACGTCTCTAAGTTTGAACATGTCTATATACATTTCTCTACCTCCCTCTATGTATCAACTTTGGTTACACTCCGTTATATATAAATATATATATATATATATATATATATATATATATATATATATATATATATATATATATATATATACATATATGTGTGTGTGTGTGTGTGTGTGTGTGTAGGTTTTAGGTGTAGGTGTGTGTGTGTGTATGGGGAGTCGGCCTCTTACATGCAAAGATATCATAGCTGGAGCACGAATATATTTTCTGACTGCAATGAGATAGGCATGAATGTTAGTCGTTATGTGTACTTTGTGATATTGCCATTGCATTACGACCAGGAATAATTTACTTACATCCATCCATCCACTCCTGTCGCACCCTACCCACCTAATATCCCCCTCCACCACTCTCCACCCCCTCCCCAAACTCGCGAACACAGTATTCATTCTCTACCATAATGGGCGTTTCAGCATTCCGTCCCACCCAATGTGCATGTCCCCTTCGGGCCGTTCTGACGTGTGCTCGTCCCCCCAGATACATGTTTGCCTACATTTCCTCGTGTCCTGTAACCGTCCCCGTCATGTCCGTACTCGGGGACATGTATATCTGTCCTACTCCTATTTGTCCTGCCCCCTCCCCTTTTTTTCTTCGGGATGACCCCCTTTTTCCCGTTTATTCAGGGATTAGCGTAAGGTGGAATTCCAAACGGCCGCCCTGTCGCCGCAGCATACACTCGGTATTCATGGCAGGGTGGCCGACGCATTTTATCCCCAGCAATATTTCTCTGGATTGTTATGCGGAACACTTGATATGTTTATCTTGAATCCCACTCCGGTGTGCGCGCCCGTTGTAAATGTGTGGGACCCGGACGTCCAATTGTTTCCCGATCGGCTGGCTCTGACCTTTCAGACGATGATGACACAATAATATAGATAGGTCACGAGGGGCGTTTAACCCTACCCGGTACTAATGCTGCAGCCTAACTGAATACAAAAATGGGGTCATAATGCGGGCATAATCTCCATAAATCTGCATATGTAATACGCCGAAATGAAGGGATATGAAGATGAGAATAAATGTGACAAACCTTGCTCGATTATGTTATATTGCACTAAAGTTTGGTGAATTACCAGTCGTGAGATCCAGGCTACCTCTGCTAGAGCAAGGTTGGGAAGGAGGCCTTCATATGCTAGATTTACTAGTAGGGTTTCATTTGAAAGCATTACACAGAAGTATCAATGGACTGGTTGAATCTAAATATTAAGACTCACTCTACAGTGGATGTCGGCCAATATGTAATTGGATTTTATAGGACTGTCTTGTATCTTGTAGCAAAAACCAGAAAATGTTAATCCTTTTTGGAAATGATACGGAAATTTAAGCCGCAACATAGACTTCTATAGACAAAAAGATACGATAAATTGGCTTACAGTTGAGTCAAGGTATAATGCATGTACAGGTGCACATGCATGTATATATATATATACGATCTATTCAATGGGACCTCACTCTACATGCACTATAACTTCATCTATCAATAGCAAGACCTATTTTATGAGGTCACAAGTACAACTGGCGCCCGCGTGTTCTATAGTGTCATGGCTGAAATACGGCCGAGACTTTTTATTGATATGATTATATTCTGCTCATGATATCACTAACGGCAGCATATAAAACAAGAGACCTAATGACTATGATGTATGTGCACGTATACCTACATTTGGCTGGACTGGCTGACCAGAGAGCTTACATAAAGATGGTTGGTGAATGACCTTTAATACTTGTGCATATTTATCTACAAATATAACTATGCGGTACTTGCTACATATACTAAAAGAAAAATAACTATGCGCATATCTGAAGTAGATACAAAACACCATTACTATACTTTATAACCTATATCTCTCTCTTAGTTAGTGAAATATGGGTCTATTATACGAAGAAATTAACATAGGACTAAAATATTTTTGAAAATTAAAATGGAATTGTGTGTTTCAAGTCCATAATTGTTGATATTTGTTCTAAATTCTTACTTAATCGAGCACAAATTGTGTTGTTTCTGAGTATTGTTCAGAAATATAGTGTTACAACGGCTATTCTGTACTATAGAAATATAATATGATATAGACAGGACCCAGCAAATTACTTTGTTCTTACCGAGTGTTTTCATAACGTAGTTTTACTGTATTCATATTTGAATAAATAGGTTAGATGCTTTATCATTGGGCTAATTTTGATTATATCTTAGTCATATACAACTCCAACCAAATAAGATTTGTTAATCTCCCCAATGCCAAAATATGATATAGTTCATGATTTCTGTGTTAGAAGGGGTAATATCTAGCACATGTTCTAATAATCATGTAATTGGTAGGGAAAGCCATTAATACTTCATATCATATAGTGGTTGGTAAATATGGGACAACATGTTGGCCTACTTCCATGTTTAGATAGTTATTATATCATGACAGCGAGTCGTTGATGCATGTCGGCCAAGTGCTGCTACAGTCACAAATATTGCTTTTCTGCTGTCAGACAGGCAAACTATGTAATTATATTTTTCACCCACGCATTGTGATGGGTTGAGGATATTAATTTTGGAGATATCTCGTCCACTTCAAAGAGCCGCTCTATTTATTCACGACAGCAATAGTCAAGGGCCAAAAGAATTATTAGAAGGTGAAGCATAGTTCAATGCTCCGTGTGATATACCGAAAAAAGAGGATTCATATACCCAGGCAAGAGAGAACATTAGCTAGGATAGTTGTCTATATTTATGCAAACGAGAGCAAGATGAATGTATCCGTCATTCGCAGCTATCTTCTGCCCTCTACATGTTTGATATCATACACCATATGGTTATACCAACTATGCTCAAATAGAAACTCTCTCTCTCTGTCTCTTTTATAATTGTACCTAAATACATCGGTGCATTGCTACCAACTGGTACTGTTTAGCAGAGTGTGGATCTTTATAAGTGACTGCTAGATGGCTTGAGGAGAATGGGAATAAGGGTTTGCTAGAAATGTATAGACTATTGTAGCTCCTGTGTAAAAGAACTATCTGTAAGGATATCTCCAACAACAGTTAGAACCACGCTGAAGGATAAGGCCCCCCCCTAAACACAAAACATAGAAATATATACTCAGCAGATTTCCCAAAGGCAGCATCGCCTATAGAGGATACTTTTTTTTCTTAATTAGAGCAAAAATGATTGCATTTTGCATTATATGTATATATATGGAATATTGTCACACATAACTATGAACGAACTAGTAGCGGATGACTGCCTAGATCAGGTCATGATATATTTCCAAACTATTTTCAAGGAACGTTGCAGTGTTATTACTCTCCCTGAATTACAAAAAATCTTAAATATAGAAGACGTCTTGGCCACTGGTGAATTGCTTACCTGTTCCCAGAAGCTCTTCATGCTCTGCCTCACGCCCGTAGCTGTTCAGACATGCTGACATAGTCGCCCCGCCCACTGCGCATACATTAAGAGCACCCACACGTTCATCCTCTGAGCTGCTCCCACGAGATCAAGCAGTTGGACACCGGGCGAGGAAGGATGCACTTGGGCCAATTTGATAAACCCAATCACTCATGCCGGAGACGACAAAAAGGTTTATTTCCTCTTACCAAACGGACTTATGATTTCTCCTTGTCCAGAGGGAATAGGACATTAAACAGGTAGGGTTATCAGACTGTTTTTCCCGTTTAGAGCAGCTCATTTACATGAATGATAGTATCATTGAACATCTTGAGGGTTGCTTACAATCACAATATACATGATTTAGTGGGGAACATCTAAAACAATGAGTAGGTCATCAAATGAAAACAACAGAATAGTAAGGATATGTTCGAACTCTTTTCCAATGATTCTTCAGCATTTTTGAAAATGTTTGATATTAGAAAAAACTATTGTGTTACAAATCTCGGTCAACATGTCTGAAACGATAACAGAGTAATATTCTGAAACTCACCCCACAATTATCCACAAAAAGAGCGCTGACCTTCTATGTGAAATAACTTAACCCTGCCGCATCACCTGAGCTTACCTGTAGGGTCAAGGAGTGAGGGATGGAGTAAGCTCCACCCAGTCTGGCGCCGGATGGTGAGATGTATGAAAGCAAATAATCTCTTGCGCAGGACTCCCTCCATCCAAACACAGATCAAATGAAATATAGCTAATCTATTATACAGACTTTTTCAAATAAAATTCACTCATGGCTGCACTGTGGTCCGGGCATTCATCTCAAGTTGCTATTTAGACTTTTCCTGGCGCCATCATTGATAAGTAGGTTATAGTGTGGCAATGATCGTTTACCAAAGAGTTTACAAATGCGATAAGACGAATGGCCAAGCTCTCTGCTTCCATGGCATGACGTCGGCCATGAAAACCAGCCACGGCTGATGGCCAGCCTGTTTATTGGCAGGTTTGTAATAATTATGACTGAAAATGTAACGAAACAAGACCTAAGGCCAATAAAAGTTGATGAAAAAAATAAAAAAATACGTTTTACCTGTCAGGCAGAGCGACACCAGGATAGCAGGACTGTATCATGAGTTAACTGTGGCAGTTTGATAATTGATTTACTTATTATAATCATCTCTACCATACTGATTTCAAGTCCAAAATTAGGCTATTTAAGGTCTTGTGTGTGGATAATGGGCCCAAACGATGCTATTATTGGTGATAAGTGGTCTCTCAGTGCATTTCAGCAACCTCTGGGATAAGAACTAGCTGGTCTTATTAAGGTACGAAAAATAGAACATGGTATGAAATAGTTACCATTGACATTCAGTACTTTGGCCAAACATTACCACCATGACACCTAGAAGATAGTTTGCTTTCTTTATAGAAAAAACAAACAAGATTAAATATTGACAACAGGCAGGACGTTTTGATTGAGATGTATCATCCTGATGTATTTCACCAGCTCCCTATATCATAAGTTGTGACGCATATATCTTTTCTAACGTCACATCTCCGTATATCTTGAAATTAAAGCCTCTCTATACAGATTGAAATGAATGTAATGAATACAGGTAGCAGCATCCGCAAAGCTACTAATTTTTCTTTTTACAAACATCAGTACTGGACTGAAAAAGCGTTGTGTTATGAATATGTAGTATACTACAGCATTCATTGGCATTTCAAACACATTACATGCGGACATCAAAGATCCTCAATGAGTACTAGTTATGCCATGCTCCACATTAGGCAACGCCTGCTTTGATCTAGACAAAATCAACGAACCACTTTTCGTAATTACTCATTTACTAATCGTTTCTGTATTGGTTGTCCTCGGGATAATTGCGTTGACCATGGTGCGATGAACCAACCAATTTCCAAGTCAATGACTGTTCACTTTCCTTCTTTCCATTCGGCGGTTGTATAATTGGCTACAAAGATCATGGCAAAATCGAAGAAGGGAAGCACATCTTTAACCCTTTAAGGACGAATGATGCCTTGAGGCATCAACCAGCCCAGGCCGAATGATGCCTTGAGGCATCAACCGGCCCAGGCCGAATGATGCCTCAAGGCATCATTACACTTAAACCTATAAAATCGTTTTTGACAAGGAAATAATTTATCAATTTACATGAAATCTTCAGAAAATTTAGGTATAATATCAAAAGTAATATTAGTAAGCTAAAATAAGTGAAATATTATTGATTACCAATAAGATCACGTGATGGAACATCAAATTAGGACTTTATGCAAAATGTGTTCGTCCTTTAGGGATATACACAATCACTAGGACCCGTCCTTATGGTGACAACTCTGCCATAGGTGGCCGTCCTTAAAGGGTTAAGCAATATTTTACCCTATCAGGTTTGTCATATAACTAGTGTCAGATTCTCTGATCCAAAATATGTGAATAGACAATATGTATTCCACAACACTCCTCATATTGCATATACATGTACTTAATCATTACGAGTACAATTTATACATGTAACGCGGAACCCAAGCGTTACTGAATTGCAAATCCCACGACAACTACACAAAAGAGTAGCAAACAACTATAGATTTTAGAAGAGTTTATGAAATTCACGAGAATGCACATTTTTATTACATACATAACACTGGCTGCAAATTGCACATCATATATTTACTTTCCTCCATGTGAAATTATGATTGACCGCTAATTACTACCATATGCAGAACATTCCGTATTAAATCATTGTGTAGTGTTGAAACATTTGATAGTTGCAGTTTCATCCCTACATAACCTAATTTACTGCATGCTGGTTTAATAGTACAAGAAAAACTCCTACCTATTGACTTTCTTGTATTCCAAAAGTTGAGAAGATACTGTTATAAAGAAGAATAAGTAGATCTACAGATCTTTAAACAAGAGATATGGGAAATTCCACATCGTCCTTCCCTTTCTACTGCTTGCCCCCTGCAATAGGCATGATATCAACCCCGATAACTCTGTACTTCGGAATGCAGAACACTGATATAACATTCTCAAGATCACATGAAATATGTAATGTTGAAACATGATTCCCAGACGTCGGGACAATTCATTAGCTTCTTTCGTTATGTACACGCGCATGTATGAAATTCCTTTGGTGCGGGGCCTGTGTTATTTTCATCTGCGCTGGGAGAGTCTCCTGCCCAAAGCCTTTGATCTCGCTACTCGAGCAGTGTTTGTTCTATGAATAATGCGCTGCATTTTCATAATGTCTCCAACTGAACTGGCAGTAATGCCGGAGTTCACAGGTTCAAATTCCCTACATTGGTGAAATACCCTGGAGAGATCATGTGCCTTTATTGCGGCCTTGCAATGCGAGGCCACCACTATGTGCATGTAGCATGGATCACACAATTATGGTCAGGGCATTAGACCTCTACACATACCTAGTTTTATCATGGGACATAGTGGCGTTTTTATCACGTAGACACCCATGCACGGGCTTAACACCAGCACACCTCAGCTGTGACAAATATTTGTCTCGCGCGAAATTTACTTTCCATATGGGGGAAACCCCACAGCCCCCTCCTTCACCTCTACCCACCCCTCGTCCTGGGGTCGGTGCTGAGTGGATGGTGGCGCTAGGCGTGGAGGAGAGAGGGTGCTGGTGGTGTTGGCCGTGGTGCGCTGAAGGGGGCGGGGAGGCTACGGGTGGCGGAGGCGGTCGTACGGAGTTTCTTATACCATGCACAAACTGTGTGAGAGTTTCTAAGCATAGGGGATCCAGCCTCGGCGCGTGGGAAGGAGGATGAGAGGAGCACTGAGAAGAATTTGCCTTCAGTGGGAAACGGCTCCACACACAGTGTTACAGTGCCCTTGTAGAGTAATAAGCTCCCTCTTCCATTCACGTGGCAAAAATGATTGGTTCATATCAACCGCTACATGAGCATTACAATATACATGTATTATATATATATATATATATATATATATATATATATATATATATATATATATATATATATATATATATATATATATATATGCATGAAGGTCCTTCATAACTGATAGTGAATTTCGAAACTGAAATAAAAAAGGTTGCCATAATCATTTGAACCTGGTACGTCTCACGTCCCTCTCCCAATCTATTCATGAGGCTGGAACACTATATATATACACAAACATGTACATAAATATGCATACACATACATGTGCAGTTGGTACATGTATGTATACATAAAGTATACACATGCACATAAAGCATACCATGTGCATACGGTAGCTTCTTGTATGGATACCTGGTTTTAAAAAACTTCTTCCATCCTGGGATATATACCCTGGATGGTAGCCATCTTGGATTTCGGGATCGAGGCCACCTAGATTACGGACAAGATCCCATCCTCAGTCAGTGAAGAGCTCATTTCCGGTGTTGGCAAAGCGGTAGAGATATTACCTGGTTGAGTGGTACGCTGGTTGCCGACATTCCTGCTGACTTTCTCATCTGGTCCCCTGCGAACTTCACACATAACATTGGCATTGTCTTCGAAACCGCAAACCGGATTTAGAGTCGAAGTTTTTGGGACCAGGCCGAAAACCTCACCCACGCAAATATATATGGAATTATTTGCTTCGGATGAGAAATGGGGGGAAAACCCTACTGAAAACACCCACCTCACCGAGAGAATAGTTACACCCGTTGGCGTTTGCGAGACGCGACATGAGGGGTACCCGGTGTGCAGCCGGCTGGATCACGTGACCATTGGCATGTCGCAGGGTGACATGGGAGCCCTGCCCCACCATACTGGGTGGGTTGAGGAGCAGGTGACTGGAGAAGGGATACTGAGCTCAGGGTGAATAGGAATGACATATGGTATATCATATATAGTTGAGGCGTCTAGGTAGAGGGACGGACAGAGGTAAATATTGTTATCTGATTGAATTGAAACATCCCTACATGAATTCCCACGATATAGATGGGGCTCATGGGCGCAAGGATGCATGACAGATGACTAAAGAAATTGGGCACTAAGATAGAGGGACTTGGGATGGAGCAGAAGGTGACAGAGGATGAAGGTGCTACTCGCTTAAAGGGGAAACACACTGTATTTCGTTCCCACCGATTAACTCCCTAAATCGGAAGGGCATTTTAACTTGTCTCAGGCGAATTTGCGCTGGGCATCGACCATCACAGCAGGATTTATAGATGGGGGTGGAGGTCATTAGTGGGAATTTGTCTTAAGCAAATTCTGTTCACACTGGACGACTGACTTCCGATTTTCTCAGAGATTCGAGGCCACCGATAAAGGAACAAGTAATAAATCTCAGTATATGGGAATTAAATTGGTGAGCTGGCCTCTGTGTGTGGCCGGGGCATTTCTGCTCACCCAGCGACTAATTATGGGCCAAAGTTGGTAGGCACCACGGGGGGTATTTCTTAAACACCGTTGTCGGCGACAACGGGAAGGAACACGTTCCTTAATTTATCGCTCCCGATTTCGGAACATTGGACTGCAGTTTGTCGGCGACAAAGGTACATCGCCACAGGTGGGATTTCCAAATCTTAGGCACATTTTCTAGGCCTCGCCTGAGCTTACGATTGTTCTTTTGTCGCCGAGAAAGGAACAGTCATGTTCCGAAATCGTACAGTATGTATGGGCTTTTAGGGTGTCACAGACACTGAATGTTATGACATTATAAATTGTGGTTTTCAGGCTATAGTGGATATATACGTGATTCGTACTGATTCAAGTTCAATAATCTCTGCTCTACATGATTTAGTCATACACAATATGATGTGTAATTTCACAGTGAGTGATAAAAGAAGCATAGACACACAATGCAGCTCATTTTATTTATTGATTTTTTTTTCAAAAGCAGCTTTATTTGATTACTTTTTGTTACAATCCGTTGACATCTAAGTACATGAGTGAAGTTTTAACTCGTAGTTGGCATTTACATACATGAGAACAAATATACATTTTAATTCACGCAAAGAATTAATGTAGGGGGACATATCTATGAACTACTAACGCATACATAGATAATTCATAAATATGTATGTTACTGGCCCTTGCAAAGACCTTGAAACTCATTTTAATGCATATCTTTTTCTTCTATCCTTTAGGATCACAACTTTTCGTATCAGTCTGTATGGGTAATACCTATATTAATTATATGTTCTTGGCCACATTTCCCTGGTCTCATTCTTGGTGCAGCAGCTAAGTACACATTACATCATAAACAGTTTTTGTTCTCCCTCGCCCTGCTGTGATATTTACGCCAATGTTGTCGAACACCTTACAAGTTAATGCCACCATGGTAAGAGGGTATTCAGAACGTTATGTTGACCACAGGCATGCTATTACTAGAAAGGGGTGAATGGATACGTGGGTCTAAATCGCTCCCGCAATGGTGGAATACACATGCATAGCCATGATGACAGTAAATGGAGACACAAATGCCTATGCATGCGTGGGGTTAGGAATGGAGACGAGGTGGCCCGGGCATAGGGCATGGGTATCAAGTGGAGGGAGGGGTGCATAGTTGTGACGAATGTTGAGGCAGTGTAGGGGAGCACGATACAAGAGGTATGTATACCTACGCTCATCTGTACACATTTTACAACAATTTTGTTTATTAGATTTAACCGAAGTGGGGTTATTTCACAAACATTAATAGTTTTTATCGTACATACAACTTGTCATGCACAACAGTTCAAAGTGCAATAATATTTAATCCTTATTAGCATATAGGGTTTTTTGTTTTCAAACCTGTATGTATGTATCGTCGTATTCAGGTAGCTCTCATTTTGATCTGTAGCGTAAACAGATTGTGCTGCAAGTCACCGAAAGTTAAGCTGGGAAATAGAGTAGACTGCCCTCAAACCTGATCCACTTTGGGTATTCACAAAGGCAGTAACACTAACGCCAACGATATTCTCTCTACACAATAAAGACTGGTAAATGCATACATACACAAAGGGTAGATCTAAATAATAACTAGTCTTTCTATTGCGGATATTATCGAATGCATAGTATTGTCTTGCCAGTAAGAGATTGGCGTATCCTGCCGCCCATAGAAACAAAAACTAGTATGGATGAACTTTATCCGGGTCACATATACAAGTACATATATATACGCGTATAAAAATAAATAGGACTCCCCAAGCACCCCCTCCCCCAACCCCAATCGCCCCCTCCTCACCCTCTGGCGACTGCTATTCAAACCACAGTTCATTCGGGTTTTTTTCTGGTCAGCCTCACCATGAAGACACATTTTACATGTCAACTCGCGGGGGAACTGGCTCCATCCTGTAGGCGCCCGAGTTGACAGGGAATGGCGGGGGCGGGCGGGGCTCCCCTCTACAGTCACCCTGCTCACACACGTACATGCACATGATCGCCACCATGGGACAGTCCCCACCCCCACCACACCGCCCACCAGCGTCATCACCGACCGGGCCATCGTCATGTGAGAGTGATACTCGGGGACCACATTCATGAGCGCTGACAAACTTGAGACGGTCGCTAGTTTGCCTGGTGTGTGTGTGTGTGTGTGTGTAGTTTTAACACACCCAGTGTGTTGCCGTACATGCAGCGCTGTCTTGGGAAGTCTTCCTCTGTGGCGGTCACACCCACACCCACTGCCCTCCGTGTCACCCCCTCCTCTGCACCTGTAACACTCACAGGGTCAGTGAGAGTGCATGGCAGGGGAGAGAGTGAACGAGTCAGACACAGAGAGAAGGGGTCGTTGTTTGGTAATGGACGTTATATGTTTGCTATTAACCCATAGTAAGGCGAGTGGCTCAAGGGGACTACCCTGAGCAGCTCCATGTAAAGAGTTTGCTTGTTGTAACCGCGACCGTTTATTGCTGCTACTGCAGGCACCACCACGGACAGGGGCTGATGCTACAACACAGAGCGTCGGGCTATGCAGGAAGAACAAGTCCGGGTGGAGGAGTGGTGGGGCCAGGACAGGACGGGCAGCCCCTGCCAGTCGGTCTGAGCGAGAGCCCACAGTTTGTGTGCACGCTCTGTGGAACCAAACGAGCAGCTCGCTCTGGCTACCACCACCACTAGCTCCGACGCCGCCACGCCACCAGGATGCCAACGCGGCAGAGACCGGCCCGGTAGTCACGCCCACTTTTCCCCGAGAGGCGATCCGGCCGGCCCCTCAACGATGCCCAGCCCGGAAACCCCTCCAGTCCTGACGGTAAGTGTACCGAACTATAGTGTTTCTGATTCACTCACGCATGCTATTTCCTAACAGCCTGTCGAGAACCCCGCGAGAGACAGGAGATTTCTGTATGTAGAGAGAGGACATATGTATGTGTGACGGGGAAGGCTATCTCTTCCTGTAAATAGCAGATGGAGGCAGAGTGTGCATTGGACGTGCTATTACAGAAAGTAAACGTACGAGAGACGTATGGTTGACGTGCATACACATTCATGACTGAGCAAACTATACCAATACTTGCTTTAATAGCTACTTGTTATGATAAAGACTAGTCCATACCTACATAGATAGATGTATGTGCGAATATGTTCAGAACTAGGTTGTTTGGACTGCATCCGGTTCATGTTGTACAACTGTAGTAATATAACCAATGTCATCTATTCCATTCTATCCGCACGATTCATTTGAAAAACTAGATTACAGTAGCCACATTAAGTACTTTGGTTTCTTTTCAGCTTCATAGAACTTTATTCTTTCAGTGGCCACTGGTTATATGTCAGCAAAAATGTAGACATCGCCTGTTGTGAGCTCATGTCAAATTCGGTTTCCATTCTCTATTTACCAGTTATTATTACATCTAAGCACAGACTTTCTGCCTTATCACAGAAATACGGCGGTGTACCAGTATCCTTGTCAAACAGTGGTGGTAGTTGTATGTGGACAAGGGGAGGGGCCAGTGTGCTGGTGGTGGCGGTGGTGGGGTTGCGGGAGGGGGCCTGAGCTGGAATGTGCCTTCTGGTAGGTGACATTGTTCTCTGTACTACTCTTGTCTATCCACCAATGGTCTATATCCTTCAAGATAACATATGCGGCATTTCTGTCCCAGAGTGTTAATCTTAACTGCTGCCACTGAGCTGTGCCAAGCGGTGCCTTACACTTCTAGTCACCGCTGCCCGTGCCACATGTTCAGTCTTTCTGCGCATGCATATATATTATATATATATATATATATATGTTCATACAATCGTTGGAGACCCTACACCACTGCCTGAGCAAGGCTAGGCGCCGAGCTGGTTGGGGTCAGCGTCAGGGTCATGTCAAGGTCAAAGATCACCAACAAAATTAGGTCAAAGGTCACCAGGAATGTTTAATGTCATCCGGCATGTACCCAGGGCCAGAAAGTGGTCGTGGACTTTGCTATATCCGCGTGACCCACTCTGTGACCGTCCAACATATGGATGCTGTTTGCTCGAGTTGTCACTGACCTAAAACTGGAAACTCCCACAGTGCGAGCGGCAACCAACGAAAAAACCCACATCTTCATTTCCCTCGTAGAGAAAAATGATCACGTAACCTTTACTTCAGATTGGAAAGTATTGCAAAGGACCCGGTGCTTATCAGCTGGTTTCAGAAGATGAAAATCAAGGATCGGTAGCAATAACTTGTACATAAACTTTTTAAGTTGCACTGTACAATCTCACAGTTCCTATAATTAAAAGAACGACTAGTTTAGTCGCAGAACCACGAACTTGGCAAGCGTCTAGGGGTCTGAGAGAGTTTTGCCAACTTTGAGGTTCACATCAAAGCGATGACACATGGCAGTGTCATGAAGTGGTGGTGTTTGCCTCGGGAAAAGTAGGCCTTTGTACCGCAACTTGAAACAGGTCGACTCCCACCACACAAGAGTCGTCTCTAGGAGATTGGTCGGGTACGACAGCTGACAATTTGGCTGCGACAAGATACAAGTCGCCCAGGAGAAAGGAGAAGTTGGTGTTGCAGCTGACAACTCTACAGACAAATCGACAAAAATATCAATCGGTAGCGACGAGAGACGATCTGTTGCGTTAAGAGACGATCCGTTGCGACAAGATATAAGTGGGTCTCGACATGAGACAATTCGGCGGCTGTCGTGAGCAGGCGTCAAACAGGCCTGCACTGCAGTAGCCGTTACCAAAAAATTCATTCTCATATATGGTTTAGATTTTGGGCAAAGCTCGGGAAGTTCCTAAAAAAGCGCCGTATTGGTGACCCCTGCCTGCTTGACTTCCGGGGAAGTGTGGGAAATGGGTAAGAGCGAGACGGGCGTGTGGAAATCTCCAGCGCAACTTGCTGTGTGGGTGGGTCTCAGTCTGTAGAAGGGACGCTGGCTTCCGTCACGTCAGCGACGTCAGGGGGAGATAACGTGGGCACAGGAAGCTGGAGGGATGACCCTAACGGTTTCACATAACTGTAGTTGCCATAGTAATGATAGCAGCATCATTGTCCATACTGATGATGGGTCGGACACGGCAGCAGAGCTAGCTACCACCAGAGGGTACTGCTAGTACTATTACCGGAGGGAGGGAATGGAGTATTCTCACAGCAATGGTTTAGTTTAGGTTTCTATCATATAGAATGATATAGGCCAGATTCAATCTTGTAGTATACCAGGTACGCAGAATCTGTTGGGGGAGTGTAATGAATAAGGAGATGGGGATGTGGGGGGCACATTATCTTACACCTTCGACCTCCAGATCTACATGTACCCGTGCATTATCCTGGTATATTATGCACCGAGGTATCCTGGTGGTGATAAATTTTAGAACAAGGAGAGGTAGACCGTATGACACGAGAGGAGACCGGAATTAACCTGATTACGATCCCCACTTCCGTCGACCTCATTTCCCAATGCGAGGCCTTTGATTGGGATATGGTAGAGGGCGCTTTAAATGTGTGCAGCTACCAGGTCTGATATAGTAGTCTGTCATAACGAGCTGTAGCGCCTGTGTAATAGTGCCACGGCTCCACGAGGTCCCTGGTGTATAAACCATGCTGGTGCAATTATTTCGATAGCCCAAAGTGGCATATAATAACATCGTTGAATAAGTATGATAACCCACCGGTCTTTACTAGGGGAGACCTGCTATATCTTCGTCAAATCCTTTTTCCATTAAGCAAAATTTAAAAAAAAAACCAGTTCCATATGTGAATTTAGTTTTTCTAGTTCCCACATCAGACCTACTTAGGGATATCCATTAAGAGCCAAACCTCCCTTTATCTCACCCCTGGTACAAGCTTCGCCATAGAAATAACATTAGAAAAAAATACTCAACGATCACCCCCGTAAAGTGACAATACTACGGCATGGCCGTGGCGTAGTGAATGTGAGATGACATTATATGGATTTGCTAGGTATATTCGAACTATTCTGATATTCTGATACTATCTAATGCCATAGAAAGGGATGAGATAAATCTAGAACCGCCCTCGAATCGTAAAATAGACACTATTCCACTCGTTTGGATGTGCCATAATCATCACTCGGCTTCGCCACGATGACGATTCGGGCACATCCAAACTCGTGGAGTATTGTCTATTTATACGATTCTCGATGCAGTTCTATATAATTATTTTGGTATGATCAACGTATACAGTGGAATTATGATAGCAGACTTGGCATAAGTGATGATGTCACTTTTATGTTACAACCTGCCTTAGTCGACCCTGTGCACTTTTTTTCTGAAAGACGTATATACTGATAATATTCCAATGTTGAAATAGATTGATAGTTATTGTGCACTCTACTCTGCTATGTTTAAACAAACCCGCCCAAAGGCAGACACATTTGAACATTGACACTAATATATAATGCGCCCCGTCCTGGTGCCGAGCTGGAGAACCGCCTACTTGACCTTTGTCGAACTTCTTCGCAGGTTTACAGTGGCCATAAATAAGAGTGGCCGATGATCCTGGGAAATTAAATACTCACCCTCTCCATTGACAGGGCCTACATGGGGTACCAGGACCATTTCAGAAAATGGGTTAGCAATTCTGTGATACATTCCAGTAATTACCAAACTGCCCATTCATTTTCGTTTTCTATCACAACTGGTCCAACAAAATGTATAACATAAACGAATCATTTTCGATATATCCACAGCCATAGTCACAGCTGCTAGTGTATTTCAAGATACTCTATGCTGTTCCCGAGTCATTGGTGAGATGAAACCAGGTAATCCTTAGTTAAGCGCCACAACCACAATCGTAAACGTCTTGAATGAATCATAGAATCGATCCTCTAGGCACTTTGTCATATATCTTGTAGCTTCTGCTGATAGTGGTTAAACATATCGCACTGGTATCGTCTCTGCTGGAAGACAAAATAAGATGCCTCCTAACTCTTACGGATATTTTTCATATCAAGTATTCAACCCAAAGGGGAAGCTAAAAGTTAGTCTTTCCGCTTGCACTTAAAATGAGAGTGTAGAGCAGTAGGACTTCTATTTATTGGTAATCAATCTGACAAGAGAAATCGTTAAATAGAAAACAAGAGGAACCCCCAAAAGACAAATGCACAAGGAAATTAGTAAAGAATACAAATAAAACCTCGACAAAACACAATGACTAAATGCCATGCCGCCTGCAGGTATGCCTGCTAATGTACGACGGCTCCCACTGATGTCCATAGCCCAAGGGGCAAGTAGACCCCTTGTCACTTCTACACAAACTTGATAAAATGTTCTTTTTGACCTGGATACACCATTTTACTCTACAGAAGATATGTTGTTATAATGGAAAACGAAAATGATATAGATAAATATGGTTCAATAGTGGTACATTATGCATCGATAGGAAGCAGGCAATATATGCGGAGAGAGCACATTGTACAGATGATAGCAGACCAACCAGTACTATGAATCTTGCCACGTCATTAGACGTCAATCCCTTTCAGGCGGCAGTCATGTGCGAATTGAGAGTGAAATTTAGTTGAATACATATGTCTATAGATAAAAGTATTACAATTTCTTTATGAACTGAGAATCGTCTAAATTGGGGAATTACAAATCCTCTTATCCCTGTTGTAGTTATTCACATTGTATCGAATACAAGAACTCTCCTGAACACTGCAGAATCAGGGCAGCAGCTGGCGCGTCGGCGCCGAGTACGACCCGTGACCAGCAACGAGCAAGGCGACCTGGCATGCCGTGTTACAATAGTCTCCATGGTGATGGTATGCCAGCAATGTAAGCGGGACCCCGACCCACCCCCGCCTCGACCTCCCTCCCGCCACTAGCAGGAGCGGGCTTCAGGCGGAGGGTTTACCGGGAGAGTATCCAGTATGGGTGGGGCTCACCCCACATGAGCAGTTGATGGCTTAAAAAGATGCCAATAAACTATCGACAAGATGTAATTATGGCGATCCCTAAAAGAATTCAAAATATTTCTGATTTTTTTCTGTATTGGAATTCTTTTTGAAGATGTAACGAACACTTTTGAGATCGACGTAAGAGGCGTGCTATTATTTTAGTTCCGATCTTGTGAATTGCATTTAAACTATTTGATGTTAAAGGAGATGGAATGATCACTAACATGAGATATAAACTAGGTTCCAGTTAATTTGTACGGGGCAAGTCATCACAACCTGACACCAGTTCCTAACAAAATGCTCACTGTACTTTGATATAGTGATCATGGCATGTACTCTACACGAGTCCCGGATCCGTCAAATTGGCACAATCCATAGATTCAGGTACCCTCTCCTCACATTGTTCTCACCAATATGATACCCGGAGGCACACTGGTGCCCCTGGGCGATATGAGTCACTGGTCAGCACCCTGCTAGACTTTTGGTAGCTTACTGCTCTAGGGCCCTGTCTAGTCTTCACAATGTCCTGTCTGGCGCTTCACAGTCCAGTGTTGGAGGCCCTATTGTCAGGTCTTGTCTGGTCTTTCCCTATATTGCTGACTAGATGCAAAGGCTCATTCTTGTCTCCGCCGGAGGTCATGAACTCCTGTGGTTTGACCACCTCTGCCACTGTTGATTTCGTAATGTATCTTTATCCAGTGTGACAGCCGTCTACAAGATTTAAAATAGTCATGGGAGCAAGTCCCCTAACCAAATAAGAGTATTCTCCTCTGTATAACAATATTGATGATTATGTTATATTTAGATTATTTATTCCTTAATGAGCTTCAATTTATTATAGATAAATTTAGTTTCAAGAGGTCAAGGTCACCATAGTTGTTGCTAGGGCAAATATGCATTAATTACTCTGTATATGACCATGGAATTAGGGCTACACCTTCATTATAAAACAAGTATAGTAATAACAGTAATGAGCCTACAGTTTTAATAAAGGAGGTTAGAATAGAGGACAGTGCATAGTATGGTGTTTCTATTTATCATAATTCTAGAAGTAATAGATCCTCCCATATATTCATCAAATACCCAACAATGTGTAAGCGATGACGTCGCATTATAAATCATTTCAAAAATGAAATAACGATATATATATAAACATGTGACTTTTGTAGACTTATGAGTTAAAACTGCCACACCTTCAAGGATGTGAAGGTTCGTAACGTAACATTTAAAGCAACTGCCTTATATAACTGTTATCTGTACACGCTAAGGCCATCTTTCAATCTTACCATCTGAACAATCACTATCATCTAGAATGAAATTAAAATTTTACAATAATCCGTATTTACTGTAATAAAGAGATATTCAGGAAATGTAATGCTGCATATATGGTATAATGGCGACAGCATGCATTCATCAAAAGAACACACGAGAAAAATAGGTCGTTCACATAGAGCATCTTATGATATAATGTATTGCATTTTTTCCTTTTAACGTATAAAACAGATTCTCTCGTCTATAGTATTTGTTTCTGGCAAGCCGCGGTGTACCACTGTGAAAGGTAGTTTGAATAAAAACTATTTACATTCCTGTACATTCTCTGTTTATATATACCATGGCATGTGATGTCGCTAGTCGTAGATCGTGTTTTCAACGTACCGACTGTGGATGATGCCTGGAATCATCAGATATTCTAACTGCATATGAATTTTGATGGTAAACTATCATAACTTCTGATGATACCTGCTTACTTACACTGCAAGTTGCAATATAGGTCTTTAGGTATTCAATAATAACCAACATCTTGAACACGCAGTATTTAGATATATGAGGACAAAAGGTCCTCTTAATATTGAGATGTCATCTCCATTTGGTATTGGTCAAAGTTGTTCTGAATAAAGTATTCGGAAAGGAGGATTTTAAGTAGGAAGGACTGCGATAGGATATCTCAGGAGGTAAACCATCGGATTGTGATAGGTACATAAGGGATACTGTGATAGGTGAAAAGCCGATAGCAATAACTAAAGTAGGATGAACTATGTTAAGGAGGCCTGGTGGATAACTCAGGTTATAACGTACTACAGCGATAAGATTTACTGGTAGTTGACCTGCGGTATCTATTTTACTGCTTTCAAGAGGTTCTTTATGATGATCTTGTGACCAGTTCTAACTATATCTGCATTTTGCACTCATAAGTATCCTGATACAAAAACACCACATAAAAGTCAAATGACACCTACATGCATTCTGCATTTAACACCACATAAATTACGGAAAGTCCAATAAGTTAAAATCTCCAAATATGGTGTTATGATAGAGGGCTTCAAGTCTAAAATATAGATCTTACGCCAACAATAAGCATTGCATCTGAGGCTTGACCATTGTTACTACCTGCACATCTTTGTTACTAGACAGTGGTAGTAATCTTTATTTGCTTCAATGAGCTAACATTGATCTTCCAACAAACTTCGATCGTGATGTGTTAACATAAATGTCATCTATATGGTACACAAATGATGTCTATATACAAGATGAGTTGGGTGATGATACATGTAAATAACAGCTATTATTATATACCTGTGGTAGTATAACCTACACATACGGCCCGCTCCTACCCAAGTCGTATTTATATCCGTACGACACCTAGGTGACGTATGGGGTATGTATGTGGCGTACGGGGCATGTACGGCGGCGAAATCCACCCCCCCCCCCAGAAGCAAGGTTAAAAATTGGATATTTTGAGGTATATAATAATAGAGAAACAGGCTTACTGTCTCGGTACGGATAAAATACTTGGTAAAATCGGCGATCAGATGAACCGATGCCGATTTTACCGCGTATTTTATCCGTACGGAGACAGTAAGTCTGTTTCTCTATAGTCGTCAGTCATGAGTATATACATCAGAGTTATACTAGGTTCTTATGAGATCGTTTATCAGTAAGTCTTTAATGTTCTTCTTAAAGGATTCCTTTGTCGTAGAGTGTTGTGTTTCTATTTTTGGAGTGTTCCAATAACTAATTGCTTGATAAATGGGTGATCTCTTAGATTTTTCACAAGTGGGTCTATCTAACTTCATATTGTCTTTAGTTGCCGCTCCTGTTATCCTTCTTTTTGGGCTGGGGGTCTTCGTAGTTTTCTACGGTGAGATATTTGGAGCAAATCAGACTTCAAGGAGTCACCCATCATGAGTAGTCCTGTTACAAGCTTCATTGCTGGTGCTACTGCAATGACGACTAGCTGAGGACAGCCAATACTTATATAGAACGTCCTGACCATGCTTTACAAGCTACAAAACGAGATGATAATTCACGGTTCGTACGGAACGAGGCGTTTACGCCAAGTTCCGTACAAACCGTGAATTATTATCTCGTTTTGTAGCTTGTACAAGCATGGTAGGTCCTTCTATATTTACTATATACCCGAAATTAAAAAAAAAGAAGAAATTAATCGCAGAGTGTTTTGCGGAGCGAGCCTGATTAGTTTGGCCAAGAGAATGTAAATGTATGTTTCCCAACATAGAAAGCTAAATAAAGACCAACATCCAAAGCTCGTTTTACACGTTTGTTGCTGATGGTAGTACAATTTGAGTAGAACTGGTGAAACGTCTAAATTGCCAGATATATATCTCAGATAGCCTGTCTGTGTGCGTGAGCGACCCGGCTATTCCATCATTAGGGTCTTCCTCCCATCGGTGAGGCCGAGGGAAAGTTTACACCCGTTTCTCAGTGGAGAAATTGGAGTGTGGCACCATGTTACATGTGTGACCCAAAAGATAACTGAATTACTTCCTAGTTCATTGAAAGTCACAACGATCTTATGTCACAGATAGCTTTCATCATGATAACATGGACAGTGAATCAGGAGGGCATCAGTCTCACTGACATGAGTCAAGAGAACAAAAGCACCATATATAGTCAGATCTTATCACGCATTGGTCACACACATAGTTGATGTATTCATGTGTTAATTGGGTAATTCCAACCGGTCTTGTCCCACTCGATGCACAGAGGCTAGCTGGTTGGGCATTCTCAGTGTGGTCTGTGGGAGCCCCCTGTTTCATGCTGTGTTCAGAACCTGATGGAATTGCTAGCATATTCCGCTAGTTGAGGTGCTCGTAGCGCCCCCTGCCACACCAGTCCATAACTACTGAGGGTAGGCGGAGGGGGACGTGGTGGTGTAAAGTGAAGAGAGAGGGTGACTGTGCTGCTAGAGGTGGTGGAGGTTGGCAAGGACATGGACGACAGGCTGATGAAGGAACATCGTCCGAGGTTTCCTTCACGGCGTCGTCATATCTCGGTTTGTATGCCTGTTTATCTGCTTCTCTTTGTTTTTAAAATGTTTCTCCCTGTATTTGACTTTGTTTCTCACTCTAGCTCCTATGCGTCTCTCTGTTTCTTTCTGAGTTCCTTTTTCCTTATGACTTCTACCCATTTCCCTATATTTCGCTCCATCTCTATTTCCCTGTTCCTGACTGCCTCGTTGGATATCTGCCTATTAGTCTCTGGATAATTCCCGTGTCTCTATTTCTCCTCTCCCTCCTCTATCTCTCTTATTCCGAGCCGAGGCTGTCCGTGACAGTGACTCTTGAAACTATGTAAACAAGATATGAGAAGTTTATATATAGCAAGGCATAATGAATGTGGACCATTAGGGAACTTTGTATACATGTATAAGGGATACAATCCCAGTATTACATAGAAGAGGACAATGCTGAACGACTATGACCTGTCATCATTTCTCACCCGTATCATAAATGTTGTATAATTGTTGTCATTTTTGACCACTTATAGTTAATCTAATTGTCATCTGTTTACCTGTTGCCTAGTTATACTTTCAATATACATACAAGTGACAAAGCGGTAACATGTTGATCTAAAGTTATTGAAGAAACACTGTCACAGGGTAGCGATGGCAGATCGGGGTCTTGTACCAACGAATCGAACCCAATAAAAATGTAAAAAAAACAAAAAAACCTAGATTATGAATGGATCTTCGGTGCGGAGCAGCCGCCTCCAGGTGGGGTTGCATCAGGTGAGGGAGGGCGGTGCAGAGTATTACTCTCCCCAGGAGGCACGGGTCAAGCAGGATGGGTGAGGCTGAGTCTTCAGGAGAGATCTCACCCACAATCAGGTCTCCAGATTTTTGACACGGCAGCAGCCTTGGTACACTAGGAAAGCCCCTCCCTCCTCAACCCTCTCTCTACTCCACTCCTACTTTCCTCCACTGAAACTCTCCCAGTGGCTCACTCCTTCTCGGGCTCAAGAAGCATGCAGAACTGACCTCAACTCCTGGTAGGTAGTGCAATTGGTGCAAGTGTGTGATATACCAGATTTATTATAGCCTATAGAGAGACTGAGAAAATGGAGAGCGGAGGAGAGATGGAGGGAAGGAGGCCCATATATTGGGAAGAGAGAGAATTCGAGAGAATAAGAAAGAGACGGGGCGAAGTAGGACTAGTCCCCACTCTCCTCCACCATCAACCAGCGAGAATACACCAACTAACCAAGCACAGCGGGTCGGGAGTCAGTCGAGACGGCGGCGGTGATCTGCGCAGTAACACACCGCCGACCTGCCCCCTCCTCCCGACACAGACACCCTCAGCCACCCATGTCTGGTGTACACTGTGTGCGCACGGGAATGGCCTGACCTGACTGGTTACAGGGTTCATTCTTGGGTTAGGGTAAAACCAGTTACCCCCGACGGATATGGCCTGTCTCTCACCCATGCAAGTGGTGTGGCTGCAGTGTCGTGGTTGGGGTGGTGGTGGTGGTGGCGGTGGTCTGTGTTCCATGCACGCCCCCTCTTTCCACACCTCCTCCAGGCTCCTCCCGGAGATCACGCCCACTGTCACCGTACCAACTGTGGGTATTCGACTCCCAGAAGATGCCTGCCTACAGGTAGGCTGTACATTGACATCGGCTTGGAAGCACCAGGGACTGGCCAGGTAAATATACTGTAACCAGGTTGATAATGTGCCTTTAGGTGAGAGCAAATATTAGACGAAGACCGTGGAATTAAGGCAAGGTGGGGATGGGCGGGTCGCTTTGGGTTGGTGGAAGGGGGTGGGTGGGGTGTGAGGATTGTACGTATGGTCTGCTGACTGCGCCTCCTGGCGGATTGTGACGGTGGGATCATGGCAAGGCTCCGAATAAACGTCTGACCTTCAATAGGAGTTTTTTTTTACCAGTTTAATTTATCAGATGCGATCAACGTTTGTTGAATGGGCTATACCATGGTAGTCATTGAAAATGTATATAGTATACAGAAAATGTCTACTATATGAGCGTTGATACAATATAGGGTAAAGTAGTTATACTAAATGATACACTTCATTACGTTTTCCGAGTGCCCTGGTAACTGTGTCTTCCATAGGCTGCGTATTCCAGCATTACACGCCCATGCAACTACACTCTATGTGGTGGCGCAATGCATTTGTACTTGGATGTAATGCTAGTGTTGGGTTGGAAAATAATACATTGTACTACATGTATTACATATGCAACGAGGTCCTAGGCCGAGTTCCGTAAATAACATCAATTCCCATCTAGTTTTGTAGCAGGTACAAGCAAGGTTGGTCGTTCTTTATTTATTATATACACCAAATTAATCAAATTTTACCATATATTGGCATAAAAGACATGTCAGCGTCCATACACCGCTGATGTTTCTACGTGTGCAGTATGATAGTGTACTGCATAGGGTTCAGTATACAATTTATACTGCATAGGGAGCAGCAGTACGTAATTATCAAATATACTGCATGGGTATATAATAAACACATGTACATATCTGACCTAATGAGGTGGTTGAGGTTTATGATTAGGCTCTAGAATAGAACTTTGAATCATTGTATAATACAGATTAACCTCTTGCGTGTCACTGACCGCTCGTCGACATCTACAGGTCTTGGCGAATAGAAACAAACCGTGGTGTCAAGTTGTCTGTATGGCTGACCCCACCAAACCTATATCACCGAGGGAGGTTGTCTGAGGGAGTCTATTGGCATGGTGTCATCGTATAATGAAGAGTAGTATGACCGGATGGTACAATAGGGATCGGGGTGTGGAGCGTATGATTCAAACGTTCCTTATGCTATATAGTTTGGTGTATGTATCTGTGGTTGAATCACCACCATGATGGACAACCAAATAGGCAATATGTCGTCACCTGGGACCTGTTTCATTAGTTTCGTGACATGTCTGTGACACCATACAGACATTGAGGTTGTCTAGGTTCGTGACAGTACAAGTAGATGCCATTGGGAAAAGACAGACTTCAGACATAAGAATTAGACGAATCTACACATCATGGACCTGTTTCACTAGTTTCGTGACAAAAGTGGCACCAACAGTGCAAGCAAGAACGGACAAAACGAAGTCTAATGTCTAGTTCTTATGAAACCGGACAAACCGGACACGCCATCTAGACATGTCACGAAACTAGTGAAACAGGTCCCAGATGTATAGTATAATAGTAGTGGTGTAGAAAGCTCAGTCAGAAAACAGTTTTCCTCCTGTCAAAATCTGTAGGCAAACGCAATATGGAAATATTTTACCTAGAAAGGGGCATTTGACTTAGGAAATGTCTCTCGAAATATTCCATGTATAAGCAACTTGTATGTAAATGAATTTTCCATGCTACGCCTCTTTACAGTGTCAGAGCAATTTTGTCAAGACATACACAACTCATTTACATTTTGATCTATGCAAGGGAGACTAAATTAAATATATTAATTTTAGCTACGGCTATAAGGTCTCCATGCTACGT
This sequence comes from Alentia gelatinosa, assembly GCA_950022655.1. Classification (NCBI taxonomy): domain Eukaryota; kingdom Metazoa; phylum Annelida; class Polychaeta; order Phyllodocida; family Polynoidae; genus Alentia; species Alentia gelatinosa. Next base: position 109,206,676 of record OX465579.1, read on the forward strand.
GCCAAGTCTATACTAAGCTTTATCTGCACGATTTTCCACGTCCGACAATAAATATTTACAGAGATGTTTGTAAGTAACTAGGTCTCAGTATATACACAGAACAGGCAGGAATAATACAGCATGGTTACAAATTCAACTCTGTACACCCCTTCCAATCACCTTATAATGAAATATATATATCTATATATTACATAGATTATGACCCTCTAAAAATGACAGAAGGAAAACAGTGATCAGTTAAGCAACATTTTGCGAGGATATGCACCTTTACTTAAATATGCAAATGGGGAAGTTGAAATGTAGTAAATATAATGCTACATTTTTTCTGCCACAGCTATAAGGTGCTATACTGAAAATCTCCCTGCAACCGTCCTATCTAGTCACTCTTCCGAAGACGATTACTACCTGATACGCCCTAGATTTTACACAGCTGTCGAGCAGACCCATATTATTTCGTTATCTTCTCAATGACCAAACTAAAAATGGAGATGATCACCATGTGAATTGAAGGAAAGAAATAGGAGAAGTTATATCATATACAAATAGATTTTGATTGTTATACAATTCGTGGCTATATATATATACATGCACGTTGTTTAAAAAAAAGAAAAAAAAAGGTTTAAGCATAAAAAGTAGGGAAATAAAGAGGGGTGGATGACTACTGCTCAGACAGGCAACTAACAGCATACTCCCCCTTCTTATCCAGAATAATGTCGTTCCATCTCTTCATGTGGATCTTTCGCATGCATCGCCCAAAACATGTACATGCTACAATGTCACGCACTTCGGGTATCATCATTTTCGCCCCATCATTATTTGAGTGTTCCAGCACACAGACTTACCATTGTTCAATGATGATACTCAATACATTGAAGTATTTTTGGTGGGTGTATGCGCACACTTACATTGCTCTGAAGCATAGGTTCCGGTATTCAAATGGTTATTCCTTTATCAATAAGCACTGATTTTTGAGCTGCAGTTAAGGTGAAGGTAGATTCTGGTGTGACTGAGTACAAGTGGAATGCTTATGGATGAGATTTGCATAAATTCTGCAAATAATGAACTAATCTCCGAAGAGTAAATTGGGTAAATATAGGCATATCTTAGAAAATATAAACTTCTATTCATTTATCTTATGGATATTCTTTATCACCTAAATGTAATATGATGGCGCCCAGGGAAAACTATTCCTGTTGAGTGCATGTAAGACAACGGTGCCGCCATTCTTGTAGGACAAAGTGTACATTCCAACATACACCCAGAGCAGAGCTTCATAAGTTGCATGGCCTTCAACTTGCGACAGTTTGCGGTGACCTCTGAATGGGTTTGTGGTGAGTGGTTGTGTTTCACGTGATAAGCTAAATCCCTGCCTGGGCGGGCTTGAATGCATGCAGGTATGCAGACCAGCTGTGTGCAGCGGAGCGCATCCATCCGTGCTGCTAATACCAGGGGACGGTGTTCCTTGGCTTGTTCTGTTTCATCCAATATCACATAGGCAGATATAGAGGGAGATAATTGAGATGTATAGAGCGGTTGTGAGTTAACTTTAGTATTCTGCTGTCTTTTCCATCTGGTATATATTCTGGTGCTTAGTGGAGAACCTGAGTGAAGAAAGGGGGAATGGTCTTCGACTTTAAAGCGAAGAATATTTAATATTCCGTGAAATATGGTACATTATTAACGTATACAAAAGTGAATGAAAAAAAATTAAAGGAAAGATTGAAAGAAAAGGATAGAAAACTAGAGAAAGAAATGTGAGATGTAGGAGATACGGGAGATAAAGTAAAAGAAGAGAAGGGAAGGCAGGAGAGAGAGAGAGAAGGGGGAAGACAGGGTAGAAAACAGCATAGAGGAGATAGAAGCCACGAGGGACTGGGGAGAAGGCGGGATGTGGGTGCAGGCAGGGGAATGTGGACGACAGAAAAGAGCTGATAAACGAATTTAGAGACTAAAAAGAGTAGAATGGTCCGACACAGATGGACATGTACATGTTTATGTATCGACTTGGACACAACAATCTCCCAGCAACTGAGATCCAAGGGTGCCAAGCGGCCACCGCAACAACCTGAATAACATTTACCACCGGAAGTAAAAGCTACATTTCCTTTGGCTGACTCCGACACATTCTAAATACTTACCATATATGAATGTAACTTTTTTCCCAATGCACATGTGACTGACCGATTTGTAAAGGCACCCCCTTGAAACGAAAAAGATTATCCAATTGCAAGTGTGGTGGCTATCTAATTAGAAGAGTAATAGTATCTAAATGTAATTCAATATCAATTTAGAAAAAAGTTTTCCCTCATTTAGTTGAGTGCACATTCCTGTCGCTTGAAATAATGATCTGCCCCGCATCCTTTGAATACATGTTTAACTTATGGTTTGGTGGCAGGTTTTAGTTGACAGAGGCGGGTATATGGGACGGGTCTGTGCAGTATGATAATGACTGGAGCGTGTCACCTCCATACCACATAACACATACCTGCAGTGTGTAAGCATGGCGGTGACCAGTAGAAAAAGCTATGTACATTTGGACTGAAGGTCATGTCCTAAATCAGTGTGTAACAGTAACAGAGCCCCATAGAGACACTATCATATGGGAGTACACATATACACAAACACACACATACCCACCTATCGATCATAGCGTAGATTGGCCGCAAGTCATGGTGTCTTGTGAGCATGTACGTGTATGTTTGAATGCTATTATGGTGAGCAACCTTAAAATACATATACATATATATGCATTTCTAGACGGTGGGGGGCAATCAGTTACTTGTGTATCTATGTGATGATAAGTGCAGACATGTATATTTAATATAATGTGGAATTCAATGTACATGATACTAATGGGTCGGGGAGGGGGAGCCCCCCCCCCCCCCCCGCATCACGTGTACACGTGTAATTTCTTACCCCCGCCCCCTCTCTGCGTACGTACAAGTACATTGCTCTAATTCTATATTTGACCCCTTAGAATCCAAAACTCGTGGCCGTATTCAGATACACAATTTTCATTGTAAGAAGCTTTTGTGGATTTATCGGCTCATCACAGATATATTGTGTATTTCTATTATACCATTCCATTGGTCTAGAACACACGTTTAGTTAGCTGGCATTTTGCCTCTCATAAGTCACAGACTCAGGTTGATGTGGCTGTCGTCTGCAGTCACCACTTTTCATCATGTACCACCAACCACAACCACGACCACGGCCACCCGCCACCAGCTCTCCGCCACCGCAACCGCCACTGAACATAAGTCGCTTCAGCGGCCCGCGCCGGCGATGCGGTGGGCACGTTGCAGATTACAACAGGTTGAAGCTTAGAAAAGCTTCCAGACCAGGCACACACGGCGCCGCGGTTCTATACTCTCCATATTACGAAGTCAGGAGACCCTGCGATATGGACGAATGGTGTCCCTGCCGTGGAGGTTATGAAGAAAGTTCTACCTCGTCTTATGCGCCTCTCGCGCCTGTATATTTATACGCGCCGCATGCGCCTCCCGCTCTCGGTGGGAAACCATCTTAGGCACATAAAGTCCATAAAGCCTATAAGACAGCGACCCGACCATTGTGCCCGATCACACCTTTGCCCCACGAACCCGTCGGGTCGGTCAGAATCGGGTCGCTGTACGCACTTCACAGACCCGATTTTAATCGGGTCGGGCATTACTAGCGTGGGGGTAATGACCGACTCTGCCCGACCATAATCGTGTCGCTGTAGGCACTTCACCGACTGTTCCCGATTCTGAGAATGCCATTTGACCATCGATGCTACCTATCCTCTAGTCCGATTTACAAGTGCCTTATACCGATTTGTAGGGGAGACAGAGGTGATAATGAATCTGAAAACTGTTTCCAAATATCTTAATTATCGCGTACAGCGACCCAATTCTGACCGACCCGACGGATTCGTCGGGCAAAGGTGTGATCGGGCACAATGGTCGGGTCGCTGTCTTATAGGCTTAAGGCGGAGCAGGCATACAGACATACCTGCGCACAAGGGGACCGGGGAAATAGGTGGGCTGGATCGTGGCGGTATTCGTTATCGTGACGATGATCTTATATTATTATCTCTTACTGCTCGGCGTGCGGTCTGACTGATCCCTAACCTATTGGAACCCAGTGCGGCTCCCAAGTGCAGCTCCGCCGAATGGTTCCGGAGAGCAGGGACCTGTTTCAGTAGTTTCGTGACATTAGGTCTAGACAGACATCAACAGCGGCACCAACAGTGCAAGCAACAGCGAAAAAAGTCTAGCAAATATCAGTGGGTCGGAGGGACCAATCTTCTTCATATTTGGAACGATTATAGTTAAAGTTTCATTGCTTAATTCCTGCGGGAAGTGAGTGAAATTCCGTGTGTCATAGATTGCAATCTTGTGATCTGTCCGTATGGTGTCACAGACGCCATTTAGACATGTCATGAAACTACTGAAACAGGTCCCAGGTCCACAACAACGGCTCCACAGCGTAGACACTGCTTTCACCTGACACAGATGCCTGGTGAAGAAACATCCTTTCACCATCCCACTCAGAAAGCCAGCACACCAGACCATGGCCAATGATGCGGTATGTCCAGCTGGTAAGCTGCTTATCTTCACATTGAAAGGGATGATCGCATGCGCCCTGCTATAATACACAGGGGCGGGACATAAGATACAGGGGAGGGGAGGAAGAGCTGTGGCAGAGTGTATGTTCCGGTGTGTGGGAACTCCCCCCTTTCACTATTAAAATTATCGATAACCAGTTTATCGATACTATTTGTAAACGAAGGCATAATTTTTCCATATGTCGTTGCACCAGAGACACACTAAAATATGAAAGCGATGATTTCCTTTTCTTTTTCTGATACTATCATAAACCAATGAAGGGTTTGTTGTGTTTCCTCGAAGGAAACAGTCTGTTGACCCAAGCCCCAGAGAATTTCCTAGCATAGCTAGAACGTCGTGTGCCTGTTTTCTTGGCCAGTTCAATTTGTGTGCAGTGACGCCACAACATACCAGAGGACGCTTGTACCTAGTGTCCAGTCATAGATTATGTATGGGTGTTGCCATAGGGCTAAACAGATCACCCAGTGTAAACAGCTACCTTCTTCTTTCGTTTCTGATCTAGCATGAGAAAAGTGTATTACTACAAGCAGAGAGAATTCCCCATCCTGCTGTGTTTGCTATTGAATATATCTCTGATAATAGCGTAAACTCATGTACATCGCCGTATGCCAGGAAGGGGTCGAGAGGAATCGGTTAACGAATTGAGTCCTTTTTTTTAAACTATTAAAACGTAATTTGATACAACTGTGCCTTAACTGAACCTATGTATACACAAAATCGTCTAAAAACTAAACAGAGAGGTTAGCTTCTCGGAAATCATCCTGAAGTAGGTTCATGCATTAAACGTTCTTTACAAAGCTACCGCGAAAACTCTTGTTCTATTATCTTCCGACCAATGTCATCATTATGAACTTGAAAATGAATTCGAATGCAGGCTGACTTATGAATAGGTAGGGCGTTGAAGACTGACTTGATTCCATTAACCGGGAAATTAAATATGGATGACTGTGACATGTTTCTCCACGGCGGAAACACAAACACTCTCCCTGCACAGAAGATTGGTTTGGTATCCGTATACGGAGTGGTCCGAAAAGGAGCGTAGACTGTGCCAGGAGCAAAAAGATGGATTCAGTGTCGAGGTCATGGGTCAGGTATGACATCAACAATGGTGCGGGGGAGGGGTACCGGGAGGGCAGGTCCTGGTTCCGAGCTACTCCACATGAGGTCAGCACCGGCTGAGGTCATCCTAACTTTCAGCGGGCACCCAACCCACATGACCACAATGATATATTTTCCAGTTTATTCTACGTTTGTGTCTTACGGCAGCAGTAATCCTCCCAGTCCTACCGTCCACTTATACATACCACTCGGTCGCATAATGTTGTCCACTAGAAGAGAGTGTGAGTGAGCCAATGGTGGATCTGGGATGTTGATTGTAGGGGTATGGTGGGGGAACACAAATGTAAGCACATTGAGGAAAGACGAAAGGTCCGACAAACCATTTCCCGGTGTTAGGATCAATAGAAAGGACTATTCCTGACCCCTCCGGCCTCTTTCTGAGTCTGCCCTTGTATAAATTCTCCTCCAACTCCCCTCCGTTCTGAAAATGAAACATATGAACGGATGCATATAGAGGCAAGCCTGATTAGCGTATGACGTAGAACAGTTGAGCGAATCTTAAGGATAATCGTCATATCGAAGTGACGACTCTGCAGATTCCATGAAGCCCTTTTATACAGCAAGTTTTGCCACTATGTCACCGACCATCTTTTAGCCCTAATGGCACTCGTACGTTGCTCGAGCCACTATCTGCATTTATTAGTTTGGATTTCCCCAGAGATAGTCTATCTATAAATAGTGTTTCATCACTGCGTATGTCACATGCCCTCTTGATGTGGTAGACCGGCTATCGAAACCCCGGCGTACCAGTTCGTGTGCCCTTTCCCGGGTTGTATTGAAGGTGTAAACCGTGTGAATGATCATTGAACATTCAATATACTAAGGTATCATATTACCATAAGAATTATAAAATATTTTCTGGACGTAGATCACATTACAACCGTTGCCCGTTGGTTTATTCATCTCTGGTGTTAAGTACATACGATGATGATATGTGCTTATCTATTTTTTTTTTTAAATATACTTTATTCATTTCTGTAGGGAATTTACAGTTCTTCCAATGAATACAATGGCATATATGTACGGGCATACCCATTTATTATCATAGATACGGGCATTCCCATTCACTGGTATAAACATGGACATTCTCATTCACTGGTGTAACCATGGACTGCCCATTAACTGGTTTAAGTAAGGCCAGGCTATTCACTGATGCAAGTTAGGGAAGGCCAATTCATCAGTGTAAATAAGGGCAGGCCCATTCATCGGTACAAATATGGACAGCCCCATTCAGCTAACTGATGACATAGAAACATAGAACATACATCTGTCTCTTATCTATATCCCGTGGATAGCTCATTGACCAGGATTTAGTGCACTTTACCTCCTACCAATGAGTCTCGTTGCTCCTAACAATGGTCAGTAATTTGATAAGCCTATCACGCATTCTGTACAGGCAACTCATACCGATGCTTGGCAAATATAAGTTTTAATCAAATAAACCTATTGTTCACATTGTAACTGCATAGAGAAGTGAGTCTAGATGGAGAAGAGTATATATGCTGAGACTGAACAAAACATAAAAGCACAATAGCGTTGTGAGTGGATGCAACATTGCATATGCATGAAAAGGTACATTTCAAAATAGAATATGCAAAGGAGAGTCATGTTTGATAGCCAAGGAGAGAAGGAATAGCGGGCGGGGTTACTTTTACCAAGTAGGCCAGGCCGCATGAGGATCGTAAAGAGAAGTTACCGTGAAAGCTCTCTCGAGTCTCGAGTCGTCCTGTGGATCGCTGTCACACAGAGCGCGGATGTAGGTGAGTGGGGCAGCCCGCAAGTATGTGACGGTATCTGCCTGTATGTACACATACCATTGCTGGAGTGGGTGGTTGAAGCTGAAGGTAAAAGACTTTGTGAATGCACTTCGTTTTCGCTCTGCCAAGGTAAGCGCAACGGTGGGCCAACGTGTGGCTTCCTCCGCAATTGCTTTAGTTTACAAAGGGTTGATATCAAGGTAAAGCGTCAGGTGTGCAAAGGTATCACAAGCGGCATACCGCATGCAGCACCATGTCTTAACTTGTGGTTATGTGGTTCACTAAAAACTTGCAAATTTAGTTTTTTATATTCCTATATACCTATGAGCGAACAACCTATGATTACTTAACGCTGCTGGGGGTGGAATAACTTTTTTTTACTGCCCAGGTTGAAGTTACTGCCCAGGTTGACGTTTACTGCCCAGGTTGACGTTTACTGCCCAGGTTGACGTTCAGAGACATTCGGTTTTTATCGATATTAGCCGACAATTGAAGGTATATAGGAATAGGGAAACCACGTACCGGTGGAAATAAGTCAAAGTTACTTGGTAAGGCCTGTAAAAATTACTGCCCGCGGCCAAGGCCTTGGGCAGTAATTTTTCCAAGCCTTACCTCGTAACTTTGACTTATTCCCACCGGAACATAGTTTCCCTCTATTCATACATCTGGATGAATCGGAAAGGTTATATATCATATAAATTAGAGACAGTTTGGAATTGTGTCTAGAACCCGAGAAAAACTATAATTTATTGTTTACGATTACTATTAAAGGATTATATAATAGAATTTAACCCTCATATGTACACTAAAAAACAAATACTACTCCACTTGCACCATAGATCCATTTCAATAGCGAAAGCGAAACAGGCAGTCTCTGAAATACCAATCACTTCTGAATAATGGGTGTTATATCAATTAGCATCTGCTGAGACATTTGTTTTGCCTTGCCCTTGATACAATCGTGCAACTTTCTCCGGAACCAAAAACTCTTTCTTTTGTTTCTGATCTTCTTGTTCATTCTTTTATTTTACATGGATCCCTATCATGAACTAATTTCATATTGTATTCTATTGCAACATCTTGATAGTCTTTAAGTTGGCCAACACTGCATCTCGGCCACGATCAAACAAAACACAGGTTCTGAGATGCAGTGGGCGTTAATAGAGTGTGGTACGGTCCACGGGGACGCTAGTGCTGGGATGTGGGTTACTGTAGTGGGCGAAGGCCTCGGACGAGGTTACATATTGTCAACATGGACTTCCGGTTGTTTATTGCTGAACACCAACAAAAACGTCGGAGGTCCCTATGGGAGTTATCTCCCCATTATGACCCTATGCCCTCGCTAAACTGCCCTGACCTTATACCCTAAACCCTGGTGTGACCCATCCCTGTATACCTACTCTTGTGTTATGCCCTATATACTGCTTTGACCCTGTACCATAAGCCTCATCATGACCTCAAGCGTTACAAATTGATATAGACCTGACCATACGCGATCCTATGCTGACTAGATGTCCTGCGCCCTACCCTATCCCTAATCCCTACAATCTATCCTATCCATATGCCCCGCATCCTACCCTCGCCCGTTGACCTGCGCTCTGGTTTGATCAGATTCCTTGTACCATACCCCGAGGATGACTTTCACCTTACACCCCCAATCTCACCTTCTGTCGCACACCCTGTATCTGTATCTATTCCGACTTGAAGCCTTATGCCCTGTCCTTACCAATTGTCACAACCCCTACTATGGCTTAATATTCTCGCTCACTGATTGTCCAGTCATCCTTGTTCTAAACAACGTTATATGACAATATGCACTTGCACCCAACTCGTTGTATCCCACTAACCTTTATCAAGAGCTCTGCTCTGATTGGATGCCAGTTTGGACGAATAGTTCTAGACTTTCCTCTGATGGATGCTCTCCAGTCGGATTTGTATTAGCCCACACCCATTTTACGAGGAAGGACTGGGGAGAGGTTGGCGTTTATTTGTTTAAATTACTGATTAAGAAATAACCCTATTTGAAAGTATGCCATCCTGATCTGATAGGGGAGCATAGGCATAGATGAAATATTCACCTCTCATCTCCATTGAGGGCTAACTATTCTGGGTAGCATGGACCATGTGATGATACAAGCTCTTGTAGTCACAGGGTGCAGCATGTTCTAACCTAACGTCCCCAGACCCCTCTTTTACTGAATGAACCCTGCTCTGACCCCAGGAAACGTAACCTGGTTTGATCTGATCCACTGCCTTATTCTCAACCATCAACAGATCAACCATTAGTACTGAAATCAGATGATGAATTGCGCTGATCCCTGATTCCCATGTCCTACTTTGACGAAATCTACTGTTCTCTTGCTCTATCTTACTGCACGTTCCGCATTCAAACTGAAAGCTTTAACCCTCGATTGGCCTAAACTTCACTTTATCAAATAACCTTTGGTAATCTTTTTGATCTCAATCTGAGTCTATAGATTTTCATCCCGACGTACAATTATATTTGTTCTGGATACTATGGAGAAACGAAACTCCGAGTTTGGTTTAGAATTTATCCTACCCCACCCGTCTAAATTAACAAATGACGTCATTTGTCAAGTGTATCCCACTAGAGCGATATTTTTCATTTTTCTGAACTCCAGACCGAATACAATGACCCAATGTTAAGCCTATGGAGTTTTTTTATTAGGAGTAGGATAATGGTGCGGACAGGCTTTACTACTATTACCGATACTTATTACACAGGACTCTTTCTTCATTAAGATATGAGTATTACACAATCAACTTGGCAACAGCTGCCAGAAGAGGAACTACGCTATTCTAGGTTTTTAAAATCTCTGTTTGAGAGGAAAGTCCCTTCTCCTTTGATGATCCCTTTAATTGGAGGGTAATTGCATGGCTAATTGATATAATTTACATGGTTTCACGCTTGGGTTATTCTTGAATATGTTAAATTAGCTACTAGTCGCATGTGTGAGTATCAGAAGATATGGAGTGAAAGAAAGCAGAGGAGGCCGACCGTAAAACTTTGGGCGTTGACTTGGCGAAGTTACCACCTCATCCCATGCCTCTATACCATATACCCAGCTGGTATACCAAACCCTAGTGCACCAACCCACTCTATGGTATATATCTAACCAACGAGTATACTCGTTGATCTAACCCTTACACCATCAGGCACCACCCTTCCAGGGAAGCACCACATCCACAGACTACTGATATAGGGGACTCATTGGGTGGGGCATGCACCTCGGGCATGGTAGGGGTGGGGCACCCTGGGGTGAGAGTGGGGGCATGGGTGGAAAGTCATGGGATGGGGGAGGGCGTGATTATGTGGATTTGTTGCCGCTGGTTACCATGGTAATGGTGATAAGGACGGCACTGGTTGGGTCTGCCTGGTACCTCGTGATGCGGCAGCCTGCTTCTAGCCCTCACCGGGCTCCCACAGAAAACAGGACGGGGAGGTAGGGCCAGCAGCTGGGGAGGAAAGACAGGGAAGCCTGAGCAACTCGCTCACTGTGAGAAAGTTCCTCCGGGTAGCAGAACAGCGCCACAGACTGCTCGGTCTCGTCTCCTAATGACCGGCACACATCTCACCAGATCTACCCACCTGGAGGGATTATGTAAGTAATCTGCCCGGTTGGCCTCGTTCTTGGACTCCACACACAGGGATCCGCCAGGATTGACTTGAGGGATTATATAGGCCGACCTCTACTCAATCGGGATTAGCATACGCCGCTCAGGCGCCACCCTCCCCATTCCGACCTACCCGTGCCCGCGGGGAAAGGAGGTCAAGTTTGGATCTTTGGTATATATCCAACATGGCGCCTATTTACACTGGGCGTGCTTCTTTTGGAGATTTATGGTACACGGTGATTCCTGCCCATGGATCAGGGGGTCTGGACGGCGTTGCCTCCGAGGTAGCCGGCAAGGCAGTGCCCGGTTCCCGCCCCTCTCCATGCCAGAGCCCAGGCCCAAACCAGGGTGCCGTTCCTAAATCATACATTCTTCAGTTGAGTAGCACCGATCCCACTAGCATATTTCTATTGCTCAAAACGGAAACCGATCTAAGTTCATCCTGTCAAATTTCACTGATCTGCTAGGCGAATGACCCCTGAGCATGCAACTATCATGACGCAAACATTTATATATTGTGGATGGGGGAAATTTCCAAGGTTCACTCTAAGAAACGTCTGCAGGCGCTGAACAATGTTTAGGCAATATCCTACCCTCATCATTGGAACCAATATGGCAGAGACTGTTTGCTATAGTAGGGCAACATGGGGAGAGAGTGGAGGATGGACATATTGAATATCTTGAATGCATCTTCAGGCATCGGAGGTCCGGCATTATAAACCATTCTCTTCAAAACACTTGTTGGAGATATGTTTTGCAGTCATGTGTGTCCTACAGTTTATTCATATCTTATTTCTATTCAATTACAGGCACTGGCGGACTGTTGATTTGGCTGCTTTCTTGACGAAGAGCTGCAATTCAACTAAGGTAAGAACAATTTCAACAAATTATGATATAGATTCGTGTAAATAAAAAAGGTTATTAACCATTCTCTATCGCCATTACGCAAGGTGAACATATCATATTGTGACGATCCATCCAAAATCTAATTTGATTTTTTACTTGGTATAAAACCATAAGTCATGTTTAAAATGGAGGTACATTAATATTATTATCTGATGAAATCAAAGTGCGGTATGCCAGAAAACTCCTTTCCTTTCTTTAAAAACAACAATACTGTTGTCTTAAAGACCGGCCCCACTGCATGGACGCAATGGTCGCAAGCCAATAGAAACCAATAAAGGCCGACCAAGGGTCCTAGATAAGGCATGGTGCAGTTCCTACAATACTGGTATGGACAAAGATTCCTCATCTGTACTGACTATATGTAATTATCCAAAGGCACTCCCAACCACTGATACATGAGGTCTACTGCAGTCAATAATTAGCACAGAGGACCGCCACCATTCGGGTACCAGGTCTCACAGGGTGTGATAGCAAAGCAAGCAGTGAAAATAGCTGTAGACTTAAACCTTCTCCTCTAATATACTGTAATGTCTGTGAGTATTTTATTTGTTCAAATCAGAGCATAATATTATGTTCTTACTATTTTCCCCTGACATTTCCCTTAAGCCGTTTTACACCTTTCTTGGTAACTTGTGTATCCATGATGATAGTGCCGAATCATTACAATGCTCCTGACACTCAAAACATCTGTAATGTACACGGAGCTTTTTCTTCATGCGTGGAATTGAAAATTAAATTTTTTCATTTTTTTTTTTTTATTTATTCAATCCAAATTCTGTTGAACAGTTCTTCCATACGGACTATAGTAAATTTCCCCTGACATTTCTGGAAATTCCTGTTCTTCAAAAATATTTTTTTCTATAGATTTCCCTGACCTGTGGCAATGCAAAATTTCCCTTTCCTCTTCTAACAATTGTTCTCATTGCGAGATAGACCGCTATAACCAACACATCTACACATCTCTGATTGATATTACAGGCGGTACAATGCAAGCAATGCAATTTAGAAACTTTAATAAAGTTTTCAACTTTCAAACAGCTGCTGATTTTCTACAGGTGGCACCTCTAGCGTTGCGCCTATTCTATCACATCAATAGGACTTACCCTGAATGCGATGGATTGATTGCAAGTTGGGGCAATTAGAACCGTCGATAAGGCATCGATAAACCCATAGGACGTGTGCAACGATAACATCGGTTCAGTGGGGCCGGGCACTATAGAATAGCAATCGATTAAAACAAATAGGTTGAATATTATACAATGATACCTGAATCTGCGCGAGCACTTGAACGGCATCCTTGCCTGAGCCAAAAACATTGCAGTTAAGACAGTCCTGTGGGACAGCACTAAGAGTAGGAATTTGGGTTGTTACCGGAAGTATTACTCATTCTTGGCCTCTTGGCTTGCAGACGGCCTGGCTTGAACCACACTGTTATCCATCAGCAGTAGCCAAGTTGACTTTTTGGATGCCGCATAGTTTTTTCACTTCCGCACAAAACTCTTGTACGGCCTTGCCCTTAAACTGCATTCTTTTTCCAGTTGAATCTGGAGATTCCGTGCCCCTGATTGAGAAGGCAGTCTACTCATTTTGCTCATTTCTGATCTTTGTCGTGTAGCCACAAACTCATTAGAAGTCCATTCATTGGCTTACGGCACTTGGACTGGCTGGTTCGGTTTGTAAATGTTTGGTAAACGGTTGTGCATGTGGGAAAAGTTGTAACAATCTAAAACTGTTTTGATTTGTCTGTAAATGTAGAACAGTAGATCTTATTTCAATATTGAAAAAAGCATAATCGACGAGAGAGACAAAATAAAGGTTTTCTGAGTATGCAGGAAATAGTAACGGAATATCTTTCGAACCATGAACACAATATTAGGGACCAAATATAAACATGGTAATAATACATTCTAAGGGACTTAATTGATGCAAACGTAACTCAGTGCATCGCCGCTCCTTGGAGAGTGGAACAACTAACTCTCAGTGCGAGCAGCTCTTGTGGAAGTCGATGAGTTACTCCTTCTGCCGGCACCAAACACAGGTCAACTGGGATGAGCTGCTCAGCTGGCAGCCGATCGTCTTCCTGTCTCTACAACAGTTCTAACCTACATTCTGTCTGCAGATGTTCCGCCAGACTCCATCGTTACGAATGCCAGCGTCAGCTCGGCAGACTTGCCCCTATTATCGCCCGGTGCATCACCTGACTGATAAGGGAGTAGTGGGCTGGGAGGCGTGCCTGCGTGTCTTTACAGATTGGTGTGTGCCTCGCAGGGCTCGTCAGGCGGGCAATCCTGGATGGGTGGGCGTTTGCAAGTCAAGTCCGGTAGTAGAGGGTGTCAATCACGCGTCTATTAGCATCGTAGAGTGACTGGGGTGTGGTTTAGAGAAGTTGTCAGAATGGTAGACCTAATATTGAGTAATTGGGGATGCCTAGTCAGATTGGATAGAGGCCATTGCTAATGTATATGACTCAGCACATGGTTTCCGAGACAGAATGCACACATGGTGGATCTTATGCTGACCAGATTTATCTCATCATACAGTATGGTACGCTCCTGGTGGGACCTAGTGAAAAGCTTCCTCTATGCATTTTACATTAACTTGCTATACATAAATAGTCTCACTCGATGCAGTGTATATATGTCTATATCTATGAAACTGTGCAATATAGATTGGGGTTTGAGCTAAAGAAGATCTCAAGGTACCGTTTCCAAAGCTTAATTTGCATCTCCGTCTTATAGTGTAAAGAATGTTGGGTAGATGATTTGTGATAATCCCACTATGCTAACACCATTCAATAAGTTCAAACGCTTGTGACTTATTTTAAGATCAAAGTTTATTTAACGACAAAGCGGTATATTTATTTGTTTCCAAGCGATCTTCCGAGATCCTCTTTGGATTGAGATCTATCTAATTCTGGTAGACATGTATATTGAAATACATGAAATCATGGATTCGGTACAGGGATGCTACCGAAATACCCATCAATTGACATTTCTGGGAGCTTTAACATTCTTACCCGCAATACACATATACCAGTAATTATGCTGAAAACGCCATCTAGAATAAAAACTACTCACTATAGTGGCTGGCAGGTCTTTGCAGAGGCCACCTAGTATTAGAGTGACAACTTATCAGGAGTGGTGAATGAGGCGTTCATAGAAGAATATCTAGTTCAGTAATTAACGGAGGCAGGGATGCTCATGGCCGGCGACCTGCCATCTTCAGGTGTGGTATTCACTCGGCGTGCTTTTTATCACGTGAGCAGAGTCCGCATTCCTCAGCCTCTCCATGTGTGTATCAACCCGGGATCGGCCTTTATAACACGCACTTCCGGGGGGCATATTGATCTAGGCTCGATGCAGGAAATAAAAGGTCAGCCCTACCCGCTGCCCCGCACAGCCTCCATGGGCCCGGGCCAGCCGTGGGGGTGACCCACTTGACACAGTAAATATTTACTCTTAGATTAAGCGATTAGCCGGGCTGGATTATCTGCCAGGGTCCTTAGGGGCAGGACCATTCCGGTCTGGAAGGCGGTCTGTGGGTCTGCAGTGGGTGGTGCTGCTGAGTGCTGTTCTGTGGGTTAGATTTGGACATGCCTTCAAGGTAAGCAGTGAAAGAATTTGATCGCTTTGCCTCAGACTAGCCCACCAATGCCTCGATCTCCGTCAACCAGATCTCCATCAAGATGTCTGACAGATAGTCATCCCGTACGAACATGAAGATCTGATAGCTTTTAACAGTCACAACAGGGTAAGTGATACATGGTGGGTTTATTTGAACATCCATATCGAGAAGGAGATTAGGCACTGACCTAATTGAAAGCACATTCTCTGAGCTAACGTCCTGTGAGCAGACGACATTTAAACTTGCAGCAGGCAGCACCGGCAGTGTTGAGTGTAAACCGCGGTCTGAGATAAATATTCATTCATATTGATGATCCTATTAAATTTGTGCTTAAACGGATCTGATAAAAGAAAGATAACATTTTTGAAGTTTACTACTTTGTATGAGATTTCAATAGATGTGAGAAGGGAAGAGGGGCGGGACCCTAAAAAACGGTTAGGACATTTTCAGTTTATAATGAAGAATTCATGTCAGTTTTCAACATAAGCGTTCTATATAATATAAATTATATTAAACGGCTGAAAAGGAAATCATCCACATAAATGACTTTTAAGTCCAACATTAATATGCACACGTTCTACTCGGATAGAGTGCATATCACTTTTCATGAAGATCACATTTCAAATGGTAAACACACTCTGGCAGTCGGATTTCTTACTTTGATGGGTACCAGTGAGTCAGCCGAAGCGGCGATGGGAAAATGTCGCGACAAGACCGGGCGTCACAGCAGCATAAGTATCTCCGGTGTAAAAAGAGACAACAGGAGCAGACGACGAATAAAAAAAGAGAAAGAGAGAAAAAGGGCAGAGGGGAAAAAAACTAGGTAACAAAAAATCCTCCACGATGCATGAGAGCAGATGGAGGAGGCAACTCAAACAGCTAAAATGACGCAGTGAGAGGTGAATGGCGAAGGGCCATCCATGTTATCCATGTTTTGAGAAGGTTCATGACGAAGACGCTCCAAAACCAATCTCCATACAAGAGGGAGGGGAGGGTTGAACTGAGACTAAACTTGTGCAGGGAAATTGCAATTTCCCTCCAATATAGGAGGTAGAAATGGTGCCGGTTTTTCCGGTCTCGTTACGCCCTGTATCACTCAAACTCGTTGATCACTCAAGACCCCTCTTTGTGAATACTGACATTCAATGTCAATGGGAAAATGATATTACATGGATATAAGTTATAATGAAGACAACCCTTTTGAACACCAGGTATCAACTCGATTTCTCGATCATGGTACAGTCGTCTTTCGCAATGTATTCTGATAATAAAAAAAAAAAAGAAAAAAAAGGAGAAATGTATCGTGATAATTGTCCTCAAAAGGTAAATGAAAGTCACAGAAAAAAGGGAAGCTTATCGTTCCGCTCATTTGGTACTTTAAAGGACTATTAAATCCCCCAGGGCACTAATGATACAACTACATAAGAGATGTATGGCATTGGGTTACATATTGGGTATCAATATATAATAGTGGCTTTAAGAATGAGACTAGGTCATGTTACATAAAAGTGGCAAGTAATTAAAACACCTTCTAGAGGTTAGTTCCTTCTTAGATAGACCCGTTGTGCCCTGTCCATTAATTATGTGGAAATACCTGCTATTAGCACTATTAAATTCACGACAAATAGACTACAGCACAAAATATCTTGAATACGGTACACATAACTATGTAGCTCGTTATTAAAGGGAATGTAACCGCTGATATATATGTGTACCATACTGGTATTAATGCCTATCAGTTTGTATAGTCATAGAAAAAATGATAATGCGTACCTCAACCGATCAACCTTGATGACCCTCCACGGCCCTCAACCCCCCCCCCCCCCCCGTAATTCCCACAGCATGTGGAACGTCTATGACGCCTAATTTGAGTTTAGGCTTAGTTACCTCGACCCATTAGGATGGCCACTTTACATTGGAGTCTCTCTCTTCACCATGGGAGTCGAACGGATGGGCAGTCTGTCCATCACTCCAGAGAGCATTGGATCTCTTTAGATCTCACTGCGAACGCAGCCCCCTCTGGTGTTTGGTGTGCACATTTGAGGTTATTCTCGCGTACCCTCACAAGAGGGACTGGGGGTTACCATTCCACCCTGTGTCCGCTCTGTAAAGCACAGGGGGTTTGCCCAGGGGACTAGGGTATGCTGGGCCTGGTATTTGCCAACGCCAATGTCGGCCGACAGGTGTCAGTCGCGTCGGTGTTTTTTATAGGTCATGGCCATGTTGGCACTATTTACTCACCAGTTATATACTCCATGAGTGAAGTGTGTAATGTGTGTATATAACATATATATTCCTATACAACTAGATTGGCTCCGGTAATTGTATCAAGTCTGATTGCGGTGTTCTGCATTATCATATCAGTACTTCAATAATAATAATAATAATTTAAAAAAAATGCCTTCACTTAATAAGATAATACGCACCTTTTCCAGTGCGAGAATTCATTGAGCTTAACGAAATGCAAGAATAACCAGTTCTATTTTCGTTTCCAATTGAATTTTACATGATGAGGGGGCCTGCCATAGTTACTTCATTGGTACAGTAAGATCACTGCAGATACTTGAGGACGTGTTCGGGCACAGATCCCCCTTGGTGGTTAAGTACTGGTTGCCCTCCATGTGTAGGCATCTAGTAAACGAGCCACATATATACCTGCGCCGAGGCACGGCTTAAAATGCGAGCCTCCTCTGGAATGTTTGTAGGTAAATATTGGGCTATGGACCCTCTAATACGTACAATCACCAGCTGATTACGGATCCAGATTTCATGCGCATAGAGCCTTTCTCTAAACAGTATGATCTCCTCTATAGTGTGCTAGTTAGGAAACTATTAATTAACTTGTGCTTAGGTATTTCTCCATCCCAGGAGGTTGTCTTGCGGTTGGGGGCGGTGGTTTGCAGCAGAAGTAGGTCGACCAAGTTCATAAATAGATAGCCGTAAAGCATCCTTGACGTTACATAATCTCGTGGTACAGGTGAATCACATTTACAGGTGAGGTCGACGACGTCCTAATCCTGGGGCGGATTCACGCTTGAGGTGGAGTGAATGGCAGTCAGACGGTGAGCCGCACATGTACTTTTCACCGCAAGCACGCCTGGTATTCACCGTATGTACTTTTATATACAATTGTACATCTTGATTGCCAGGTGACCTGAGGTCAAATACTACGGGGTCGGAGTACCTGTGTTTAATCACTAAAAGAACTACGTGTACCAATAGAGTAATCCTCTATACCTCCACCCCATCATCACTCATGAATCTTTCACGAGGTATATTAGAATAATATTTACAGAAAGATTTCTAACGGAATGGCTTGGACATAACTATAATAGCAACCGTGATTGACAGGCTGCCGCATATCCGAAGATAAGAAATTAGTTTCAAACATATTCACAGAAACCGTGATTTATTGAGGAACTTTAACTTTTGTTGGTATTTCACGTCTATGGTTAGCTCGATTCCTTTTCCCAATAACCTGGATCTGCCTTTGCTAAGGAAAGACAACATATTACGACACTCCTGGCCAGTTATATTCTCCCGAGCGATAATTCTAAACTTGAGGTTTTCAACAACTAGTTCTTGGTAGAGCTTTTCGTATGTTGTGTTCATTGGCCCTGACCACTGCCTGGTACTGGGCATTATAGAGTGGAAGAATGACGGCCCATGTCGGTGGAGCTTGGCAGGTATGGTACAAACGTACAATGTGTGTCCACAGATAAGCATGGTGCTGAAGCTCCTAATTGGATACAACGAGCTTATAAAGCCTGGAGGCAAATATATTGAGATTTACCACGGCATTAGCATGGTTGTGGTCTTTCTAGAATGCTATGTATGACCACGGTTCTCCCCTCCCCCTGCCCAATTCCCACTCATGATGTGTCATTCAGGTATATGTATATTACTTTTCGCTGTCTATGATCGTTTACACGACCGACCCACTTAGTCTACCATCCACATATTGCGACCATTTTACACGAAATGTGAACGCATGGCAATATATTCCTCCTATCCCTCTCCATGTTTGTGTACAAACTCTCATATAGACACGATACCATATTTTGCTCTACATGCTTCGACACCCAGATCTTAAAAAAATGGAGGAATTGCCAATCACCACTGATATAAAGAAGCTAAGGGCAACTCCAATGTACTGAGATTTTTTAATCTGCCAGAGTCAAACAGTGAGTTCCAGTTGGTTTTGTGATTGTATATTTCGCGTATGGACTGAATGCTGTTGTGCAGTCCGAAGATCAGGCACAATGCCCATGACATTCAGTCCCCTGTGAACTTGACTTGCCTTATGCAGTGAGTTCACGTAGCGTGACGACTTAACGTGGCCTAATTCTCCTGTCTGTGTGTGTGCATAGTCGCATTGCTGGCAGAATGCTACACCTATGTTATATATAGTACTCAGAAACAGGTAACCACCTCTTCTCCCTATTTCCCTCTCACACAAATAACCACCATCTTCACCGCCCCCCCTCACACACACTTCCTGTTACATGTACTGTATTACTGCATAGCAGCAGAGATTTCGATGTATAATTTAGCCCGAGTTTTGGGT
Source organism: Alentia gelatinosa (assembly GCA_950022655.1). NCBI lineage: Eukaryota > Metazoa > Annelida > Polychaeta > Phyllodocida > Polynoidae > Alentia > Alentia gelatinosa. Next base: position 109,226,895 of record OX465579.1, read on the forward strand.
GGACTAAATATGGCTTAATCGTTTCCGCTGGGGATGTTGGTTGATGAGGGCAGGCGACTGAGTTATTAGCGACGTTTTTTGTCATTGTTAATTACTTTTGAGGATCGGGTATTGCTGGTTGATGGATGAATATAGGTCCGTGGTTTCACCTTTTCCAACAAATAAAGAAGTTATTAATCTCTTTAACAATGCTACCATCATACATCATTTGAATGGCTAACGGGCCATATATATATATATATATATATATATATATATATATATATATATATATATATATATATATATATATAAAGTCCCATTGATTTGCCTTTGTCATCAGTTATGCGCTCGCAATAATGGCCAGTCCATAGTCACCCACGCCTGATATATGCACCAGATATGCACCAGATGCAGGATGGTGATAACATTCCAATAGAACCCACACCACCCCATCAAATAAACCCTACATTGGGCACGGGAGAAGCATGTTTAGCCCAGTAATTAAGCCACCAGCATCTTCAATACCCCTTACAAATGTATTTCTCAGTACAATTTTAACTTTTAAGGTCATTTAAATCCAAGTTGAAGTATGGTCATTTAGGTTATGATGACGTGTATTATACGGAAACTGGCTCACTGTCTGCGTACGTCAAAAGTCCTTGGTGAAATTTCTGATCACATACACCCCGATGCCATAGGCAGAGGGATGTATGTGATCAATAATTTTACCAAGTATTTTTGACGTACGAAGACAGTCAGCCTGTTTTCGTATTATTATATACCTAAAAATGGGGAATATTTACCTAGTCACGTGATCATATACCCCCGTACATCACACTGTGACGTACGGGTATAAATAAACCATGGGTAGCAGTGGGTAGTATACGTAGTTCCTACAGCCACAGGTATATGATAATATTTCGTTCCTGATGAAATACACACAAGTAGCTATACTATCACAAAACTCCATAACTTCAACACTATGATCTGACCGAAAGTTAGAATACTGCCGGCTTTATTACTGGGTGGAAAGTCAATGCAGGAGCATGCTGGTGGATAAATATATAAACCAACTTAACAGGAGTGGTGTATGCATGTTTGCTCTACGTCTGTATATTTAATTGTACCACACATTCATCGAATGTCAACTTGAATGTGGGGAGGGGAGTGTCTAAAATGAAATTTTAGATACATTAACACGAATAATACACATAATACATATTGACTCGAATGGATATATTGCACATGCATGAAAGCGGTGTAGGGTGCGGGTACAGTACATGATGAGTGGGAGGGCTGATTATCTACTCGTAAGTGTAATGAAGAGGGAATGGGAGTGATGAGGGAGTGCGGGGTGGACGAGGTAGACAGTGTGACAAGGGGATGACCCACTCATGAGACTCATTAGATTTTGGGGGTTCATTTAGGGAAATGGGTTATAGGGATGGTTGTGAGGGCCATTGATAACGGATTGGGAGATGATAGTTCGTTATGAAAGCAAATTTCCATTACGTTTACACAGGCATGTTTGCATTTCGTATAAAAATGCGGTACTGGTAGCTCCAGTTAGGAAGGGGCGGGATGGCTTTAAATACTGTACAATATTGTTTGACTCTGCACTCGCTTTCGATGCTACGTTCCACAAGTTGAAACCCGAATTCCAAATTCTCGATATTTTAAAATTATGATTGGACAGCAGAAATTGTTAAAGGGTGGGAGCAAGGGGGCAGAAATGACTGACTGGCTGGGTGATAGCTCGATGGGGATTGGTAGTGAAAACTAATTAGGTACTTAACTTGACTAACAACGTAATGTGCAGCAATTTAAAGTACACCCCAGCCTCATTGGAAACAGTCAATGCGATACAAAAAAACTCGGTTAAATCTGGATGTTGTGGGGACATACCAGAGACATCATGTAACCTGGCACTGCATTTATGGCAGAGTTGAGTACATGCTGCTCCAGATTTACTTATTGTCGGTGCTTTTGGACGTGTTTTATGAGATGCCCTGGTTTGTCCTATGTGTAACGAAGGTTGGCACCAGCCTGTGTGCCGCAAGCGTCGCTTGTACAATGACGCAGCCATACGCCACTGTGCTTCGACGTGATCCACATGAGTATGACTTATGTACGAGGAGAAGTTCTAACCTAGGAATGTATCTAACACATATATACACGTGCACATCTATCATTCACTGCAAATGGTCAACTCGTATACTCCAGATATCTACATCCAATAGCTTCCCAATTTTCAATAATGAGTAATACATATATATTGACACATGCATGTACAGACATGTCATTGTATACATGTTATGATATGTCTATATTTATATCACTTACCAACTCAGTTTTTGCTAACATAAATATTTGCGCTTACAGAGAAATGTAGATGTATATGAATTAGATATTCAGTGTTTCGGCAAAAATGCATTTGCATATTCATGTGCGATATAAATATGCTACTAGGTTCCGCATTCAAAGTACACAACAGAATTTCATAGGAACTCGCGTACTCGCCCATTGGCAAAACTTGAACTCCTGTTTGTAACCGGAAAAGGGTGGTGAACGATACGAAGGGGATGGGCAGACCAGAAAGATGTTTCATAGATAAGGTGTTGCATAGACCTGTTGCGATGAAACGATCACTGATGGTCTAAGACCTATTTGGATATAGCTGGGCCATACATGTATGAGCAGGTGTGATAATTCGACTAAGCAGCGGAAACGGTCACTATCAACGATCGTCACCACTAAAATAGACCTCCCAGAATCTGGACACCCTTTCCTGCGACCATTTGGGCAGTGCATGGGTCGGTGCCTGTACATGCCATGTGGAAGAAGAACGGCGAGTCTGCATTTTGCACTGAGTGTGAATGGATATCAACGGTGACATGCAGTGAGGGCGGGGCGTATCAGTGGTGGGAAAACTGGTCCGCTCCCTCCTCCTGCTCCACCGCCCGCCCCCCGTCCAGTGCCGCCCTCCCGCCCCTGAACACGGCCGGACAGGGCCATCCAACGACCGTCACTCGTCGTGCCACCCGCCGGCATTTTCACAGTGATTAATTACGGCTTGCTTCGAGATAGCCTAATTAGCTGCACGGCCACGACGCATGAGGGCAGCACTGGTGGTGCACTTTTACAGAGGACGCACGCGGAGAGGGGACCTCCTCCAGTCCCTGCTGAGTCCTGACCGTGGAGGTATGGACTACGCTCCCTCCACGGTCCCACCGTAGGCACTGTGCGATAGTGTACGCCCACTCACAGAGATATACAATATCATAGTCATGTGTGATCGGGCTGTTAGATGCAGATGTACCAGCCCCCCGGTATGTACTGTGGGTTGAAGCGAGGGTCATACTGGAGGAATACTGGACAAGATTGGGACATCATCTAGTCTGCGCACGCAGCACCGACTATGGGGGAATCACTGGGCACTCGCTGACTACAACCATTGATGTACGTGTAAGTACAATGACTGTATGTTTTACTTTTAGACACAACTGACATAGAGATGGGGCCTGGCTGGCATATAGCTGGCTATATTTCCTATAATAGAGACCACGCCCTTTGGGCAGATGCACATAATACTTATATAGAACTGCATCGAGAGTGCGGTTCTGGATTTATCTCACCCATTTCTATGACGTTAGATAGTATCAGAATATCAGAACAGCTCGAATATACCTAGCGAATCCATATGACGTCATCTCAAATTCACTACGCCACGGCCGTGGCGTAGTATCGTCACTTTACGGGGGTGATCGTTGAGTATTTTTTCCTAATGTTATTTCTATGGCGAAGCTTGTACCAGGGGTGAGATAAATGCTTACACACATACATAAATGTGTATAGCTACCTGTTTATGTATATGCGTTCTCACACAGATATATACGTACACACAGTATGCATACTTAAACAGTATTATGCACATGGACATTTGTACATGTATACACTTGTGTAAACTGCGTATCACAATGTGGCATATGTGAACACTTTTGTACCTTTATGATTAGTTTCAATCGCTATAGGTATGTATAATAACGATACAAACCAGTGAAATTATAATACTTCTGCTTCAGACCATCTGAATCAGATCTCAAGACCAGGGAACGAAAGAGTCTCATATGAGAACATGCCCCATACGCCCTGCTTACAACCCCTTTGCGCCCCTCCCTCAGCATCCCCAGATACCCACACATTCACTGAGCGGGTAACGCCCTCTGCTGGCGCCTGTTGGTGGCTTGACCTACATACTGCTCACGTCACCGAGCTAGTGGTGAGCTGCTCCCACTGTGACGGATTCAGGCCAGGATGGACTTGAACTTGTGAAAACATTATTCTGACCCACTCCAGAGCCCTCCCGACCCCCACCCCCGTCTATCAGCCCCATGTAATGATGTATGCAAGATCAACAGGTCTATGGAAGGGGGCCTCGCCACCATGTCGGTGTGCGGGGGTGAACAGGGTGTGTGACTGGGGTGGGGCACATGGGTAGCTCGACTTTTTATATGTACACTACTTCCGAATTCGGCGTCTTGCAACGAAATATGGGAGGAAATCTTCTGAATTGTTTTGGTAGAAGGGTAAAGGGGGTAGCTTAGATCGGCACATTTCCCACAGGTTCCAGTAGGCGGTCGTTGGGAAGTGGTATAAAAGGCAGCAGAGGGACAGTGAAGAGGGGGCAGCAGGCAATATAGGTGGTGTCTTGGGGGTTTGATTTCAGGGGGCTTGGGGGTGGAACGCTGGAGCTGGGAAAGCGTCCATCATGGTTCTAGTGTTCCAAAGGCCAGAGAAGCTAAACCTTAGCCACGGAAAGTAAAACTAAAAGGTTCAACAGCCATATATCATAAGAAGTCTATATCACTACGCACCCATCTTCTACCACACCCCGTTCACTTATGGCTGCTGATCCCTTTGAGTCAATCTAACAGAGGAACTTGATATCAATTCGATATATTCCTGTTTTATAGCCCTTACAACGCCACCTCATTTTTTGCATATCCTGGCACCCTCCACAGGTTTCGCATTGGTCTCTATCATACAACGCCTCGGTTTACCATCCCACCCCCATCACACCATTCCTCAATGAATCCCTAGCCTCTTCCCCCTGCCCTCTTCCCGAATAATGGCGTTACCCCACATCACCCTGTTTCCATCATGACCCTGTCTTCCCTTTCACACCCCTCCCCCGCATGGTCTATGCTCACATACCACCCCTCCCGAGGCGTCCTCATGTCCCCTCTGTACATGTACATGCTACGACCCTTTACCCTGTGGTCACCCACCCCACCCCACCCACATGCACAGCGCCACCGGTGACGATGATGGCCGATTACAGGCGTACTGCAGGTCCCGTTAAGAGTGGTGGCCCGCCTTTTACATAATGACGATAATGGCGCCGATGACGACCTGTTCCATCCGGCCCCGCAGCCCCTCCAGCACAACCCCACACTCTCCACTCATATACATTTAGTCCTCACATCCCTTCTATGTACTCTAGAGAATCTGGGAGGAGAGTGTTGCCCAGCCTGACCGATAACGCCCCCTACTGAGGGTCAGCTTAATAGACTGAAAACCAGACTTGCTCTATGGCTGAGCTTTATTTTCGCCATACATAGACATATGGGTATAGACTTGCTAAAGCCTCTCATCACATAGATGTCCACTTCTTGCACTGGTATAAGTTTGATTAGCGGAATTCCCCTAATGCTTAAGTCACAGCGTTCAGACCCAGCCACATGTGGAAAAGGGATGAGTGAAGTGAAAAAAATACTTACTGTTTTGATAAAGTATACACATCTTCATTTGGGCTTACAAATGCTGAATTAGAAATTAAGGATCACTTTATGCTTAAATGGATAACTTATCATTTGTCATTCAAGGCTACTTTTTTGGTAACGAATCACAGTAGTTCAGTGGATTAGAAGTTAGGTTATTCAGTAAATTGAGCCTAAGACCATACAAAAGTGATCTGTGGGAATTATTTTGTAACAGATTGACAATGAGATATGTTCAAGTCCCTTCCTTACAGTCATTTAATCTCTAAGCACCAAAACTGACGTCCTCTCCGTAGTAGACCTTCTAGTTCACTGAACGTAACAATAGTGAGAGTGAGCTGACCAGACACGTCAATGGCACACAACCCATGAATGTATAGTCAACCTACCTAATCGTACTAACATTCTCCTCGTTGACAAGAGTTTCTTGATAGAGAACCCAGGATTGAGACACTATCCAATACCATTCCTCCACGCCCAACTGACATGTCTGGCGGCTGAAAGAATATATTTAAGAAAAAAAATCAGTTCAACGAGGTGGATGTGAGCAAGACAAGTGACCTGTTGAGCTAGATCTGTTTCGCCAAGTGTTCCTGATAAGGACGGTGGGAGGAATGTTAACAATGCATACTGCCCTGTGTGGTCTGGTATGGTTTGGTGTGGTCCATTGGTGCATACATGCAGGCCGCTACCAACCTGACACACAGCGGGAGGGACGCGTACTAATGCCACATAGGCATGCGAGCTTGCCAGGGCAGGGAGGGTGGGTGTGGGCCTGGTCACTGGGTTTGGATCAGTGTATATTCAGTAGATCACTCCTTTGCTGGTTGGTTTCTGGAGAAGTATATGTATTACCTATATCTTCCAAAATATGTCTTATACATATGCACATACCATGTATGTACAGACACCAGACATGTAGTAGCCAATGCCTACGCAGAACACGTAATATTTACATGACATAAACATCAGGAAGAACGTCACGATACTGATGAATGCATTCACATGTAGTCATAAAGCTTATGTGATGTAATAATATAAAAATCAATCAACCAGTAGTGCTGTTCTAGCCTTTATAGCAAGTTTAAATGACAAACTGACGGTTCCATTACGATGCACCTTATTCACATACATGTGTACAATATGCAAGTACAACTAGCACACATTGCCCCTATGATATACCAGCTTGGTAATCCGGTATAGTTCATATTGTCATATAAATAAATAAAAAAAGAAAGAAAAAAAGAAATAAAGCGTATTAACAGATGATGAAAAAGAATACATGCGGCCTACTTCAGACCAATCAATGTTGGCTGTGGGATCAAAGCTCATTCAGCATGTATCGTGGCCACAGAAGACAATCTATAGATAATGAATAGTGAACCCAATGAGGGAATGTATTTACACCTAGTCCTTCAGATGCATCTCCATGCCAGCATTTGGCTTATGTGATCAGAAGCCACAGTTGATTAATTGATCTATATATATATACATATATATATATATATATATATATATATATATATATATATATTAATATATATATATATATATATATATATATATATATATATACACGTGTTATATCTATAGCTACTTCATAGGTTTTACAGTGTGGGATGCATGCATACAGTCTATTCAGAGTTTGTTCTAGCTATCAATTTAGCACTGGAATATTAGGACATTTAGCACCTATAGATCCCTAACCCAATATCTTTCGACACCCAGGAATCTTTCTGCCACTCACAGTAGCATTTAGACACTAATTTAGACCTTGGGTGCAATTGGCAGCCTCTCGTGGAGAACATTATGCTCGAGGCTATCTGAAGCCTACTTCTATCTATTATATTCAATTCTAACAATCCGCAATCTGCGAAAAGTATAACAAATCAAGAAGGCATGTGGTCTAACCAGTTAGTGGTCTATCCACCCTGTGGTGTGACTGGACTCGTAGGTCTGTTAAATAATTTAGGCTCGCACATGACGACCCTTTTCTGCACGTCAATGAGACTCAGGAATAATGTGGGTCAACTTTATTAAACATTTTAATATGGACGACCTTTGAATATTATTTAACGATAACCCTCGTACGAGGTCTCCTTGTACCCTGTACTTTCATAGGCACAAGTTATTCAACAGACCCCTGGTATAATAACCAACCCGCTGTCTTTACTTACTCTTTGGTCGGCCTCGTCTGTAAACGCCTGCTGACCAGACAGTGTTACAGTATGCTTGCGTAACATGAATACATTAGGATAAAGTTGGCTGCACTTGGCTAGTGCTCCACACTACCAGCTGAGTATGGAAATAGGAGCAGGTACATACCACTGTCATACAGTCAGGGGTTCACTGGTATTTAAATTCTCGAGGCGGATTATGTTTAGGTGACCACACTGTGGAGGAGTGGCCTTGTGGTCCTGTTTGGAGAATGTCGCGGAGTTTCCTGTATCTGAAGGAGCTGTCATGTGGAATTGGTGATACTTACCAATGAATCAGTAGTCAACGATTTTTCTAAAGTTGTCGCCTGAGGTTTTGTAGTTACCCTGAGCAGGCAAGGTGAGTAGGAGGAGAGGATTGTAGGGGCGTGGTACATATATAGAATGCTTGATTGCGACTCGCAACCGCAGGTAGTTCCCCGTGCCACGTTTCATGTAACCTTTCTATCATCCCCACTCCCTTGATTCAATCTCACCTTGATGTGACCCTACTTGATGCTATTAAGGAAACACCATCGGTTGTGTTTTCTCTCAGGGCTGTTAGTCACTCTTGCCATATGTATCGGGGGCATATTCATGGACCTTTACCAATTGTATTCTGATCGCTCCCGCAACTTGCCTGGTGGCTACGATCGAGTTGGCAACTGATACTCTGATAGTAAGCCATCTGGGTAGAGTAGCAGGTAACCAACATAACAAATGATTAGTGGTTGTGTATCCAGTGATTCAGACAACTTAACAGTAGGGGGATCACTTGTTTATGCGGAATTTAAGCTGTGCCCAGTGCTTGCAACATTGCTCCAACATAGATACGACATAGCTATGAATCAAGATTCCTGCACCATCGCCTTGTCAGAATGTTAAGCAATTTGGTTTAAGAGAATGTCAGAATACGAAACAAAATTACCGCATCGTCACTGTGTCAGAATTTTTTAATGTCCTGTGTTGTAGTGTGTCAGAACGCTTGTCGTAGTGTGTCGGGAGCTCAGCGGCCCTAAAGTTCGGGCAATGCAATTGCATTATGAAAGACAATACCAGGGACAAGTGTAATATTGTTTGATATTTCATCATACTTCAACTTGTATTTCCATATTTCAATGATTCAATTCTAAGTGTTAAACATTGTTGCCTCTTTTTCCAGGAAGAACATGCTGAAGATGGGCGTTTGGTGGCTGGCGATAGGCATTAGACTGGTCATGGTTGACTGCAGATATCATGAGGAGCCAGCTTGACGTGGCAGGTGAATACACATCTCATTCTCCACAATCACGCCTGTAACACATAGCACATAGAACTTGAAGACGAGTGTAATACAGATTTCGGAACGTTGATGTACCTTTGTCTAGCTGTGGGTCAACTATGCAAGGGTCGAAGTACCGTTCAACAGACAAAGTATCGTTCCTTAGTCGCCGGCAAAGGTACATCGTTGTCCGAAATAGGTAGATGTGCATTGAACTTTATAATAAGCTATATCCTACGATTATCGAGCAATCTAGAGGTAATCACACTCGGGAAAACTAATAAATTTCTTTTCATAGAAATGATACTTCAACTGCGGGCTTTAAAAAGAAAGTTTATTGTGAATTTTAGGGGTAACTCACAAAGGTCTAGCTACGTAGGTTATGTCATAAATCAAAGGACACAGGCAATGTGTGTGACTCATAATCAAAGTACAGGGTAGAAACGACATTAATGATAATGTAGATTATCTACTGGGAGTCGGTACGAAGCGAGGTCACAGAAGCATGGCACAGAATCAGATTGTTAATTTAAATAAATGCTCGAGAGGCATAGATGGTATTTGTATAAGGATATCAACGGGGTGGGGTAAATCTATGCAAGCGTACATGGATCTATTTATCTATTTGTATGATATGTAGGCATATGTATGTATGTTTGTATGTATACACGTATGAATGAATGTGTATGTACATTATATAAACCTGAAGTACATGTACATCAAATATATCTAAACTAGACACGAATCCAAAGTAATTCCTAGGTTCACAATCCGTTAAGAATTGCCCTTCAATTGAACTGTCAATGTTAATGTTTATCATTAAAAATATGAGTAATGCTTAATCCCCTCTAATGAGGCATTATTAGGAAAATATCATCCATGAACCCATCACACAAACACACAGACACACACAGACACAGACACAGACACACAGACACAGACACACACAGACACACAGACACACACACACACACACATATATATATTATATATATATATATATATATATATATATATATATATATATATATATATATATGCCGGGAATGAGCTGGGAATTTACAACACACGGGAAGGCATGCACCAGGAAATGAGGGGAGGGCATGTGTATTTGTCCATAGTATATCAAACAAGGTGGCTGTGCGACATTAAGTGTCTGCCCATGCCTATATTTGAAGTGGGAATACATCCGGGGCAATGGGGAATAAGAGTAGTCAAATGTATGCTCCCAATGAGATAATGGTGTGTCCAGGGAGGGGAAAGGGGAACGCACTCGTAATGATGTGAAAATAGCGGAACAGAGCAGACGGTAATTGGAGAGAGATCGCCATTACTGCACATTACATGGCGGGAAATTCGGCCTCATATGCCAGGGCAGTGTGAGAAATTGAACAATAAATACATGACAAGGACAACACTTGGAAATGGATATTTTTGGATATGTATGGGCCATGACATGCTGAAAGGGGAGCTAGGTGGGTTTAGAATGACAACAGTGGATCCGACCTATTTCAGTATATACCGACGTCTATATGGGGAGGTAGACTATGTTTTATACACGTGACAAACATTTTCTATGTCCTTTAATGTCAGGGGCTGTGCCAGAAATGCGGTAGAAAAGGAGACGGCCGGTTACAGGGATAAACTACCACTTGCAGAACCAGATATTAATAAATGTGAAAGTCTTGTGCTATGTGCATAAATCATATTCGATAAGCATTTGATCACAGAATAATGCCTGAATTACCCAATGATCTCTCATGCGCCCTATACTTTTGGCATCAGCGTTCTCTGACATCGCAAGCTACGTCGTATTCATTTAACATGCCCAGTCTGTGGGAGTCCTGAATGAGGAGAGTGACATAGAATGTATAGGTCGATCTAGATCCATCAAAAAGCAGCAACTTGACCGTGTTTTAGTCAGGAATAGCATAAAACACCAGTATGTTCGTGTATACAGTGCGCCAACATGGCCAGGGAACCAGGAGTATGTAGAACCCGCTATTGGGAGCACTACAACGGACGAGCCAATTCGTGCACATTAAAATCAATAAAAACAGTAAAATAAGATCTCAACACCACGACCTGTAGGGCTTTTTTGCAAGTCCTACGAGTTGCCGACAAAGTATTGACGAATGAAGGACCAGCACTCTACGCCGATCGAAAAGTCCACTCCCCAAACAGGTGTTGTCTCCTACATTAAAGTCTCAGTCACAGGCTATATACAGTACTTATTGTAGCACTTACCAAACTAACTGTACTTAACATGTGCAATGAGAATTGAAATTAATTGGGCACGCTTCTCTGCGAAGTAAATGTGCGATGTAAAGTAAATGTGCGATGTAAATGTATCATTGTTATACCGGGGACACACCAAGCGAGTGAAGGCAGCGATCTCTGAATCGCCAACACAAATTGGCGTAATATGTGAGATTTTATTTCATAGGAATATCTCCTGCCTATAAATTAGCATCTTGAAAGCAATCAAAGGTGAAATATAAAATAATAGCTCACATATAGGCCATTTTATGTTGGCGATTACGGAACTTGCTGCGTTTCTCGCTTGGTGTGTCTCCGGCTTTAGATAGAGAAAATAGCTCAGACAATTCAGTAATTGTAAAAAAGAAAGACGAAATCTGGACGTTTTCCAGTCTATTGATGGTAGCCAGTAGGGAATTAGATATATGTAGTTGACGTAATTCACCTGGTTGTAAGTATTGCCTGAAGCGCATGGGAAAATGTGGGGCT